>PVLA01001003.1:0-419601 GCA_004027455.1 Hydrochoerus hydrochaeris | reverse complement strand
GCCCCTGGGACCACTAGGTGTGGTCAGAGATCCTGGCAAGACCCGTCGCCCAGCATACCTCACAGGGCTGAGCCAGGGCAAAGGCAACCTATCTACAGGTTGCTGGTGCATTGGGCAACATGACAGCGTCTCCGTACCTTCCCTTCGCCTCTCACACACACACCTTTGTGTGAAGGAAGCTGAAAGCCACTTTCTGCTCTTTCCTGTACATTGCGCTCCCCTTCCACGTCCTGTAGTCAATGACCGGCACAGCGTAGCAACTGCCAATGTAGAGTCATTGACTATTCCTGTGTTCTCCGCGCCTCTTCCCTCAGGTGGGGTTGGGGGCCCAGACCGTCTGCTCAGTTCTTTCTCTGTACTGGACCCTGAACCCAGACCCTTCCGCAATGAACTATAACCCCAACCCTTTTTTATTTTTTATTTTGAGACAGAGTCTTGCTAAATCACTAAGTAGCACAATCTGGGCTTGAGCTTGTGATACCTCTGCCTCAGACTCTGCAGTAGCTAGGGTTACAGGCCTGCATCATCATATTGCATCCAGTGCAGGTCTTGAAATTCTCTAAGTGAAGGGTTTTGGAGGATGCAGAAATAAAAACAAGAATTAGAATGCAGAAGGTTTTGGGGTCAGGTGGAGCCTCCTCTGCTGATGGGAGCAAAAGGACTGCTGAACAACTACTGCATGTCTATTTATACACTGGGAATGTTGATGTCACATGACACCTCTCTTCCTAGTAACCTGTCTGCTTGGATTACCTTAGGCTCTCAGTGTTCTCCAACCTAGAACAGCTTGCTTATGTGGCTCGCCTTGGGTACTCTTTGTTCTTGGGATGGTCTTGCTCCATATGTGATCCATCTCCAGCTTCAATCACTCCCCACACCACTACACCTGGCTTCAGGTTCTGTTGTGATCACAGCATAAATGACACCTATGGCTCTAAGTACTGATGATGCTGATAGAGGACTTGGCTGGAAATTTCCATTTTAACTTCTAGGGCTGAAGGAAGTGTTTCCTTATGTTATGGCCTAGTGCTAGCATCTCTACCTGGTCACAGAGTTACAGAACGACTTGAGCTACAATGGGTATACTCTGAAGTCTACCACTGAGCAGACTTAAACAGCTTCAGTTATTTTTCTCCAAAGGGACAAACTAGAAAAGTGAAGCCCCTGCCTGCATATTTGAAGAACCCCTGTGAATATTTTAAGGACCTTAAGTCACTCTACTTTTCCTCAGTCCATCACTTCCAGGCAAGCTACATAAAGTGACTCAAAGAACTCTGTATGAAGTCATGACTAAGTATTGTCCTGGGTTGTCCTTGTGGCCCATAGATGCTCATGTATAGTTGTGGAGCACGACCTTCTATACTGGCTAGAGAAAAGGTCCTATGTGGTTCAAATATAGCTTGTTGCTATATTTTTAAGGGCAGAGGTCTTACATTTTGCACATTTTACTTATTCTTTCTGTCAGTATTTTTGAGTATGTACTACTTGTCAACCCCTGTGATCATGTGTAGCTAGCTATACCATGGTGAGTTAAAGCAGTGTTCTCAGCTTCATGGGGTTTATTGTGTTTCCATCTGTGTGAAACATGATCTGTAGTGTATATTAAAAATTTCATCAATGTTTGCATGACCATTTGTTTATATGAAATATTGAAATTATTTTAAACCTGTGATGATGATTTTAATTCTATTCCATGCTTTTATGTTGTTTGAGTGGCAAAATACATTTATCACACTTCAGTGAGTTTCAAAGTTTCAACCAAAGAACATATATTTACTAGATTTAAGTGGTAATAAAATAACTTGTAAGAAGATTCCCAAGGATGATTTCTAAAGGGTGATTTGTAAGGTTACTGAGCAGTGTACAGGATTATTTAAGATGGAAGGTAAAGTCTTTTGCACTGCTTATTTCTATTCTTTTTAGTGTATTAGAGACCCGTACATTGGTCAGTATAGCTCATAATTTCTGTTTAAATCAAGTGCCTGGATTGGTCTCATTTTCTGGTGGAATGGATATTCTTTTGTGAAATAAAACTTTTTTGGTTTTTATTTGTTTTTTAATTGGCATATAATAATTGTACACATTTATGGAGCATGGTGTGATGTTGTAATGAATAACTATTTTGTAAAGATCAATTCAGTATCTGACATGTCCATCACCTCAAACATGTATATTTCCTTTTGATTAGAATATTTAAAATCCTTTAGTTGTTTTAAAATATGCAATATAATATTATTAGATGTAATTGCACAACTGTCAAACAATGCCAGACTTTAATTCTGTTTTCCAACTGTAACTTTGTGCCTGTCTGTCCATATCTTTTCCTCTTTTTTATACTTCTTCCTTTTCCTCTCATACAGTAAACACTGTCCTACTCTTAAGATCAGCTCTTTTAGATTCTAAAAATCAGTGAGATCATGTGATACTTGCCCTTATAGCCTCACTTATTTCACATAAGATCATGTGTTCTGCACATGCTTGTGAGTTCAATCCCCAGTACCAAAAAAAAAAAAAAAGAAAAGAAAAGAAAAGAAAAGAAAAGAAAAAATCACATGTTCCAGGTTAATCCATGTTGCTGCAAAGGACAGGATTCCACCCTTCTTATGTTGAATAGTATTCCACTATGAAAACATACTACACTTTCTTTGTCCAATCATCTCTTGATGGACTAGTGCCACTTCAAATCTATAGGTTTCTATCTATGCCTAGTCATCTTCCTAAAGAATTCCACAGACATGGATGCTTATATAGCCCCTGGGAGTGAAGTGAGAAAATTAAAAATTATTCTTATGTTTTACTTTATGTCACAGAAAAAATGTACTCAAGAAAAGAATAAGGTCTCATATAAAAATATCTGAGTTCAAGCCATGGATGTTGGCATATATTTATAATCTCAGAACTTGGGAAACTGAGGCAGAATAATTGGTGGTTTAAGGCCAGCCTAGGCTACTTAGTGAACTTGAGATTGGTCTAAACTACATAGTGAGAACCTGTCTCTGAAAAATATTGAGTTTAAGAATTATCTTTTTCACATTAAATATGTAGACATGCTAAGAATGAATAGTTTACCAACATGTATATGGGAAGGTCCAAATGAGATAATTCATGGGAACTTATGTTGTACAACCATAAACTTAGATCTGTAATTCTAAAAAATTGTGCCACACAATGAATCAACGAATTAATTAATTGATGAATTAGTGAATTAGTTTAGAACATATTTGTTAATACCTTCTCTATGCCAAATCATGTGCTCTGTGCTAGGTTGCCCAATAATGATTTCAACATACTGAACTCCTGCAGCTGACAAACCCATCAACATAAAAAGGACTCAAGCCCATTACTGCTCTGCTTGTAGAGCCTGATAAAGCAGCCTCTTGGCCAGGAAGAGAGAATAGTTACAAAGAGGGTAGATGTTCATTGAAATTCTGGACTACCTCTATGAGTTTACTTTTCTGTATCTTGTTTTCTTTATCTGTGAAGTAGGAATAATAATGGTACAAAGTTCACAGAGTTGCTCTGAAGTCTCAATGAATGCACTGTGTGCAAAGTACCCAAGACAGTACCTGAGTACTACCACAGTAGTGACTATATACCTGTGAACTGTCTCTTTAAGCTTTCTATTTTTCCAGAAGTAGTGTCAGATCCTGCTTTGCAGAGAATATGACCCATGAGCCCCACCTTGAGTAATGAGTACTTTTCTGTTGTTTTTGTTTTTGTTTTCCCAGGTGGATAGAGAAAGCAAAAGGAATGCTGTGAGAAGAGAAAGGTATCTGGGAAGATCAAGAGAAGGTGTATAAAATGAGGCATGTAATATTCAACATGTTAACTAACTTAGGTTGAAACTTTACATTGTGATGAATAGTTGCTTTTATTTTCCTTTAGGGGTAAGTTTCCTTGCAGAATATGTTTGCATTCATTTTCTATGTGGTGTCAGTCTTTTTGAAATTTTTCTATGATTCAACAGACACTGACTTGAGCATTTGCTATTAAAGTTTTTCTGTCTTCCATGCTACATTTCTCTGTCATTTTGCATATGGGAAAATTCATCCTGAATGCATTCATATAAGACTAATATTTGGCAGAAACTATACTGTGGCATATTAGTGATTGAATAAGCACACTGTAGCATATCTTCTTATCTAACTGTGTACATAATTATTTTCCAAACTGTCAGTAGCTTTGCTGGCTTCTTCTGACTAATGCCACCTTACTTTACTAAAAGTTCTTGGAATTTCATCAGATGGAAGGAATGCCAATGCAGACAATGGCAAAGTTTTAAACTGAAGTTTTTGTTGCTGCTATATCTCATGACCAACCCACTCATCTGAATTTTCCACCAAATGCATTATGCTAAATAGAAAAAGCAGACATTACTGGTAACTCCTTGAAATGTACTTTAAAAAGCCTTAATAGCAACGAATTTCAAATCTGTCATTATTTCATCCATTTCACTCATGAAGTCATTCAGTGATTTCGTATGTTCTGAACAAAGATTTAGTAGTATATCACTGGATCATATGGTAGTTCTTGTTCAATTTTGAATTTTTTGGGGAGCCCCCATACTTTTTCTCACAATGGCTATACAAAGTTACATTTCTACTACCAGTGTGCAAGGGTTGCCTTTTCTCCAGAGCATTACCAGCATTGTTATCTTCAGTTTTTATTTTTTAAGTAGTAGAGGATCTAACAGGTGTGAATATATCTTATGTTTTAAATTGTAATTTCCACAGTGCTTAGTGATGTTTAGACTTTTATTTCTTTCATGTACCCGTTAGTCTTTTAATATCTTTTGTTGAGAAATGTCTATTAAGGTCTTTTTCCTGTGTTTCAGTGAAGTCATTTGTTATTTAATGTGGTAGTTTCTTTTCTTTTGTTGCTGAGACAAAGTAACCAATACCCAAAGTTAAATGGGGAAACGTTTATTCAGCTTACAGTTTTTAGAAATTTCATTTCATAATTGGCTGGCTCCAAGGCAGAGTGGCACATTGCTGAGGGCCATTGAACAGGATAATAGTGCATGGTACCTTCAAGGTAGCAAAAGCAACCAAAGGGGAAGGCAAGCCTCTTTCTGTCTCTTATATTGTATCCACTCTACTGGGATAAGGGCAGTGCCAACCCAATCGGTGGACTAATTTCCTAATCATATACCCTTAATCCCAGCATGGTGCTTTCTAGATTCAGCATCAGATTGGAGGGGCTTCTAGACACAAGGACACAAATATAGTCCTTTCTATATTTTGGACATTAAACCTATATTCTGGAGGTTGTCTTTTTAATTTATTGTTTCATTTCCTGTGCAGAAGTACTTTTTTGTTTGATGCAATTTCATATGTGTATTTTTGAATACTATTCAGTCTCAATGCATCAGTTTAAGTATTCTGAAATTCAGATACTACAGATAATAGGTTTCTTTATGACACTGGGTAGCTCAGTTCCAAGAATGTTTACATATGAAAGGGGGACGCACAACACAGCAATGTTTCACTGTGCTAATTTTATTGGCACAACATTATTTCAATGTCTGGGAAATCATCAATTCTCCAAAGCTGTTTTTCCTATTTGGAAAGTCAGCTAGTTGGCCAGCTGCCTGGACTGAATGAATTCCACAAACTCTACTTGTTGGAAACTTAATCTAGAATGCAGCAGTGGTGGTAAGATGACCTTTAGGAGCTACGTAGGTCATACGGGTTTTGCCCTCATGAATGGGCATTGCTATGGTAGAAGGAGTGAGCTATTTATCAAGGATGGTTGTGTCCCCACTTGTGTATCCACGCTTTCCTGCCATATGATGTCTTCTACTATCTTCTGCTGTATCACAAGAGCTCTTACTAGATGTAGCCCCCATCTTGGACTTTTTAGCCTCAAAGAATGTATGGAACAAATTGCTCTTCTCTTATCAATTACCCAGTCTGTGATCTTTTATTGTAACCTCCCAAAGCAGACTAAAACAGACAGTGGGGCTAAGAAAGTTTGAGGTAACTGTCAGTGGTAATAGTGTAGCAAGTTGGGAAACCTCAGGGTAACCTTTGATGACTGGCTGGGGAGAAACAGGTCCTCTTGAGACAGCCTGTGTCACATTCAGTTGAGTCACTTTCACCTGTGTCACTCAGTGAGGGAAAATAAGTGCCTCAAGCTGCTCAAAATGCATTTTTCTGGTTTCTATGAGATGACTGCAATGGGGCCAGCTCAGGTCTTGTATGAGGCTATGTCTATGGAATGCATTAGAGTTGTGTTCATGACCAGTTCAATCCCATGTCTGGGAGAGCACAAAGACTACCATTCTTTGTGCTAGAATAGTTAGGTACATAGAAAAAAAAATGATATATCTCAGTCCATTGAAATGGCTATGCCTCCTCTGAATAGAAGGGAGACACTAGTCAGAATAGAGAAATAAAGTAGGTCTGTTGTGAGCTTGAAAGCAGGGAACATTTTGTTATTAACTGGAAAAGCTAAGCAGGAGAGGAGCCACAGAATATGAGGAGCAACGCAAACAATACAATATCCAAAGTGCTGAGCAGGGTTTACATATCTAGATTGCCTCAGACATACTTTTCTCCATTGGGAAAAGGGACATTTAGGACTCTTTGTTCAAGAAATATGTAGAGGTTTCACACTCAAGATGAGAAGAGGAGATTTCAGGAGTGAAAGAATACACCATAGGTGACAATCCACAAATCAAGGTGGCAACACCTGGCCTGGGAAATACAGTATGTGAGAGATATTGTCTCAAAATAAAAAAAAATGGGGAGTGTGGGTATATATCTTGGTGCAAAGATGCTGGGTTCAATCCTCATAGAGAAAGAAAGGAAGAAAGAATGAGAGCAGAAGGAAAGAAGGAAGGAAGAAAATAAAGGAAGGAGGAAAGAAAGAGAAAGAAAGAAAGAAAGAAAGAAAGGGAAAGGAGGAAAGAAAGAAAGGGAAAGGAGGAAAGGAAGAAAGGGCAAGGAGGAAAGGAAGAGAAAAGGTTTAAGAGCCCAGTATCTTTAGCCAAACAAAGAGGTGTTACCTGCCTGAGCTAGTGAGGCGTCTGTTGAATGGCAAAGGTAGCTCCTGAGAACACCACAGCAGTTGGTTAGTGGAATTATGTCACAAACATATTACCAAGGGTGGAGAAGCACCCTTGCAGAACTTGGGATCCCTTCATCTATCTTCTGACACGTGTCCACTCCTTCCAGCAAAGCCCTGGTTACTGCTAGTCAATTGCCAAACTGACCCTCTGATCCTGACCTCCCCTAAACGGTCGGCCAGTCACTGTGCCTACCTCACTTACTCTGCTGGTGATGTGGTTCAGCTCCTAACAGACTGTTCTGAGGAAGCCAGGAGTTCTCATCTTGCCAGTATCACAACATGGCCCTTTATGGTATACTTTTGTACTAGATGGGGAACAGACAGATTGATGGGCACCTTTCTCCTGATCTCGCTGTGGGGATGTGGTAGACCTGGTCCGGCGGTCCTCTTCACATGATTGTATACCATCACCACACCCTTCCCAGATTCCCTTACCTATACCTGGTACTGATGCAAAGTACAGTAGAGACCTTGGGCTCCATGCTACGCCTCTCTTTGATGCCACAAGTGCACAGCATAGCAGTTACGGTAGTCATTTTGGGATCCTAATCTTTGGAGCAGTTGGTGCTACCTACATTTGAGAGAGGCAACAGTAGCTACAAGCTGCCATCTCATTGTCTACATTGATTTAATTTTTACCATCATGCTATTTGTTTTCTAATTAGTTCATATGTCCTTTCTTTACTTTCTTCTTTTTGTGACTTATTTCGAATTGAATTTTTTTTCCTATTTTTGGTTCCTTGTCTTTCATTGCTTGTCTTGCCTAGTGGATTCTCTCTATTGGTGTTTTTGGGATTGTAATCTTTCTCTTTCTGAAATATCCTTCAGAACATTTTTGGAGAGCTAGTTCAGTGTTCATGAATTCCTTCAAGTGTACTTATTCATGAAAGTATCTTATTTTTCCATTGAATTTGAAACAGGTTTTCAGGGCACGACAATCTGGGTTGGAAGTTGCTTACTTTCAGGACTTGAAATAGTTTACTTCAAGCTCTGCTTGACTTAGGGGTTTGTGCTGAGAAGTCTACAGTGATTCTGATGGACCTTCCTTTATAGGTGACTTGTTTCTTTTCTCTAACTCCTTTTAATAGTCTGTTCTTATGCTGAATTTCTGGGATCTGTATTATGTGCATTAATATAGAAATATTTGGATCTTGACTAATTGGATCCCTATATACTTATCTGTACATTCAATTCTTTTTACTTGCTTAGAAAGTTTTCTGTCATTACTTCTGTGAGCAGATTTTTTTTTTTATGTTGCTTGTGTGGTCTCTTTATTCATTGACTCTGATCAGTCTTATGTTATTCTTCCTTGAATCATCTTGCAGCTGTTAGGTTGATTTTTCATGGTCTTTGATATTTTTAAGAAATCTTTTTTTTCATATGATTAGATCAATTTTACATGTCTATATCTGGTAATCTAAATAACCCTTTTAAAGATAACAACATGCAATATTACAACCATTGTTAAATTCCTATCATCTTGTTTTGAAAGCTTATATTGTGAATGTTTGGGGTTTATTGTTGTTTGTTTGTCTCCTTTGCATTTTGTTTTTTCTTTTCTTTGTCTTTTTTTTCTTTTAAATGAAAAAGAAATTTTTCTTAATCTGTTTTCTAGATCTGCTATTCTGTCCTCACCTTGGTTCAATTGGCTGTATATACTTTCAATGGAAATGTTAATCTCCTGGGTATTTGTTTGAATCTGTTTCATTCTCTTTCCTTCCTAGTTTGGGCCTTCATGATTCCTATCATTTTCCTAAAGTTCTCTATTCTTTTCAACTATGTCTTCTCTAGAGCAGACACTGAGCAAGTCCTTCATTTTGATCATCACATTAAAACATAAAAAAAAAAAAATCAGGAAATGTAGTTGAGGAAAGAGAAAAAAAAGCCAAAAAAAAAAAAAGAATAATAATAACAACAACAACAACAACAACAAAAAACCCATAAAAGTAAAAACTTTAACAACCAAAAAGGAAAAATTATTCTAGTCCCCTCAGTTCTGTGATAGTGTGCAAACCACAGCTCAAATCTAAGCTGGGTAACCCCTCCTAAATCTGTAGTAGGATTAGTGCTGGATTCAGGGCTGACTTTAGTCTCTGGATGTCTGAGCTGGGCCCATTCTTCAGCCAGCAACTTTATGTTCCTAGTGGCCTCCCCTGTCTCTGCACCCTGTGTGTCTCTGCCTTGCTCTCCTTGTTGCTCCAGGGCACTCAGGGAGAGACAGCCCAATACTGCTCCCAGGGCCGTGTAGCCTTCACACAACCTTCTCTGTTCCCCTCCAGTGTGTCTCTCTCCTCTCACACTGCCAAGAGTGGGGGGGGATGCTTTTGACTGATTGACTGCCCCTGCTCTCTCCTGTCTCCCACCACTGGGGGGAGGGTGTTGGTGGTTGCCAGCTGCTCAAATCATGCACTGTGAGTAGCACAGTAGGAGGGGTGGTGCTTTTCTATTCACTACCTTCTCCGCAGCCACTGAGGTCCCTAAGTTTGTTATTGATAGAAGTTTCAGTTAGGGACTTCATTGATAGAAGTTATGGTGCAGAAGGAAAGAAAAGAAAAAGGAAAAGAAGGAGAAAAAAACCTGGTAGCCAATCAGGGAGCAAACAGCTTCCTGCTTACTTTCCCCTGTGTGTGCCAGCAAAATTTGCTGCTAAGCTGCAACCTTGTCTCTTTGGAGGAAGGTAGAAGAGGTGAAGGCTCTTATATCTGAAATTTATCCTGTGTGACTTGAGTTTGCAGCAATGCTCCATCTGTTAGAGAACTTCCCAGAACAAAACTTCCTGCTCTGAGTGCAGCAGCTTTACTACAGGCAATGCCCTAGGCTGTTTCACCATTTTATAAAGTCCTATGCCTATGTTTTGTTTGATCTCCAAGTCTCTCATAACTATCATAGTATACCTTCAGATGAAGTGGCATACCACTTCCTCATATTTCTGTGGTGTTATGATTTTATAGTTGCATATGTTATAAATTCAATAATCTAGTAAATTGGTTTCATTTTTATGAGAACAGTCAACATAATTTAAAAAATCTCTTAGTTTATTCATCTATTTTCTGCATTTGATGCATTTCATTATTTAGTATAGATCAGGGTTACTAATCTGCTATCATTTACTTTTTATCAGGCTTGTAGGTCAGGACTTATGGTATCAAACTGATTCAGCTTTTGTTCACCTGAAACTCTCTTTTGCTTCACTTTAAAAAATTAATAGCATTAATTTAAATTTGTGCATGAAAAATGCATTCATGTAAGAAGCTTTAAGAACTTTGGTGAATGGATATATCTGTGTAATCTATATCTGTGTAATCTTGATTATAGTTAATCAAGATATAATGATTTTCCACAATCCCTTAGAGTCCCTTGCAATAGACAATTCTTCCCATGTCCAGGAAACAACAGCCATTGATCTTTCTGTTGCTAGAGATTGTACTCGCTTTTTCTAGAATTTCATATAAGGGAAGTCATTCAGGATATGCATTCTTCTTTTGATTGGTTTATTTTACATGGTATAATGTTTTTAGATTTATCTAAAGTGTTGAGTGCCTCAGTAGCTGGGGCAGACAAAATTCTCCAATCAATACAGAGAGATCTCTGTCTGCTAGTGTACACATAACTTCTCCAAATTATTCAATCAATGACTAATCTAGCTGTTGCTGTAAAGGAAATTTGCAGATATAATTAAAGTTCTAAGTTGATTGACTTTAAATTGAGATTGTCCAGGGTGAACATGTATTTTAATTAAATCTACTTCCAAATTGAATTTTTCTAGTATACAAAATAATATTGTTTTTATATTGAATTTGTGTTAGGTATCCTTAGTAAATTCACTCTTTTGTTCTAGAAGTATATTTTGATAGGTTCTCCAATATTTTCTACATACATTTCAAATAAAAACATTTTGGCTCTTCCTTTATAATCTAAATTACTTACATTTATTTTCTTCCTTTATTGGGAGGATCCTGCTGATTGGGATGTCCTATTATTGAATATTGAATATTAAAATATTGAATACAGACTCATTGACTTTTTTGAGATGCTATGTGGAAAGTATTGAATCTTCTTTAAATATGATGTTAGAAGTATGTTTCATATATGTTAGTTACCCTTTAGGTCCTGGCTTCCTCCACACAGGTGTACAGTGGAGGTCCCAAGCCCCTTCCCTGTCAGCCACGGTTCCTCTGAAGCACGCTGGCGAGGAACCTCCACCCTCTCCTGCCTGCTCTTTTCACTGAGGTGTAAGCAGGGGCTGCATATGCTGGCCCCTCCCCACCGGGCCAGCCAAACTTCAGGGGGCCTTCACCAGGTTAGTGTGTGCTAGGCACAGGGAATTGAATTGGGACGGCTCATTGGGTCCTGGCCAAGGGTGTGACCCAGTCCAAGCAAATCCCATGAATCTGCTCTGGTGAGGGAGCAACCAACTGAAGTCACTGTTGCTCCCAGTTCAGGCTCCTTGTGTCCAGTTCCAACATGTTGCCCATTTGGTCACACCCTTCTTGTGTGTGGGGGGTCTTATTTCCAGCACTGACCATGGATTAATGAAGGTCCCTTCTCCGGCTTCACTCTCCGTTGGGCTCACCAACCCCTGACTTCAGTATGGCTGTGGCTCCTGTAAGTGGTGGTGGGAATGAGTTTGGGTGGCTCTGCCAGCCAGTGCAGATTCAAGCTGGCGCAAATTCATGCCAGCGCAAACTTGGTGGGTCACAGTGAAAATGCCATGTCCTATAATTTTACCTGTTCCAATTATAGTCACGATGTGTTTGATGAGCTTTTTTACATTTTAATTTCTTCCTGTGTCAAGAGGATCCATCTCCCTCTGTCTGTATCTCTCCAGGATGTTTTATTTTGGCATATGAGTTGTTTCTCCCGGGGGGCTTTGTATTTTGTTGCTCACTGATCAGCCATCTTTAGCTCCTCCAGAATGAAGTTTTAAGTATTTGAATTATTAATTTTGGAGGTTTCAGTCCATACTCAGCTGGTTCCAAGGCAGGGTGGCGTGGTGGGGCAGCCATTCATGGCTGGCTGCAAACAGAAAGCGTGAACCGGCAAGAGCTCAACTTCCTTTTTTAGATGATTTCTCCCCTTTCACTTTCTGAATATCTACTATACATTTTGAATCCCACTAACTCCAGTTTTTCATCCTAGGGAGACAACATGATGTTCACTCATGTGAGTCCAAACTATTTCACTCATTAACATGATCTCAAGTTGCATCCATTTACTTACAAAGCCTCATGATTATCCTTTATAGTTGAGTAGCTTTCCATTATGTCAAAATGTCATATCTTTCTTATCCATTGTGGTTGATAAGCAAGCTACCCCTGCTTTTTTCTAGTTCCCTGTCACATGGAGCATTGTTTTCTTTCCTTTTACTTTCAGTCTATGAATTTCCTTTCAAGTTAAAAATTTTTTTTCTTATACTACATATTGATGGATCTTATTTCTTGTCCACTCTGCCTGTGTTTCTTTTTACTGGTAAATTGAGGCCCTCTACATTACTGGTTGTGACTAACATGCACTTGCTTGTCTCTGCCTTGCTATTTTCCTGCCATTGACTTCCTATTTTTCCCCTCTGTCTTGGTTGCTTTTCTTTCATTGCTGGGACAAAACACTGGACACCCAAAATTAAGGAAGGAAAGGTTTATTTGGCTCACTGTTTGTGGAGGTTTTAGTCCATAATCAGCTGGCTCCAAGGCAGGGTAGCATGGCACAGTGGCAACACTTTAAGGCAGCAGCCAGCACAAAAGGGGGAAAACAAGCTTCTCCTCCCTTGTAGTATACACAGCCCCCAACCCCCCAGGGCAAATCTTGGTGCTCTTCTGTTACACAGCATGAAGATACTTACAAAGTGAGGATCCTGGCTCCCTGATGAGTTTCTCAGTTAAACTTCTAAACTTCTCAAGTTGACACAATGTATCAACCATAACATCCTCCAATGAATTGCCTGCCCTGCTTGATAATCTCCCTCTGCCACTGTTCCTGGAACCATGGTCATTCTTATTTCTATCCAGTATTCTTTGTAGAGTTGGTTTTGTGGCCATGAATTCCTTCCTTATCATGGAAGTATCTTGTTTCTCCTTTAATTTTGAAAGAGAATTTTGCAGGATGCATCAATCTGAGTTTCAAGTTGTTTTCTTTTTCTTTTCTTTCTTTCTTTCTTTCCTTCTTTCCTTCTTTCTTTCTTTCTTTCTTTCTTTTTTTTGGTATTGGGGATTGAACTCACAATGTTGTGCTTGGCAGACAGTTATGCCACTGAGCTAAACCCCTGGCCCCAAATTGTTTTCTTTTAGGACTTCAAATGCTTCACCCCAAGCTTTTCTTGGGTTGATGGTTTGTGTTGAGAAGTCTATCATGATTCTGATGGGTTTTGATTTATAGGTGATATGTTTCTTTTCTCTAATAGCTTTTAATGTTCCATTCTTTTTATTTTTATTTTTTATTTTTTATCAGTACCAGGGATCAAACTCATGACTGCGTGCTTGCACGGCAGGTGCTTATGCCACTGAACTAAATCCCTAGCCCTAATATTCCATTCTTGTGTTGACTTTCTGGGATCTTGGTTATTGTATGTCTGGGTGTAGATTTATCTTGATTATGGCTGGTTGGAATTGTATATGCCTCACTTATCTGTGTGTCAGGTCCTTTCCCCATGCATTGGAAGCTTTTTGGTATTACTTCTGTAACTAGTCCATTTATATCATTTGTACTGACCCCTGCTTTTTTGCTGGCTTATCAGTCTTAAATTATTTTTCTTTGCATTGTCTTACAGTCTGAATTATTTCTTGGCTCCTTCTTATTTTTAAGAGATCTTTCCTTTCATGATCACTAGCTGCAATCTTGTTTTCAAGGTCTGAGAGTGTGTCTTCAGTTTCCTTCAAGCAGTTTTGTCAGATTTCAATGGAATTTTTAATTTCCTGGTATCTTTGAATCTGTTTCATGCATTGCAATTCTTCCCTATATTGCTCACTGAAGGTTTCCCTCATTTTCCCATGCTCCTCTTTTTTAAAAAAATCTGTGTCTTATTTAGATATGCTCAGCAACCCTTTCATTATGTTTATCATTTCTTCTTTTACCTGAGATATTGTTGCTGATCTGATTGCTTTTACAGCCTCATGATGTAGTTTCTTTACTTCAGTTGCCATTGTCCCAGAAATTTCAGATGTGCAACTTCCAATTTTTTCATGTCTCTTTTTCCTGGGTTTGTTCTGTGTAGGCTGGAGGCCAGAGATTGCCTTTTGATCTTTTGTCTTGACATTTTCTTGATTTCCTCAGGATAAGCCAGTTGTGGGGTCCCAGGTGCTTCCCATGTTTGCTACCTGTTGTGTATAGGGGAAAGGTCAGAGATCTGGTTTTGTCCTAACCTAGGTTCTTGGAGAGGTGGTGGGGCATGGTGTGGGCTTCTTCAGACATGCACAACTTCTCCAAGGTGTGGCTGGCTGGTTCTCCTGACCCACACTGGCTACAAGTCCCTGATGGTGGCAATCAGGCAAATGGGGGAAGGATTGGCTGCTTCTTTTCCCTGCCCAAGGTGGCTACCCATGGGAAGATCCAAACTGACTAGCAGTGGGAAGGTCCTGATGACTGCTCATATGCATGCAGCAGGAGGGCTGGCTGATTCTCCTGGTTCATGCTGGCTATCCATGGGAGGGTCCTGATGGTGGACTTTCACTGATATTTAAAGTTATTCTGAAGTAAATGTGTAGGGACAAATAGCAAATAAACAATAAGATCTATAATAAACATCTAACATGTATAAATGAATGTAGGTATTGGCCTTTATTGTCATCAAAATATATTATTAGGCTATAAAAATTTAAACAGTAAAGTACCAGTACAAATATAGTTGGATTGATTTTAAATAAGGATGCATTTAATGTATTTAATAAAGATTTTTTTAGGGATAAAAAAAGAAAATATCATAGGTCTTACATTAAAATTTGAATAAAATTAGAAAATGTAATAATAGTTCATATTATATGACTAGAATACTATCACTTCTTAAAAATTTATAACCAGAATAATAAACAACAGAAAAAGAAGTTATGAGAAAAAATAAAATAAAAATTAACTGTACTGATCAATATGAGCCTTCTATATTTTATAAAAAGTATTTACTTAACACAATTAATGTTGAATTAAAAATGCTAAGACAAGTTGACAAGTAAGAACAAATCATGGTAAATTTCTGAAATCAATCATTTTTTCACTGAAGATTAACAAGGGTTTCAGTTTTGAGGAATTAAATTACAGTAATGTTTAAAATAATGCATGTCATAAAAAATATCAGTTCTCTTTGAAGGTAAAAAAGATTGTCCATGAGTACTTATTAATAACAAAAATAAAGAAATATACTTTTAGAGCTCCTGTATATTTAGACTTTATTACTCTTTTGAATGGGGAAAATTACTGTGTGTGATATCTTTGTTTAAAAATAACTAAATAGATATTATCAGCATTACCTGAGATCCATGCCATGTTGGAACTTGGGGTGCTGGGAAAACAGGCAGCCAGCTCACTGCTCTGGTAGGGGCTGTGAGCCTACTGGCATGTGGGCTAAGAATCAAACATCCATCTTATCCCCCCCACCCCCACCCCCGCTAGCAAGTGAGAGCCAGAGATCTGAGCATCTCTTACGAGTTTGACTATATGCAATATAGCAAATATTTTCTTCTGCCATCTCTTTGAAGGCAAATATTTTTATCTCTGTTTTGCTCTGTTCTGATCAATAGTATTGCTGTATTCAATATTCTATTTTTATAATTTTGGTATTTCCTTCGATATTGCTTTACCTGATTGAAGGAGCAACTATTGTGAAGAAAACCAGGTATACTATTGTACCTATTGCTGTTATCATGGTAACCTGCTGTGAGGTTCTGTTCCAAATCCACTACACTGCCTCAGTTGGCTTTGTCCTGTCTTGTTCTGCTGTATTTTACTACCTTCAAAATAAATAAATAAATAAAATAAATTAATAATAATAAATAAGAAAAAAATTTAAATAGTAAATAGCAACAACAAAACAGATCAGTAAGGTACTGAGCAACCTGAAACATGACTAAACAGATAATGGACTTGAGAAGCAAAAGGAGAAAAAGAAAGTTCTCTAAAGGATATAACTGCATGTATATTTGTGTAGGATTGGTAACCATGTTGCTAAGTTTTTGTTGGATCAGTGAACAGAACTGTTTGCAGCCTCACTGTTTGAATGTCCACTTTGTATGCTTTAATTTTGTAACTTGAACAACTATATCCAAGAAAACAATAAGTAATGTATAAACTAGTGATTTCTTACTGTTTATTTTTTTTTAAATTCTATAGTTTCTACACTTTTTTCTGTTTTGCTTCCCCCCCTTTAAATAAAATTAAAAAAAATAACTAAATAGATCCAAAGACAACGACATGACTTGAGTATCTGATGACGTTCACAGATGACACATGAAGGGACAACTGCACATGACAATGTTTCCACTGTGAGGCACTTTGTCCTACTGGGATTTTCTGATCTTCAAAACCTCCAGGAGTTTCTCTCTGGGGTGTTCACCATCATGTGCTTGATCATCTTTATTGGAAACAGCCTCATAATCATAATAATAAGGCTGGACCCTGCACTACAGAGGCCCATGTATTTTTTTCCTGGCTAATTTTTCTTCTTTGGAAATCTGTTATATTTCAGTCACTCTCCCTAGGATTCTGTTCAACCTTTGGACACAGAATAGAAGACTTTCTGTGCTGGACTGTGCCATGCAACTGTGTTTCTTTCTTATTTTAGGAGCCAATGAAGGTTTCCAGTTTGCCGTGTTGTCCTATGACCACTATGGCCCTCTATAACCCTCTGCACTACTCTCTGGTCTTGAACCCAAAGAGGTGTGCCCAGCTGGCCACCGGCTCCTGGCTTGGTGGAATGCCAGTGCAAATAGGGCAAACCCGCCAGATATTCTCTCTGCATTTCTGTAATTCCATCCAAATCAATCACTTTTTCTGTGACATCCCCCCCCCCATTCTCCAGCTGGCCTGTGGGGACACGTGCTCACGAGAGTCTGTCTATGTGGTAACAATGTTGGTTGCTATGGTCCCTTTCATGCTGATCCTTGCATCATACAGAAAAATCATTTGCACCATTCTGAGGTTGCCAACAGCCAAAGGATGGGCCAAGGCCTTCTCCACATGCTCATCCTACCTGCTGGGGGTGGTTCAATTTTTTGAATCTGCTACCATGACTTATTTCAGGCCCAAATCCAGCCATTCTGCAGGAACTGACAAGCTGCTGTCTCTTTTTTACACTGTGGTGACTCCCATGTTCAATCCTCTGTTATACAGCCTCAGGCACAAGGATGTGATTGCCTCTCTCAGGAAATTATTCCTGAAAACACAGCATCATGGTTCTCCTTGAGTCATAATCATGTAGCTGGCAGAGAAACATTTCCACATTCTAGAGTTTCTCTCTGAGAAGTTAATCTCTTGCAGCTTACACTGTGGTTTCATTGCATTTATATTCTGGCTCTCAGTTTACTGTGCTTGTGCATAGAGCAGGCTCATTCATCTGGCTTCAGTAAGTCATGCCCAAACATATTTCATCTTAAATTATAACAATTTCCATATCGTTTTTTCCTGTAAGTCTATAAATTCAAAATGTTGTCTTATGGATTCAATTTAATGAAAAATCTTTTCCTAAATGTCTATAAAGAACTTTTATTTTCTTTTAATCTATACTGTGTATCATAATAATTACCAACGTTAGTTCAACAATTAATGATTTCAAATGAATGAGTGGATACTAGAATGTGTACTGGAGAAATCTAGAGATTTTTCACTATTGGCATAAAAATTTGTATGTACATACGTAGAACACTTTATTCTTTCCTATTCATACCAGGAGGAAAAATTCAATCCCTGGACCCTCCACCTGACAATGTCCTGCGAGGACGTATGATGTAAGGCGACATTCCTACGTGGCTTTATTTTGAGTATGCATTTTCCTCCTCTCCATTATATCCCAATAAATCTTCATTTAATTTTTCTTAATCACACTTTTATACCTATGCAAAATTGCAAATGTGAAAATGTTGGGGTTTTTTTCTAGGAATACCTAAAGTTCTCAAAGATTTACTGCAATTGTTTAGCTAAATTTTTTTTTATAACTGTAGCTAAAATAAGTAAAATTACTTTAGTATGCCATGTTTAAAATTTAAATTATATAGTATTTAAATTGATAGTATTGTGAGAAATGAAATGAGCATAATTCTAAATAGTATTCTAAGTGTCACGCCTTCAAAAACAACAGTCTAAAGAAAATTTATTTTCAGAAATTTTTGTTGGTGATCTTCACATAACAATTATTCCCATTTGTTGTTCGAACTCTTATTGTAAACACATATATAAGCCATAGAAAAAGGTAATCTTAGTTTTCTTCTGAACATAACTGTGTTTCACTTTTATTTTCCCATTTGCATTTTCTCCTGTTTAACGTGTGATACTACATTTTATTCACAGATTCCCTTCATGGAACTCTTTGCTTGCATGTGTCTTATCACACATTGTTTCATATGAGTTGAGAATGTGGCATCTGACACATGAGAAAGACCATGTCAGTGATCACTGTGGTGATAAAGACAGTGGCTGTGGTGGAGATGCTTCCATTCATGGTCCATTATGTGAAATTTATAAAGTAGGATTCACAGTGTTTTGGGTAAAGTGCTGTCTAATGAATTCAGATGACTCAATTTTAATCTCCTCTTTTGAGAAAGCATTCAGTAGTTAAATAAAATTTAACTATTTTCCCATAACATTTATAAGTATTAAGATAGTGATAATATACATTTTTCTTACTAATCCCAGGGATCATTTTTTTGGCAAATATTCAACACCTAGGGTTAATAAAAAATATAAAAACTTTGCTGGAGCAGACTCGTGTGTTGAATGTATGAACACATAACATGGAGACATCACGATCTGTGTTTTATTGTATTTCTGCTCATTCATATAAGCAGAGAGTGCTATTCTGAGGAAAGTGATATAATATCAATTACAATGGAAAGTAAAACTACTTGTTTGCATGCTCTCATTTTTTACATTTCACTAATACAATCAGCTTAACCCTCTTGTGAGATATCCTTTCTTATGCAAATTAAAACCACACTAAGACTCCATCTCACTCCAGAAAGAATGGCCAGGGTCAACAAAACTACCAACAACAAATGCTGGAGAGGCTGTGGGGAAAAAAGAACTCTTCTGCACTGTTAGTGGGAGTATAGACTGGTGCAACCACTATGGAGGTCAGTCTGGAGATTCCTCAAAAAACTGGGGTTGGAAGTCCCTTTTGACCCAGCTATTCCACTCCTAGGCATGTTCCCACATGAACTGAAAACATCATACCACAGTGATATATGTGCACCCATGTATATAGCGGCACAATTTGTAATAGCTAGATCTTGAAAACAACCTAAATAACAATCAACTGAGGATTGGATAAAAAAGTTGTGGTACTTTTATACAATGGAGTACTACTCAGCTATAAAGAATGATCACACTGAGATATGAAGTAAATGCATGGCACTCTATGCACAAGGAAATATCTAAATCTGGTCTGTATGGGGAAAAATTCTTTTAAAAAGCTTCATATCTAAGGTATAAATAGAAATATAATGGAGAGATACTGGAAAAAGAAAATATTTTCAATGACAACTTGAAAATTAGAAACACTGATATGGCCAGAAAAATGCCCTGAAAATGAAAGGAAGCCCAAGTTGTAAGGAACACAGAGGAGAGGAAGGGAGATTTCTCTAATGATTATTGTGTTATGTACTTTTGCATGATTAAAACATCTTGTGAGAAATTACTATTTGAATTTTTTGTTCTTTTTTTCATACTAGTATTCATTTTGGGGTTATTTTTATTTTCTTTCATTATTTATTAAGCTGTTGTGTTTCTTAGGAAAAAAATAGTTCTACAGCATGTTGAGACAAATATAGTAAATCTTATGGTATTATTTATTTTTACATACATAGAAGAAAAAAATTATTCTTCCAACATGAAGAAATACTTCACGTTGATTAAATACTTAAGAGAATGCATTTGCTAATTATCCTGATTATATCATTACACAATGCATATATGACACTTCATTTCACCTCATGCAAATAAAATTGAACAAATGCATAACTATTCAACTGAACAAAAATAAAAATTAAACAAAACAAAACACAGTTGCCAAGATGCATATATAACACTTCATTTCACCTTATGCATATAAAATTGAACAAATGCATAACTATTGAATTGAACAAAAATAAAAAGTAAACAAAACAAAACACAGTCGCCAAGTGTAGGGCCCTTGTAAAGTCTTCTCCAAAATTCTCTATGCTGTCATTTCTACTCAGCTGTTTTTTCACTTTTATCGTTCATATAGCTTGTTATAATTTCCACCTTTGTGATTCATAAGTGATACCTTCCTGAAGGTGTTACTCTACCTACCTATAACTTTGTTAAATCATCACCTCTAATAAAACACGATGAACATTCTTTGATGACACAAAGTTTACTGGTGGTTTAGCTCAGTGGCATAGGTGCTTGCCTGGCACGCATGAGGTTGTCATTTTTTTTGAAGATAGTAGAAATACAACAGAACAAGACAGAACAAAGCCAATTGAGACAGTGCAGTGAATTTGGTATAGAACTTCACAGCAGGTTACTGGAATAACAATAACAGTACCATAGTATATCTCATTATCTTGACAACAGTTGTCTAGTCAGTTATGTATAGCAAGATCAAACCAAAGACAGAACATTATAAAATCAATTGAAAGAGAATATTGAATAGAGCAAAGCAATTAAACATAATGAAACAAAACTGAAACATTTGATTTCGAAGAGAAGATAGAGGAGACCCCCCATATTTGCTATATTGCATACAGTGATCCTGCCAAGAGATGCTCAGACCTCCATCCCAGGTTGCTAAGGGTGAGGGAGGTTGGGATGTTTGATTCTAAGCCCACACACTGGTAGGCTCACTTCCAGTGATAGGTAGTGAGACACTACTGGTACTGGTAGGAGACACTACTGGATCTGCTCCTGGCTCACGCCACAGGAAGGCACTTACCAAGAGGGCGGATGAACTGCTTCTTTGTGCAGCTGCCTGGGTTCCAGCATGGCTATATCTTGGGGGCCGCTCTCTGGTTCTCCTCCTGGCTCATACCACAAGAACGAGGTTGTGATTTTGATCCTCGGTACAAAAAAAAAAAAAAAATTACTGAATTTCATTCTAGTACCTGAGCTGTGGTTGAAAGATAGAAAATAAACAAACAAAAATGACTTTCTGTAGCCTTCTTTCATAGCAACAGACAGTGCACAAAAGATGGGATAAGTGCATTTGAAGTGAGGAGGAATATAATGAGGGGGGTTGATAACAATATGTTTTTTTTTCCTGTAATTCGTGTATTAAAATTTAAACACTACTTTTTGATCACACCTCATATACAGCAGCAGCAGACCTCTGATTGGTTCACAGTCAATCTTGCTATTGCTCCAAACTCAAGCACCCTCATTAGTAACACTCATTTTGCATACAGATCAGTCCCAATATACTTCGTGTTTATTTCGGATTCGAGTCTTCTTTAGCAAGGGAAATTACTTCTGTGAGGGGAAACCAGAAATCTGAACCAGCTGCAGCTGACAGGAGAGCAGCTTGTGCTGCGGAACTGCAGAGGACCAGGGCAGACCAGACGAGGCTGCTTGACGGACTGTGGCTGCTTCGCCCAGAAAAGGTCGTCATCATTTCAGGACTCGCTGCTCTCCGGGGTTCTCCAGGCGGGCCAACTCAGGTCATCACAGCTCTCTGGAGTCTGGGGATGCTCGGAATATGAAAAATAGTCCCATCCTCCCGTCTCTGCCTTGTTGGCAGTGGTTTCTTTTCCACCATGGTTGTTTTTGCATATGCTGAGATCCTAACCTCAGAGTCTTGGCGTTAATATGTGAGGCTTTAGGGAAGTGTGGCGTTTGTATGTGCAGAGCCATCAGCAATTGCATGGTTGCCTTTTTGAGACAGAGCTTTCGATTTCCCTGGCTGATTCTGCATGTAAAATCTGAATATTAGAATGTCTGTGAATCAGGAGATTGTCTGTCTCTGTGTAATGATTCTATTTGTGCCTTGAAATTGCACTTCCAGCCTCTAGAACTGTGTATATACATACAGTATGATAGTAATACACTATATAGATTGTGTGTTTTAGGCATAGATAATGTATTGTTTAATGTATTCACTGCGAACTGAAAACGTGTACTAACACTTTTTAAAATGTAAAAATTAAAACCATAAAATTTCATAAAGTGTCATGAGAAGAATGTGTGATTCATGATAACTAAGTAGTGCAATGTAAATTTTTTCTCAATTTTAAAATTGATCAATTTGTTGTTGACAAGGGCAAACAATTAAAAGTTCCACATTTATAAAGTTATTGCAGCAACACACTCATTGGAATCCAGTAACCTAATCAATTATATTGACAAAGGCTGGAAAGCAGACACTTAGGAGATTTACATCCCAACAGTCTCCAGGTGAGAATAAATTTCATCTACAGATTGTTCAGTGCTGTCAATAAGTACAGAAAAATCTTCATCATCTCAGGCGGGATTTACTGTGAGTAAATTTAAAAAACACAGGACAAATAAAACATTACTTTCTTAATGGAATTAATAGTGAGAAATGTATTGGTTAATGATTTTGTTAAATATACGAAGTTAATTATATTTCATAATATAATGACCAGTGATGTTTTCTTGTTAGACTTGTCATTTTTACTAAATTCATTAGCCATTTATATAAGAATGATAAAGGAAATCTTTATGTGTTATCAAGATGCATAAGTAAACTACTACTTTTTAAAATCATTCTGCAAATGAGGCAATATATGTAAATTTAAAATTAATTCTAGCTTTATTCAATTAATCTTACTATAAGCAACATATCTCAAATACCAATATGTGAAAACTCAAGTACCTATGGATCTGACACCATAAAAATTAAGTCTAGAAGTAATAAAAGATGCCCACATACATTGTACTTTCATGCTTTTACTGAAATATATACTTAGACTCTCTCACATGTGTGTATAGATGAAACAAAAACTGAAGGAATGTAAGATAAAATGTTTAGGCATACATCCTGTTCTCTTCCCATGTTGAGTTTATTGACAGAATCAAATCTGAGGTCAGTGATAAGCAAGAGTGCCTGTGTGTGTGTGTGTGTGTAGTATGCTGTTTTTCCTATTTGAAGTCACTGCTTTTGTTTTCAAGAGACTTGGATCTTGGAACAAACCAATGATAATGATTGGCAAGAAGTTCAGTGATGTGTGTGTCATTTTTCAATAAACCCTACAATGATTTTCTTCTTAAATTTTTTGTTTTATATCATTTTAGTGATAAATTCAACTGTATTTCTTGAATAATGTAGCCCATGTGAGCCTTTCTTGACAATAATGAGATTGTCAGTCTTATATTTTTCATTTTGCTGTTTCCTTCATATCATTCTGGCTCTGAAAGCAGATTCTAGGTTCTGGAAATCTACTTCCTAAGAATGGGTGACAGAAACCAGGATAATACACATAACAGGTATTATTCATAAATTTAATATCAGAGTTATAAAGTTTTTACACTGGGAACATTTTGTTCTTTAAACATGATAATTTCTTTTCAAAAATGCCATTTTTCTGGACAATTTTCTGAGTGTGTAGAAAACTATTTCCACAAAGACATTATGTTTCATCTTGTGTTCATTTTTTACCTATGTAGAAAACATCAGATCTTAGTCAATCATTATCTTTATGATTTTTGAAGCAGTTTATAACAAGAATAAAGAAGAATGGAGGACAACTGCACCTCATTCACTGAACTGTTTCTCAGGAAATACCAAAACACCTGGAATGAAAGTGATTCTGTTCACTGTATTTCTAGTTGTTTATCTCATCAGTCTCCTGACAAATCTTGGAATGATTATTTTAATCAGAATGGATGTCCAGCTTCAGACACTAATGTGCATTTTTCTCAGCCACCTGTCTTCCTCTGACCTCTGCTATTCCAGTGCATTTGGATCCAAAATTCTGGTGGATCTTTTAGCTGAGAACAAATCGATTCCCTTCATTGGCTGGGCTCTGCAGTTCTTCTTGTCCTGTATCTTTATAGATGCTGAATGCATGCTGCTGGCAGTGATGGTCTTTGATTGGAACAAGTTCATCAGCAACCCCTTGCTCTACACAGCAAGCATGACCAGCTCCTGATACACTGAGGGAAGATCCAAAGCTTTCTCCACTTGTGCCTCACACTTAAGTACAGTTGCCATTTTCCAGGGAATTCTAGTTTTTGTGTATTTCTGACCAAGTTCTTCCTACTCCCTAGATAGGAAAAAATGACCTTACTGTTCTACACCCTGGTGATTCCCATGCTAAACCCTCAGATTTACAGCCTATGGAACAGGGATGTGAAAGAAGCTTTGCAAAAGTTGAGAAATAAAGTTTTTGTTAAGTGACGAAGCATATACTACAAATAAATATTTATTAATTCATACAAATCTATTGTATTGTTGGCTTCTAATTATAAATTACCATAAAAATTTGTCTCAAAGTTTAAATTCAATATAAGAAACATTATACAAAACAATAATAAGCCAATATTCTAGTTTCCTAACTAGTCTAACTTCATTGTGTGTCTCTAGTACTCTTTAATTTTTGGTAAATTTCCATTCCATGTGTTCAGTGTTCCAAACTGCCATTTTATCAGTGGAATATTTTATGCATTTATTTATCATTCTATAGAGGTTTTTGTGCTTGTCTTCTACATGTTGTGTGATTAGCACCTTGTAGACAAATAATTGCCACATTAATTATTCCTATAATACATTAGGAATCATAAATATTAATTAAAAAAGCTATAAATAATTCATAATAAATCATAAAAATGCTAAGAATTTAAAAGCCAGCCTTCTCTAAGTGCAAGCCAAAGTTGTAAATCTGGATAGCAAAGGGAAAATGGCTCTTTGAAAGGGGAACATTTCAATTCAGAGCTCAACAACAGGTAGAGACCAATATATGGTGGTGGAGGAAGGAGGGATGCTACATGGAGAAGTCAAGAATCAGAGACCCTGGGCTGGGCAGGAAAGGACTCCGTTGGAGGAACAGAAGTCTAAGAAATAAGGAATAAAGGCCAAAGCATTCCCATAGGCATGTCCTTGGTAATTACTGATACTGGATACATATTCATATGCTAGGCTGTGTTTCTTTTGAGAAATGTCTATTTGGCTCTTTTGTATATTTTCATTGAATTATTTGCCTTTTCTTTGTTTAATTTCCTAAAATATCTCTTGAGTGTGATAAGATGAACTGGTCTGTTGTTCACCTGCACAGTTGGGTGTATCTTGTCCATTATATGTATTTATTGTGTTTCAAAACAAGTAGAAGAGATTATTTTGATTGTTGCAGCTCCAAGAGGAATGTCTAAGCTGTTGTATATATTGATCATCTGATCATTACATACTGTATATGTGACTCTACATCACATGCTACCCATTAATTTGTACAATTTTGTGCTCATTAAAAGTAAAATAAAAAAGTAAGATTAAATGCAAATTCAAACAAACAATTCTTGTAGAGTCCATGCTTGTTCTAAGATTTTCTTCTTGGCCACCACATCTCTATTTCTGTCACATCTTTCTTTCTTAGCCCTATTTCAGAGTCTATCACCCTAATCCTAAATACCACTCTCTCCACGATGCCATGGTTTATATTATTCTCTTTACTAAGTCATCACCTCTAATTTGAGACAGAGAAAAATTTGTGCTCAACAATACCCTCATTTGCTGCCTGAAATTCTGGAAACCTCTTTGAAACTGAGATCTAGAATGGAAAAAGAAGTCAATGATAAAAATCAACCCCTGCAACATCATGTGAGTGCTTATTAGATCTCAAATGATTATGACATGCACTTTGACTGTACAGTGTACAGATTCTAAGAAAGAATACAAAAGTTTTGTGTCCAATGTAATAGATCTATAAAGGCATACATATTAATTGCACAAGAAATTAAAATATGTACATTATTGATATTGAGCTACTCCATTTGACTCTGTTCAAAACACTGAAAGAAGACTGTTGAAAAATGAAGATATGGCTATATGTATGAAGGAATTCCAAGAACTCTTAATTATGCATTAAAACAAAACAAGCTAAATGACATTTGAACATCTAACATTTTCTAGCTGCCATTTCAAAACATCCTTCTTAGCAAACATTTCCAGGAGGAAATAGAACCTAAGTGACTCCTCCACTTTTCACAGTGTTATTCTTGGAACTCTGACACAGATGATAGGAAAAAAGTGGTGATAGAAACCCCTGTGGGTAGGAATACCTCTTTGTTTTGTTGGTATGAAGAGTCAAACTCAGGATCTCACAATTGCCAGGCAGGCTCTGTGCCACTGAGCTAAATCCCAAGCCCAGGAAGACCTGTTTTGGAAAACAAATTCAGGGTTTTGTACTCATGCTTCACAAATTTAATTTGTTTTTGATGAAGATTTCACATGGGTGTTTGTGTGAGGAAGATACTGCAATTGCATTTGTCACCCAATGTGGAGATTGTGAACAGAAGCATTTTTTATCATATGCTTTTTTTAAGCCCCTAACTGTGTGCAAACAGAAATGTTCATGAACTGAAGTATCACTGTAAATGATCTCACTTCCAATATATATCTAACCTCTAAGGATATCAAACAGTGACACCAGAAGTCATTTAGACACAGATGTTTGTGTTTTGTGCTTTCCTTAGCTGTTTCGCATTAATGTTTTAAAATCCATCTTCAATCTTTTCACTCTGTGAGTTTGAAAAGCCTCTCTGTGAAAACACAGATGTCTTTGGGGATGAATGCAAATGAACAATTTTTCCACCATGTCTGGCTACCCATGCTCCAGTATCAATGGAGGCTGGGGAATGGTGTACACATGGCCTGGGGACGTAGCTGTGTGTATCAAGCTGAAGTCTGATCCTGAATGGAAAGTGTAGTGTGAGGAAAAGAGGTGTCCCTGAAGACGAGAGTGCCCTGGAGGAAAAGAAAAAATGAGTTTGGAAAAAGTATGCCTAAGAAAGAGCCCACCTTCTCCAAAAATACACAAGACTTTTAATGAAGCTCTTGGGTGACAGAAAATTTTACTTTCGTGTATGCATGGAAAATTACAGCCAATTACTTAGGTTTGAGATTTGCCTCCATGGTATTTCCCAGAGGAGTACAATTGGTACTGAAAGTTCATACAGAAAAATGACAATAAAACATCAAAAGTCAAGTAAATGGTCAGTAAAAATCTTGTCTATAAAAACTAGAAATACATTAATGTCATAGAATTTCATTGAGTACCCTACATTTATAGGAAAAAGAGGAAGCCTTCATAACAACAAACAAGGCAAATAAAAATGTTCACCACAATGTCTATGACGGCTAAGTCCAGGACTTTAGTAGAAACACAAGGCTACCTGAACTATCAGCATGTATATACAAACATACATTTCTCACTCCCAATTACTGTATTTTTTGCATATTTTCATGAATAGGTATTGCAAACCACTATGAAGCAGCTCTGAACAGGATTTAAAATTAACTAATTGGCTTTCTATATTTACCTGTGAGTCTGTCCTAGGCCTTGGCCCCTTGCCTGGCGATACTGGTCCTGGCTTAGGCCTGTAGTAGCCTTGAGGCCAGAGATACCTCAAAGGACAAGATAAGGCCACAGCTGAAGACACTTTGGCTCATTCACTAATTAAGTAAATTGAGAGAGCAGCTAAGGGAATTTCACTCCTGCAGTCTCAATCCTACCATAAATGATATCTTGACATAAGACAGTTCTCCTAAATTGGCATAATTTACCACTTGGAGAAGTCTTTGAAGTGACTCCCAAGGTCCTGCTCATTTCCTGCTCTTTTCTCAAGTTTCCTCACCTTTTGTCCTTGGTCCTAATAAAAGTGGGCTGATCCAGAGAAGTTTTTGTCTTAGCCCTTGGAGTCACAAGCTCAACTAAAGGGTTTTGACCCTCCTGGAGCCCTAAAATCATAACAATTGTCTCATTTTATTTAAACCTCTGCTGTACACTCATTTCGTAGATGGGGATCTAGGTCAGGACCCAATAAATAGGATTTGTGGCAATTAAATTGTATATATTAAGACATGAATAGAGACAATGTTCATGATTGTTTTACATTTTTAAAAATACCATCAGCAGAAGAAATTTGATCATCACAGAGTAATTCATATTTCTCAGTAGACTACAGAAGCCCTCGGATTATGATGCATTTCTCAGAAAGCAGGATAATAGAGTGATCCCCAGGTCTGCCACACCACTCAATCCTCAGGGACCCTGACATCATTTTCCATTTCATTCCCGGACCTGAGCTAGCTGGCCGCCTTCCACATCCCATTCTGATCACATCTATATTAACAATATGAGAAAGCCACATAAATGAAGTGAATGAGCTACCCCAAGCAGCCCTTCCTGCTGCTGCCCTCTGCCCTCATTCACAGCTGGGATCCAGCACTGGTTTAGGACAGATCTCTGAGGACAGTAGGTTAGTAATTTAGTCAACATTTAAACACTGCTTTAATGTGTTATTTATTGCATCCTGTGAGAACACTCTGAGTTGTTTTAAAGACAAAACTTTTTCTTTGCACTTGATAGAAGAACCTAAGCATTATGGATTCATTCAAATAACTATGTGGGTCTAAAAACTGACCTCCCACTTTAAGGTTTTAGAATTTTTGT
Organism: Hydrochoerus hydrochaeris; assembly: GCA_004027455.1. Lineage (NCBI taxonomy): Eukaryota > Metazoa > Chordata > Mammalia > Rodentia > Hydrochaeridae > Hydrochoerus > Hydrochoerus hydrochaeris. The sequence goes on along the minus strand of PVLA01001003.1, from coordinate 390,754 downwards.
CAAGTATCTATGAGGTCATTAGGGACAATGAGGGACATATGTGGTAGTGTGTAAATATATGGTAATAAATATAATAAATAAAATGTCTATGATAAGGCTAAAACTGATCAAATTTTAAAACCAAATCTAGTAAGGTACTTAAAGGTTATTTCTTAGAATTTACTTCAAAGAAACACTTGTAGATAACACAGCTTTGGATGTATGATTTTACTTATGACAGACACTTTATGATATGAAAAATTAGAGTACAAATACCTATGAGTACAAGAGAGGTTAAGTAAATTAATGTATATAAATAGAAAAATATATCATGTCTAGTTATAATATTTCCAAAACTTTGGGTAACATCATTTTTGTTTAAAAATTAGAAATCTGATAGTACAGATAACAAAGCCTAGTTATCTCTAGTATGTGAAATGAGGTATGATTTTGCTGAAATCACAGAGGCCTTCATCAGTTTTTCTCATGAAGCATATTTGTGCCTGTGTGTCTGTGTGCGCATGCATGTGTTTTCACTTTACATCATTATAAGTAAGCGTTCACTTACAGACAGGTTAACTGTAAGTAAAAATGGTTGTTGATCTGAGTTATTTCTTCTGGCTAATATGACATAAGATTGAGCATTATGCTAGATTGTTTTAAGAAAATATGTTTAAGAGGTATAGATTTCCTTTCCCAACACCCTATTTGTGAGACACATCAGATGTTAAAGCATCTGTCACTTATTCTTGACAGACCAAGTGTTTGACGTGCAGAGATGAGTTATAGAAATGGTTCTTACCCAGGGCAGGCAGGGGACAGACTTATCTCTGTAGGCAGAGCTGCATCCAGTGAAGTGATCAGTAGTGCTGGGTCACCTACTGATGTTTCTTGGTGTTCTTCTGACTTATCTTGTACACTTTTTAGTTATTTTTTTCAATAAAGTGTGTCATAAAAAACAAATGATACTGAGATAATGCAAAAAGAAATTTCAATTTCTTTACATATCAACATTTCAATAGCTATACATAGACATCAGGAAAACAGTATATATTTATATGATGATGAAAATGAGAAAACATCATATATTATTTCTAATATGTTACCAGTATTTTGATACATCTTAAAGAATATAATCATTTTCATTAAAAGATCTTATTACATACATTAAAATGAGTTTATGGCAAGATTTTGAGACCCACAAATTAACTTTTTATTAATATTTTAACTTTTTAAAATTCATTACATTTAATTTCACTTTTCTTATCTATCCACAGTCCAAAGGGGGAAGTGAATGATATTAATGTGCTATGTGATTTGTTTTGCAAACTATAATGGTGAGTCCTAGAATTGATTTCCTCTCTGAGGAAAATATTACTGTTTTTACCTAAAGTTCACCAGATTTTATTGGAATACAACAGAAATAGTAGTCAAAGTAAACAACAAAACAATATAACATTCTGGAGAAATGAACACATTTTAGGAACATATTTCTTGGAAGTTATAGACAGAGAAAGTATAATATTTTTATTTGGGCTTGCATATTTCTGAGTTGTTGTAAATAGATCCTGTGGGTTTTAGTTGGTAAGGTGGACTCAGTTAGTAAACCTGCTTAATCCAGCTGGTCCTGGTCTTCTCAGTGACAGTGACATGTAGTTACTTGCTGAAGCTAGATGGGGCCTACATGTTTAATAGGAAAGTGTGACAGTACAGCAGCCAAGAACAGCTCTGCCTTAGCTCTATCTGCTCCATGATTTTAGATACTAAGGGAAAGAAAATAAGATATATTCATTACAGATACTTCTCAGTTAACCATACTTTGGTCTTACAGGACAAGACAATATTTCCACAAAATGGACAATAATGGTCTTGTCAAAAGACTGTTCACTAAGTTGGACTTGAAGTTGTTATGCTTTTACCTCTGTCTCCCATAATGGAGGATCTTGGGTATGTGTCATCATGTCTGCACAGGTGTAAGTGGAGATAGCATGGATTACTTTGGATGAATGTGTGCTACATCAGCTATGCAGAAGAATATAATTATAAGATGTTTATTAACATGGAAATATGTTTATTAACGTGGATACATACATGCCCCAATAAGGGCAGTATACTTTTAAACAATTGTTATATCACTTTTTCTTCATTACAGAAATAAAGGATCCATCATCATAAACTGTAAATATAGTCAGAGTATGAAAACTTGAGCGATGGCAGAGAGAACTGCACTGTGCTTGCTGAATTTGTATTCTTGGCCTCTCCAGCAGAAAAGATATTCAACAGGGCCTCTTTGTATTCTTCTTTCTTGTTTATGGCGTAACTGTGGTTACCAACCTAGGGATGGTCCTATTCATCAAAATGATCCAAGACTTCACACACCCATGTATTATTTCCTGGGAAATCTGTGATGTCTGCTATTCCTCAGTTGTCTCTCCCAAGATGCTGGCCAATGTCCTATCTGAGCAAAAGAGGATTCCATACAATTTATGTGCATACAAATGTATTTTTTCAGAGCCTTTGCAGAAGTGGAATGTCTAATGTTGATTGTCATGGCCTATGACTATTACATTGCTGTTGGCATTCCACTCTTTTATACAATTGCAATGTCCAAGAGGGTCTGCACCCAGCAAGTGTCCTGTGTCTATACTGTAGGCTTGGTGAATTCAGCCATCCACACCAGCTGCACATTTTGATCGGCCTTCTACACATCAAATGTCATCAATGACTTTTTCTGTGACATCCTACCCTTACTGGCCCTGTCTTGCTCAGAAACATCCGTCAATGAGGTTATGATGTTCACTTTTATTGGCTGTGTCATGGGGAGCAATGTTGTTACTGTCTTCCTCTCCTACAGCTCCATCATCACCACCATCTTTAGGATGAACTCAGCTGAGGGCAGACACAAAGCCTTCTCCACCTGAGTTGCCCACCTGGCAGCCATGGCCATGTTCCACAGTGCCCTCCTGTTCATGTGTTTCTGACCTAGCTCCAGTTGCTCCATGGACAGGAACAAAATGGCCTCTGTGTTCTACATAGTTTTCAACCTGATGCTGAGTCTCCTGATCTACAGCTTAAGAAATAAAGATGTAAAGGGGATTGTGAGAAAAGCAATCAGCACTGCACTGTGTTCTGGGTAAAATTCTGTTTTCCATACAGAATGGTTTGCAAATTCTGAGACTAAAGTTCAAGTACTTTGTCATGGATTCTCACCCACCCAACCTGTGAGATATTTCCCACTATGGACTCATGACAACGCCTTTACTGAGTGTGAGGAGCAGTAATTACTGGACATTGTCTTCCTTCTAAACTGAGGCAGAATAGAATGAACATCATTTTACTGGTTTGCAAACAGGGTTCTGTCACCCTCCCTCTTTCACTGATAAATGTGTCCCAGTGAGATGTCACTGGGCTTTGCAATTTTAAAAAATGAGTATAGCGCGATGGCTCTGCGGTGGCGGGTGCGATCCACAGGCCGTGTGGGTGCAGGAAACTCAAAAAATACTTTAGGAGGAACGCATTCTATGAAAGACAAAGCTGGTCAAAAGCACAAGCCTCCTGATGTGTTTGACTTTGTTGATAGTTCTGTGAACTCAAGCAGGCTGAGTGAAAATGAGAAAGATGAAGAATCTTATGAAAATTTTGACCCTCCGTTACATAGCACTGCTCTATATGCTGATGAAGAAGAATTTTCCAAACACTGTGGATTATATATTTCTTCAACTCCTCAAGGAAAAAGAAGAAAGAATAATTTGAACATTTCTGAAAATGGAGTAAGTGAAAACGACTGTGTAAAAAATAGTGCAAAAAAGCCAAGAAGAAAACTCAAGCCCCTTAACGAAGAGTCCAAAAGTGGTGATGAAGGTGACATAAGAAGAAAAGTTAAATCAGCAGAAAAAATCCATACCCAGCGGCATGAAGCTGTTCCTGCTGTGGCACCTTCAGAGAAACCAGCTGGACCCATCACTCCTGCAAGGACAGTACCCCTCAGGGCCCAGTCCTCTGTTGAAAAAGGGACACGGGCAACACGAAGTCAGCTGAAAACTCAAAAAAAGGGAAAACATCTCCTGGCAAAAGGAAGAAATCACAAAGTGAAGCCATAGACTCAGATATTTCTGAGAGTGTGCACATTTGGTGTCTAGAAGGAAGGAAAACCAGTAACATCGTGGAGTTGGATATTATTTTGTCTGCATTTGAGAAAACCCTCCTAGAATATCAACAAAAAATTGAATCTAAAGTTTTAAATCTAAATCTACAGAGGCCATCAACAAATTTTATTTTAATATTGAAGAACTCATCAGAATGCTCAAAGAAGTCCAGATGTTTAAAAATCTGAAAAGGAAGAATGCTAAGATGATTTCTGATATGGAAAAGAAAAGGCAACGTTTGAGTGAAGTCCAGGATGAACTGCTTCGGTTAGAAACACAGCTGAAACAGCTACAAACAAAATATGATGAACTTAAGGAGAGAAAGTCATCCCTTAGGAATGCCACATATTTCTTATCTAATTTAAACCAGTTTTATCAAGATTATTCAGATATTCAAGAGAAAGAACCAAATGTAAAGGAAACGTATGATTCATCCAGCCTTCCCGCTCTGTTACTTGAAGCAGGAACTCTTTTGGGAGCTGAACACCACTTTCAAAATATCAACCATCAATTACAGAAGCTCTTTGACCAGGAATGAGAAAATCTGTCCACTGAAACACGCCCACACGAAGATGTCTCAGGCTACTGCAACTTCTGCAACTGTACTTTTGTAAAGAAAAAGATCTCCAAAAAACGTATGGCCCAGTCACTAGATTTAGTACGATTTTGTCATTCAGATTGAATTGTACCAGTTTGATGGTCTTAATAGTTTTAGAGGCAATCATCTTTTCTGAGTAGTGTCTTAATAAATTCTAATATGTTGACATCTTAATCAGCTTCAGACAAAAAGTTTTAAGCTATAAATAAACTTGTAAACTTATAATTTTTAAAAAACGAGTATAATAATAAAATTGTTGAACCAGAGGGAATGGTCTCTCCATGATGCTCTACAGCAGGGTATCGCTCAACAGTGCTCCCTGAAAGAACAAGTGCCCTGCCAGACCAGAGGGAAAAAAAGATTCTGCATACATAAGAGGAGACAATTCCCTGACTTTCATGTTATTGTAGAAAGTTCTGCTTAGATAAAATCTGCCTGCATGCTCCCCTTCACGGAAGCTGAAATGGAATATTCTGGACAGGATGCATCTGATGTGAAGAGCATCACTTCCCAGACTCTCTGTTCCCCACGAGTCTACCCTAGGTTTATCCAGAGCCCCCCAGGACCAGTGGCTTTGCCATCTTGCTGCACCTTGCAGTTGGGGCTCTTTCTCTGCACTTCCCTTCCTGCCCTTCCTTCTGGAACACAGGAGGGGCTCCCAGCCCCTCTACAGCAAGCACCATGGGAGCTGGCAATGAAGGACCAGAGCTCCTCCAGGGATCCCTGGGAGAGAGGCTTCCTCCAGAGTTCATAGCATCACACTCTATTATTATCACATGCTCTTAAAGTAACATCAACCAAATCCCTAACCAAGGCAGTTTAAATGGTAAAGGGAGAACTAGTAACATAAATACATATATATTCAAAGGAAAAAGGGATAATATTGATATTAGTATTTCACTTACATATTCTCTCCTACAGTTTGTGATTCCCTCCACTCATCATAACTATTTTGAGATTCATGCACAGCATTGTGGGATTCAGAAATTTACTTCATTTTGTTATAACTACGATTCCTACAAATGGACAGTTTGCGCCATTTTCACTTGTTGATAAATTTCAGTTGTTCCCAGTGTTTTGCCTATTACTAATAAAACTCCTATAAATATTTATTTACAAGCCATTTATTTAATTTATCCTATGTCAATACCAAGGAATAATATTGTATTATAGGGCGGATTATGTTAAATTTCTAAGAAACTGTCAATTAAATGTGTGAAGCAGTATTCTTGCCCACAAGTAGTACTTGAAAGTTTAGAATACAGTTTTGTTTTTGAAATGAACTATGATCAATATTTAAAAATTTAGTCCACTTAATTATATATTTCTCATGGTATCTCATGTTGGCTTTAATTCTCAACTTCCTAATAAATACAGACCCTAAGCATTTTCATATATGTTCATTTTCCATCATCTTTTGGAGATGTTTCTATTTAAAATTTTGCTCACTTTTACAAATGGTTGAATTCACTGTTATTCATGAGAGTTCTTATTCTTTTGCAAAATGTCCTTTGTTTGATCTGTGGTTTGGAAGTATATTCTTCAGATTATGAAGACTGTATACATCTATGCATTTACATATACACTTTTCTATATGTAATACATATATGTGTACACATATATAGCACATGATATAAAAAACACCATCTTCAAAATATTATCTTGAATTACATCCTATTAACATTGTTCTGAAGACATTTTGCAATATAGACTCCTTAAATACATGGCCTAAGAACTTTCAGACAACTTTCAGACAAAATGCAAAGCCTAAGCACTTTCAGACAATTACTTGCTCTTTGTTGCATTGAATGAGTGAGGTCTTCACTGTACTATTCAGTGGAAAGTGGGGCTGGATTTTAGGCTTCTCATACAAGGGTGTGAACATCTAGAGATACAGAATCTCTGAGTCTCTTTCCTTGGCAGTGTTCTCTGAGACTGGATGACACTGCTTATTCACATGCTCATTTGCTAACTTACTTGGTAGCAGCTCATACACCTCAGTGACTATTTTCTCAGTGATTGGAAATACAATGAAAAAGAGTGATTTCTACCAATTTTTGTTAGTCAAAGGAATTAAATGATAGAAAAATTCCCCCAAGAAATAAAATGGTTTCAAAAATATGTAATCTTTTTCTATCAAAACTATCATCAGTCTATTATAGAACTCTGAAATTTCTCATTTTCAATTGTTTTATTCTTAGGTTTTAAAGACATTAAGTATAGAGTTTTGTGCATGTGTGTGTGGGTTTGATCTCTGTTCCGTTTTCTGCTATGCACTAAAGCCTACCAAAGTCACTGAATGAAGCAATACTTGAAGAGTGCACATACAGAAACATTAGGTGAGCCCATTCCATCAGGTCATTGTGGAAGGAGGGTTAGTTTGAGTTCTTTGAAGCTTCCCTGTCAAGCCGAATAGAACGGTTTGATGAAGGTAGTAGAATACATAGAATTTCATTCTTATCTGATATCGGAGTACATAAATTTTAATATTTAAGAATTTTTAAAATTTGCAAGAAGTAAAAAAATGCAAGAAGTTTGTACAAACAATAAATTAAAGCATTTTTAAAAAAATAAGCACTGTGCATTTTAGAAATAATATCTATACATAATTAGTAAATGGTTCATTCTTATATGCATGAGCTACAGTAATAGAAAAACAACTGTAAATTCAGTAATTTCCACTTCTTGTTCTCTTCTTCCTTTTTTCAAATAGCCTCAAATATTTATCTAGATTTGGTAGGAAGTAACTGCAAATGCTTTTCTTTTTTTTTGCAATTTTTTTGTTAGGATCCTCTCGATACAAAATTCCATCATGGATCTAAAACTAAATTCTTAAAAGCTAGGCATTTAGTAGAGAAATTCTCAATACAATAAGAATAATTCAAAACTTGCATATTGAGTGCATAGAAAGGGACAGTGATGCAGAATCAATGATGTGTGGAGACATGGCACATGCACACAGGATGGGGATACGGCAATGACAGGGAGGAAATGGATTTGCACATTTTCATCGGTGTCAGTTTTCCTACTGTTATTAAAATGTACACATAACCCAGATGTCTCCTGATTGACTGAGGCACACTAAATGTCTTATATCCATAAAATGAAACAGTATTCATTCATAAAAGTGAAAGAAATTCTCAAACATGCTACCATCACAATAGATTTTCACATTATGCTAAATGAGAAACAAAATAAAACAGAAAAGCACAAACACAAGATACTACCTGTCCAACTTTGTTTCTATTTCATGGCAGAATAGTTGGACAGACAGATGTGGATTGCAGCGTTTATCGGAGGTGGGCTGGGAGGGAGCACAGGGACCAATACTGAGGGTCTCTTATGGGCCTGAGAAATTTCTGGAGGTGGACTGTGGTCAAGCTGCCCAACTTTGTGACTCTAGCTAAAATCAAAGAAGTGTTTAACATTCCAGATTTTATAGTACATGATTTTTCCTCAACTAAACTATAATTGAATGTTGTGATACCTTATTAATATGAAGGAAAAATGTAAAATGAAAATGAACAAAATAAATGTGTTAGAAATTTCTGCATAGGGAGGTTATTTGTGTTGATTATTCTGACTTAACTGAACAAGAAAAATGTAAAATGAAAATTTTACATAATCTGAGATGTACATCTCACATATAAGATATATGCATTCTATATATGTTATGCTATAAAATTAATATTCAGTTTTTATATTGGTATAGATTAATTTGATGACAATAGTCAAAAATGAAAGAGTAATTTTGCTAGTGCTGTTGCTTATTCACAGGGGAAAATATACAACCATAAATATAATTAATTACATATGTACTTAACGCCAATTCCTTTGGGCCATAACTTTATAAGAGATTCAGCTCTAAATGCTACCTGCTTTTATAAAAATGCTCTCCGTTCAGTGTTCAGCTATCTAAGAACTGCTCATTATCAGTAAATTCCTGTGATCCCAAACTAAAGACAGGAGGTTAAGAAAATGCCATAAGCTTATTTTTTTAGGAAAGAAATGAGATGTCTTAAATGAATTATTTTAATAAATTCTGAAGCATATTGACAAAAAAATGATACTTATACTCTGAACTGGAAGACTCTACTGTACTTATTAGTATCTACAAAATAATATTGTAGTTATTCTAATTTAATCTAGGTTCACATGTAAAGATTTACTAATTTTATTGTTGAATATGTATATACATGGATTTAAGAATTTTTGTTTCTTTTGGTCATTAAAAATTTTTAGGTATCACATTACAAAATGGGTACAATTTCAACTTCACGTGAATCAGACAATAAACTTTCTTAGCATAGAAATGTAAATCACCGGAAATATCTACCCCGCATGCTCCAGCTCTCCTTCACCACTAAAAAGTCGTACAGGGTCATGTATGTAAATATACTTAAGTGCACACATCTATAAATAAGGGAATCACATGCAGCTTTGATGTATTCATTCTCTAGCCTTGTTTTCCTTTATTAAGTACAAAAGTCCATTTAAAATGGGTCTGATGTAGGCACATGTTTTAAATTAGGGTGTATTTACCACTTATAGTATCTCCTTTTGAATGATCAAGAGACTCACACTTTGTCTCCAGATCGTGCCAACAAATATGCAATTCACACTGTGCCAGAATCAACAAATTTCTATTTAACACAGTATGAATTTTATAACTCATCCAAAACTAACCACAGATAGAGCAACAATAGCAAAATACTAATTTTATAATTTCTCAGTGATACCTCTGTTTCTAGAGCTAAAATGTCTTTTAAATAAACCATGATCTGAGGAACAGCAAATGTGAAATTTGGGGGGAATCTATATGATGAGAGCTGGGTTCACAGTATTTTGAAAATATACTGAGATTTCAGTGCCATAAAAGTTTACTTCCTAAAATAAGAAATGATGAAGATAAAGTCGCCACCTTGTAGAAAGTCACATATTCCATGAATGACATTTATATTTAATGTTCCTCAGTGGCACTTTCTGATTTTTTATTATCATTGTCAACTAGATATAATAATTCTTTTCTAATTTTAAAAAATTTCTATTAGTGCCTGTTTGCAGATACATGATTATGACATGTTTCTTAGAGAACTGGTGCATGTACATCACTCATTTTAATTCCTTTTATTTCCCATTCCCCTCCAGACCTTCCTCCTTCCCTCTTTAAAGTAAGATACATGAATAGGCATCTTCTGAAGGAAAAAAAATATAGAGAATATATTCTGTCTTACAAATATATTGTGAATGTAGAGAGAAATTTGACATGTTCTAGAATCTATCACTTTTATACAATTTTAGGAAAAAAAAGAGGAAGAATGGACAAAGAAAATTGCTCCTCATTGACCGAGTTCATTTTTATGGGAACCAGCAATAATCCTGAGATGAAGGTGACTCTATTTAGTGTTTTTCTTTTTGTTTATGTCATTGGTCTGCTCGCAAATCTTGGAATGATAATTTTAATTAGGGTGGATTCCAAGCTTCACACTCCAATGTACTTTTTCCTCAGCCACCTCTCAATCTGTGACCTCTGCTATTCCTCAGCAATTGGATCCAAGATGTTGGTGGACCTTATAGCTAAGAATAAATCAATTTTTTTTGGCTGTGCTGCACAGTTTCTGACCTTCTGTATTTTTGCAGATGCTGAGTGCACATTGCTGGAGTGATGGCCTATGAATGGTACAAGGCCATCAGCAACCCCTTGCTGTACACAGATCACATGTCCAGCAGACTGTGCTCCCTGCTTGTGGCTGAGGTTTACTTACTGGCAACCATAGATGCCTCAATACATACAAATCTGGCATTCAGCTTATGTTTCTGTGGCTCTAATGGGATTAATCATTTCTTCTGTGATTTGCCTCCACTTTTCCTCTTTTCTTGTTCTGACATACAAATTAATGAGCTGATGTGATTCACCATTTTTGGGTTCATTGAACTGGATACCATCTCAGGTGTTCGGATTCCTCTTGCTACGTCATACTATTTTGAAAATATACTGAGATTTCAGTACCATAAAAGTTTTAACGTCTTAAGGATCCACTCTGCTGAGGGCAGATTCAAAGCTTTCTCCACCTGCTCTTTCCACTTAACTGCAGTTGCCATTTTCCAAGGAATGCTGCTTTTCATGAATTTCAGGCCACCTTCTTCCTATTGCCTAAATCAGGACAAAATGATCTCACTGTTTTACACCCTTGTGATTCCCATGCTGAACCCTCTGATTTACAGCCTGTGGAACAAAGATGTGAAGGAGGCACTGAAAAAACTGAGAAAGAAAAGATGGATTTGAATAACTACACATGTAGGTGTGCTTGCAGTGGTCATTTTTGTAAAATCATGTTGGATGATACTCAAGACCTAGTCAAAAGAAATGTTACAGGTAGAGCCAGGGATTTAGCTCAGCAGTGTAAGCACCTGCATGGCAGGTGCAAAATTATGAGTTTGATTCCTTGTACAAAAAAAAAATTTTTTTTCTTAAATTGTCATGTAGTATGCCACCTCAGAGAACATTTTCATGAAAAGTTAATTTGTGCCCAACTTTTATTTGTTTCTCCTTTCATTTGGATGTTGTCTCAGTTATGCTAAGATTTATTGAGTGCTGATCAGTCATCCTTTTATAAATGTAGAGGCCTTGTATTTCAAGAAATTGAGTAATAAATCTTGTCTTCTAGTTGATGTAGTAGATACCAAATATTCCAGCACTCTAATAACCCACAACAAGATTAAAAGCAGTTCTGAAATTTAAAAAAAAAATGCAGTGTGAATCTTATCTTCTGGTTGAATTAGTAGGTATCAATTAACCAAACACACCACATAAACCTCAGAACAAACCTGAAATAGAGTGTGTTCCATGAGCCACAAAAACATGCCTAAATAGACTATGCATGATAAAGACTTCCTTGGGTTATTTCTGGGACACCGGGTTTGTGAGTCATGGTGACATAGAATGAAACTGGGTAGATGAGACAGAGTGCAAGCACATTTATTTGTATAATATAATGTCAAGAATGTAAAAGATACAAAGTCAAAGAAGTAAGGCTCCCACTCTCCAGGAGTGGGTTCTCAATTGGTCACTCAAGAAGATTCCTTGTCTAGATATCTTTAAGGGAGCTCAAGCAATCACAAGGGTGTAAAACAGTGAGATCATTTTGTCCTGATCTAGGGAGTAGGAAGAACGTGGCCTGAAATTCATGAAAATCGCCATACAGCCCCTTACCTGTAGGAGACTATACAGTGCTTAGAGTCTAATCTATGTAGTGTTTACATAGTGTCCCTGAAGGACCCATGCATTCTCAAGGCAGTGCGCTTTCTAATTGGTCAGTCTGACCAGGCTCTAGATTGTCAAAGGACACCTAGCGGATATTGTTTGCAGGATCCCTTAAGGGCTGTTGTTGCTGCATGGAGGATGAGAAAGATTATTCTACTTTTACCAATTACTGAGAACTCAGATGGGCTGCTTCTTGGGTATAAGAAAGCCTCAGGGAAATAACACCTGAAACACACAGGGTTATTTATTCATAACTCAAGGACATGAAAGCATTTGTGATACATTATTGAAGAATGGGCCAGAATGGGGTGGTTTGTTCTAAGACACATATGGACCTAGTTTAAACAATCTCATCAGAGGAGATGAACACATTGACCAAAGCAAACATCTCTGACAATAACTTTCTGTAAATTCTGATGATTGTTTTCCTGAAGAGTCTGCTCTCAACTCTAACCACACATTGTAGAATCGTGCAAGTGGTTGTTCCCCGAGTTTCCTTCCTTATTGCACTCTTTGACCAGCATTTCCACACAGATCATTTCCACACAGACCATGACTCAACAACTCCATTTTGGGCTTTTCAACCCCATCTTGGGGTTGTTGACTTTATTACATACGACAATTTTAACTCAATTTAATTTTTGTTACTGGATTGTGGGGAACCACTCAGACTGATTGAAAGCTCAGGGGTGTCTAAGGACCCTGCTTGTCTAGTGCAGGCACACAGTGGGATACAGTTATATCACCATGACTTACCACAAGTAAACATGCATGAGCTGGTTACAGCACCATGTAAGAATGTAAACATGAGATAACCACCAATATAAGAATTATACAAAAATGATGCAGGCAGCTGTCTTGCTCTTGCTCTGCTTCACTGTTCTGCTCCATGCTGCCTGCTGTTGTTGCTGATGTCTTACACACATGTGTTCTTTAACTTTGGGACCTTACCTTTGAAAATAGCCCCAACTCTACTGTGGACTTCAAAATATGGAAATACTTAGTTTCACAGCTGAAATTTTGCTTGTTTCAGAGATAAAAGGATTCTAGGGAGTGGTTTAACAATTACAGAAGTTTTCTGGTGAGCAGGTCTATTACTTTTGGTAATGAAAAAAGTCCAAACAAGTTAGGGTAGGAAAAACAATTTTAGAGGTCTTAACAATGAACATTTGTGTGTCAGAATTATCAACTATGAATTCTTCCTTCACTTTCTGTAGAAAATTTTCCTTTCATTCTACCCCAGTTTCAGTCCTGGTTAAATGTCATCTTTTGTCTCCTAAGCAATCACCTCCATAAATGTTGTTTGATGTTCTCTTGTGTCTTCCATCAGTATCTCCAAGAAGAGATTATGAGCTTTATCTTATGACACACACACACACACACACACACACACACACAGAGGAAAAAGCCCTTTGAAATTCAACGTGCTCCAGACTGAAAAAATAAAATGAATTTTCCTCTGAAAAAAATTTGCCTGTATACAAATGTGATGATTCTATAAAGGTACAGATATTAATTTCTTAAAAAGTAAAGTCCAGGGGCCGGGGATTTAGCTCAGCAGTATAAGCGCCTGCCTGGCACGCACAAATTTGAGAGTTTGATCCCTAGTACCAAAAAAAAAAAAAAAAAAAAAAAAAGTAAAGTCCACATTTCTGTGTCTTTCTTTGATTTTTGCCTTTTACCACTTTTCTACTCTGGTTTTCTAATAGCTCAAAGACTGCCAAACCCTTTTAACATGAATATAGGCATACATTTGAAAACCATATATCCCATAAGGATACTCATAATTAACTGTCAGAATTACAGAATTGAAATTCCTGGACATCGCAGCTTTTCTAGTTACAAGTGTGTACAGACCTAGTGTGAGGGCACTTAATAGAAGGAAATCCTAAAGAGAGCTTCTATTGATAAGGTGACTTTAGGGCACTGTAATGAGGCAGGAGTGACATCATCTTAAAAAAAAACTGTGACATTTTTGTTTTAGATAAAAGGCTACTGGACTTCCTGTAGATATTCTCTTGTGGTAGCAGCTCCTCTAATAATTATGAGTTTTGAGCAACTCTCCTATTTGTTTCCTCATATGATGAAATTGTAACTCTCAAAATGATGGGGCAGGGGTGTGCTCTGTGGGAGGTGATGCATTTTAAGGACAGAGTCCATATGAGACACATTAGTGTTTCCCTATACAGTGCCAGTGAACTCACTTCCCTTTCAACCATGTGACAACAGTAAAAATAAAACTGTTCAGAATGACACAAAGGAGCTCTCTCTAGACACAACATATCTCTGTGTCCTGATTTTGGATTTACAGTCTTAAAAACTGTGAGAAGTAAGGTTGAGTTGTTTACAGGCTAGCAGTCTATTATATTTTGTTATAATAGCTCAGTAGATCTCAGAAGACAACAACATATCAGAAGATATTGAGTTATACTAAAATGCAAGCAATTTGGATGGCAGTAGTTTGCAAATAAAATAGAGACACTAAATTTCTTCCAAAAAGCCCATGTCACTGTCGAGATATTCACTTTTATTATAACATCTGTAGACTGATTCAAGCATCAGTTCAAACCAAGTCCCTGTTAATGAATAAGATTGATGAGAACTAATGGAATGGAAAACTAAAATCCTAAGTAAGGGTGCACAAAATACTATAAATTGACCTGTTGCAATTTCATTTTTTGAATTTTTGAGATGGAAAACGCATTATTATTAATTATTTTTAAGGATTAAATGACTTTGTATAGAAACATGAACAAATGCTTGCGACTATTCCATCTTGAGATTCTAAGGAATTATGGAATGCTACACTAAAATATGTGATATATTGCTCTAATGTTGCCATTTCATCATGTCCTTCTGCTCTACAACTATCCAAATCACACTGTACTTTTCATCAACCAGTGACTGACAGCAAATACACTCCAAGTACATTATCCCCAGTGTCCACATTGAGAAGCTTCATTGAATTGTAGTTTTTGTTTTAACTCCTTACTTAACACTTGCTCTTAAAAAGCCATATAAAAAGAATACATGTAATAATCTATTTTAATCTTTACATAAAAGAGAAGCTTTATCAAGGTTATTTATGGAGCCTTTTCCACTGTTATACTCTGTTTCTTCGATTTATGATTCTACTGCCATGCAGATCTATCCTCAGTACTGTAGGGATTTAAAAAAGATAAATCACTTTGTTTTTATAGGAAAAGCTCTGCAAGCTCATCAAAAGGAACAGTTTGTGCTGTGATTGTTTGATTGTTTGATCAACTTTAATGCCTAGATCTTGTAACCTGAACAACTACTTCTAAGATAGCAATATGCAATATATTAACTAGTGTTGATTTCTTATCTTTTTTTAGAAAAGCTGTATAATTTTTCTGTTTTGATTCTTAAAATAAATTTTTACAACTTTTTAATTTAAATTTTAAATTTTAAAAAAGGCAGCTTCTTTCTTTCTTTCATTTTTAAAATTTAGAATCAGTGGAAATAATGCCAGTTAGATAGTGGTAGTAGGAATTTCAGAAGAGCAAAAATTAGCAAACCCAGTGCTTTTAACTGGTCTCTTATTCAATTTTGGAATTTTATATACATATTATTGTATTTAATATACATTTTCATTAATGTTCAAACACATAAAAATCAGAAGGTAAGCACAATAATATGACTCTTTTTACAGAATAGTTGAAGTGAAAACACTCAAAATATCTAACATTGGTGTGGAAAAAGCAGTGTGTTGACATCAGAATGAGAAATGGCAATTGGTTTTCTAAAACTAAATCATTTGTGTTCTAACTACATATAAAAATGCTGTAGGATTTCATTTCATATTTATAGATAAGATACATGAGTGAAATACTCGACATATAGAAAATTATTCATGGCTAATAGACATTCTGTTTGCAATATTGCCACATTGTATAATTTCAGTGAATACTAATATTTTTTATTTACTGGCTAGAATTGCCCAATGCAGTGATACTTCAAATAATTTTCACTTTATTCGGTACTTAACATGTATACACACACACACACACACACACTCATATATATATGCACATACACAAATTTAACATGTATATGCAGATAAAAACTTTACTTTTATTGAAGTTTAGTTGGGAAACAGCATTCAAGAGATGTTTCTTAAAGGAAGAAGTGCTAATGATAGATATATGAAAAAAAGTTTAGTATCAGACAAATGCATATCAGTATCATAATGAGACAATCACTGCCTTTCTGGAAGTATTATTACTACCAAAAAGATTTTAAAAATTGCCAGTGTACACAAAAGAGAGCTCAGTATATTACTGGAAGAACCATAAAGTAGTATAGCAATTATGAAAAGCAGTATCGGAAGTTATGCATAAAATTAAAGATAAAAGTATCATATGATCCAGCAATTCCATTGCCAAATATATCTTCAAAGTAAATGAAATCAGTATATCCAAAATATATCAGCAGTCCCACATTCAGTGCATTATTATTCACAAAAGCCAAGAAGTGGGAACAACCCAAAGGTTCCTCAACTGATGGATAAACAAAATATGGTGCACACTTGCAATACAACCCTACTCATTCAAAAAATAATGAAGATTCTTCACATGTGCTAGCATGTGTGGGCCTGGTAAGTATCATGTTTAGTAAAATGAGTCAAGTACAAAAAGGTGATTACACATAATGTGCCTCATATGTGGAATCCCCCAAAAAAGTTGTTCTCATAGAATTTAGGAGAAGTTGACAGTACAGTGATGATTACAAGAGGGATGTGGGTATGCTGTACTTCACAGTGAACAAGAATTCTGATGTGCAAAGAAGAACAGCCACACATAACAGCAATGGACTACATTTCAAAACCTGGAAGAAAGGATTTGGAAAGAATTAATCATAAAAGAATAATCAATGTTTGAGCAATGTGTTATGGAAGACAACCTGGATGACTCTCCTTGAACAAATTATCTCCACTTTGGCTAAACCTGACCCCTCTTTCCATATGCTAACATGCACAGAGCTAGGCCATTTCCTTTTCCCTGCAATTGGCTCTAAGAAATGGAAATACAAATAGCTAAGGTGTTGCTGGCTATCTTTGAAGCTAGATGACAGTCATTTTTTCCCTGCCCCCAACTCCCAAAAACATGATTGAGCTAGGCAGGATGAAGAGTCATAGTTCCAGGGCTGTCAACTAAGATCTAGCCTCAAAATAAGAGACTATGATTCCCAGAGCAGAAAAATTTGCACATCACAGCTAAAGCACCAGTCCCCAAAACATTAAATGTGTTCTGCAATTGTGTTCTGCAGATGGACCTTTCTGCATATCCTTCCCTCTGCATATTGCAGAGGTGCTTGCAGGTCCCTAGCTAGCCCAGCTCACAATACGCATATATTTTCTGGTCATTCTCAGAGACACTCATCTCCAGCCATTCCCTTCTTCACGAATTAATAAAATACAGGTTCTGCCCTGAGTTGAGGCCTTTGTTACGATAAACCTTCATCCTGGCTGGATTTAGGAACTTTTGGTTCCCCATAACCATAAATATGTCTTAGTGTCTTTATTCTCACACTGGAAGTAATTGATTGGAATTGACTTACTGGAATTTCAATAACTTTCCCATGGGATAACAATTATAAACTTTCTGAACTGAGATGAAGACCAGAAAGCACTATTAGTGTGCCTAGTACAATTGAAACATTATATTATGTACATGTATGCTTAAAAAGTATATGGTACTCAATTAGTATGTGCAATTTGTATTTTAGTCATTAATCAAATGGCAAATTAAAAATTAATGAAGAGCTAAGCAATGTTTGGTATCTACAGTCAACACAATGTGTAAAAGTTGCCTTTGAGTATGGCTTTTCTCTGTATATTGTCTGCTTTAAGATGTCTCCAATCTCTAAGCCCCATATACCTTCTATTTGCTGCTCTCTGACTGACCTTTCTGATGTCATATACCACCTTAGTGAGAGCACACTGCATATCCTCTCTTTGCCTGGCTGATGCCACCTTATATAATAAACTCAAAGTTCTCCCACACTGCCACAAATTATAAGGGTTTCATTCTTTTGGGAGGTCAAAATGAATTCAATTATGCAGAAAACATTTTTTTATCCAAAAAGCACTTAATTGGTGTACAAGTGTTTAATTCATATCTTAAGTATTGTGAATTATGCTTCAGTCAGAATGGCAAAGCATGTATTTTTCAACATACTGATTTTATTTCCTTTGAACATGTAACAACATTGAAATTCTACTTCTGATTTTTTGAAGATGGCCATATTACAACCCCAATGGGATCCTGGGTTTTTCTCTCTGTATCCTCCCCAACACTGGCCTCAATATTCAGCAATAGTCATTCTGACAGGAGTGAGTTGACATGCTTTATATTTGCTCTTCTCTTATGACTAGTCATGTCTTACATTTTTTCCATAGCTGTTAAGCTTTTTTTTCCATGTTTAGCAGTATCTACCCATGGCTTTGCCCCATTTTCAATGAGACTATTAACTTCTTATTGAGTTACTTGAGTTCCCTATATATATTTGATAAGAACTTTTTAAGAATGTATGCTTTGAGGATATTCTTCACATTTCATAGGTTGTCACTGTATTGTTCACTGTAAAATGTGATCAATACAGTGATCATTTGTATTGATCATTTTACAGCTGAGAGCTAAAACAGCTATATTATATCTTCATATAATGCTCAAAGAGCTCATGTACAATATGGAATGCACATTAAATTTAATTCATAAGAAAATTTTTTCTTTATATAAGAAATATTGAAAATAGGCTAATTTGTCTAGCATATTCCAAGCAGAGTAAATTTCATGCTAGTATTAAAAAAACACATCATAAGCTGGAAGTGATTAATATCTCAAAGGAAAAATGTAGAGAATTGAAATACTTGTCTGATAACCCTATCAAAAGTAGGTAAAATAATTCTAAATACACTCAGGACATCATATTTTTAGTAATAATTTCCTCAATGCAGCAATCTCATCCTTGTTCCTGAGGCTGTGTATCAGGGGATTGAACATGGGAGTCACCACAGTGCAGAAAAGAGACAGCAGGGCTGGGGATTTAGCTCAGAAGTATAAATACCTGCCTGGCAAGCACAAGGTCTTGAGTTTGACCCCAGTACCAGAATAAAAAGAAAGAAACAAAAAAGAAAAGAGACATCAGCTTGTCAGTTCCTGCAGAATGGCTGGATTTGGGCCTTCAGTAGATAATGGTAGCAAATCCAAGAAATAGAACCATAAACATCAGGTGGGAAGAGCATGTGGAGAAGGCCTTGGCCCATCCTTTGGCTGTTGGCAACCTCAGAATGGTGGAAATGATCTTGCTGTATGATGCAAGGATCAGTATGAAAGGAGCCATAGCAACAAATATTGTAACCACATAGACAGACCCTTGTGAGCACATGTGTCCCCACAGGCCAGCTGGAGAATGGGGGGGATGTCACAGAAGAAGTGGTTGATTTGGGTGGAATTATAGAAATGCAGAGATAATATCTGGCATGTTTGCCCTATCTGCACTGGCATTCCACCAATCATTATTTTCTTTCAGGGCTTGGAAGACTTTGCTCCAAGTTCTTCTTGATCTGATGGTCTGTGTCGAGGAGTCAGCCGTGATCCTGATGGGCTTACCTTTATAGGTAATCTGTTGCTTTTCTCTGATGGCTTTTAATATTCTGTTTTTACATTGAATTTCTGGTATCTTGATTATTATATGTCTGGGTGTAGATCTGTTTTGGTTGTAGGTGGCTGGAGTTCTGTATGCCTCATATAACCGAATGTCATTATCTTTTCCCATGTTTGGGAAGTTTTCCTTGTTTCCGTGAATAACTTTTGTAATTCACCTGTATGTATTCCTGCTTCTTCATTCACATTTCTTATTCTGAAATTGTAGATTCTCTTGTCATCTTCTAGCCATTGTATTGTTACTGCCTGTTTCCTTGTTGTTTTTAAGAGATCTTTCCTTTCATGATCACACATTGCAAACTTGTCTTCAAGTTTTGATAGTCTATCCTTAGTTTCTTTTAAGGCATTTTGCCAGCTTTCAATGGAGTTTTTAATTTCCTGGTAGTCTCTTTGAATCTGCTTCATGTATTCTATATTTTCTTTATAGTCCTTATCAAATGTTTCTCTCCTTTTTTTGCATTCCTCCCTTCTTCCATCTGTATCATCCTGAGAGATGCTTCCTGAGAGCATTTCTTTTATTACTCTACTCATATCTTGCTTTACCTGGTTTAAGATTTCAGTTTTGAACTTGTCTACAAGGTCCCAAAGATATCTCTTAATGTCCATTGAAGCCATGTCTGAAGTTGTGTGTTTGCCACCCTCAGTCTCCCTTGTTTTTCCCTCTCCTGGATTAGGGCTCTCAGGATTCTGGTTTGGTGGCCTCCTCCTGCCTCTCTCTCCTGTCATGGCCTTAGCTTCCTTCACACAGGTTACAGTGCAGGTCCCAGCCCCCTTCCCTGTTGGCCACATTTCTTTGGAAGCATGCTGGTGAGGGACCTCTGCCCTCTCCTGGCTGCTGTTGTCACTGAGGTGTAAGCAGCGGCTGCATTTGCCTGTGCCTCCCCAAGGGGCCAGCCAAACTTCAGGTGCCTTCACCCTGTTAGTCTGTGCTAGGTGCAGGGAATCGATTTGGGATGGCTCATTGGGTCCTGCCCAGGGGCGTGGCCCAGTCCAAGCAAGTCCCATGAATCTGCTCTTGGGAGGGAGCAACCAACTGAAGTCACTGTCACTCCCAGTTCAGGCTCCTCCTGCTGGATTCCAACATGTTGCCCATTTGGTCACGTCCTTCCCATGGAGTGGGGTCTCAGTCCCAGCACTGACCATGGATTAATAAATGTCCTTTCACCAGCTCCGCTTTCCATTGGGCTCACCAACCCCAGACTTCAGCACTGCTGTGCTTCCTGTGAGTGGCAGCGAGAATGAGTTTGGGCAGCTCTGCAGGCTGGTGCAGATTCAAGCTGGTGCAAACTTGGAGGGTCACTGTGAAAATACTGTGTCCCATAATTTTTAGCTGCTTCAGTTGTAGTCCCGAAGTATTTGATGAGCTTTTTTACATTTTAATTTCTTCCTGTGTCAAGAGGATCCATTTCCCTCTGTCTGCGTCTCTCCAGGGTGTTTTATTCTGGCGTATGAGTTGTTTCTCCCGGGTGGCTTTGTATTTTGTTGCTCATTAATTGGCCATCTTATCTTCTCTGATAATGTATTCTTCTTTATTGACACCCATATGTGCTGTGTTCTCTATAAATGCCTGGTATAGAAACCCTTCAGTTGTGATTCCATTGTTCATCTTTCTTTAGATTAAAAATAGGTAAATGAGACCAGAGATATAGCTCAGTGGCACACCATCTGGCTGGCAAGGGTGAGGCCCTCAGTTTGATTGCCAGTACAAAAAAAAATGGTAAATGTATTAAATTTTAAATTCTAAGAGAACAAGATCAACTTACTGGTGTGTTTTGCATCAATGGAATATTTTTCTACTTATTTATACCTCTAAAATTTCATTCACAGCATCTCATACTTAACAGACATCCTGTGCACCTATGTCATAATTTATCTGAAGTATTTATCATATTTCACATGGAACATTTGATGTTATGTTTGGATTGCTTTTTTATATGGAAAGAAAAATGGTTTTTAAAATGCACTGGTTCTATTATTTTCTTTCCAATTCTGGTATTTTGTTGAAGATATTACATGGACTATCTAGGATGACTTAAAGCATTATAGAAAAATTCAGCAAGTGAGAACACATTTTCCAGGGTGGTATTCAGAGAAAAACATATTCCAGCATTTTGCTCTTAACTGTAATATTTCCAAGCTCATATTATAAAACTGACATGAATGTGCACCTGTATGGATAATGAATGCAGAAAACTTTCCTCACCCATTTATTTTTCTTGTCCTCAGATTTCTATTTTTTAATAATACAAAGGGTGTTCAATCATACAATGAGTTTTAAATGTGAAATATTTGAGAAAAGGCATGTTGCATTAATTCCTATCAAAATAATCCCCCTTGCTTTTGACATGTGATCCCACTGTACTTGGGACATTTGGAAGTAGTTCTCACAGCCCCTGCTCTTACAGTCAGAGTGAGGCAGAACAGAGGGAAGTTCTTCATTTTCCAGGCACTTTTCTTTAAGATCTGTCTCTATTCTTGGTGACTTTACAGTTTTAGGAAATGGAAACACTGAAGATTTAGTATCATACTTACCATACAGTATCACATATAGAGATGGATATTTAAAATTTCTTTAGGTGTTTACCATATCATAATGAGGAAACCTCCTTTGTTAAAAAGGCTAAAACTCTTCATAACATAAGAAACTGTTAGAGTCACTTAAACATCTTTTCATTTTTGACAGGTAACATTAATAACAACTATATAATAACTACGTAAGGAACATTATAACTGTATAAGGAAGACAGTAGCAAAAATTTCAACTATTTTTTTTTAAATGTGTGTGTGATAAGAATTTGTGTAGGTTATCACATACCTTCAAATCACCAAAAAACTTTAGAGCACTCTAATACATTAACGATGAGACTTCTTGTATATTAGTTATTAGAAAACTAGGATAGCTACAATCCAGATATCAGAAGTGTTGCATGAAGAAAAAAAAACTTCAGAAATGGGTAAATATAATCTATAGTAGGGCAGGAAAGCAAATCAAAAGTAAATTTCCATTAACAAGAGCAGAATTAAATTACAAAAAGTAAATTCAAATCCTCAAAATGTATTAAATATTAGTCACTAATTTTCTTAAGGCTGTCATGACATCTTTATTCTTCAGAGCATAGATCAGAGGGTTAAACAGTGGGGTGGCAACAGTGTAGAAGAGAGACAGAAATTTATCAGTGCTTGAAAAATGTTTGGATTTAGCTCGTAAATAAGTAATGATTCCGGATCCAAAGAATAAAGCTACAACTATGACATGCGAGGAGCAGGTGGAGAAGGCTTTGACTCGTCCTGGTGCTGATGACAACTTCAGGATGGTGGAGATGATTTTACTGTAGGAGCTGAGTATCAGCAGAAAAGGGACAGTGATGAAGAGCACAACCACTGAAAAGACCAACATCTCGTTCAGAAAGGTGTCTCCGCAGGCTAGCTTGAGTATCGCTGGGATGTCACAGAAGAAGTGGTTGATTTGGTTGGATCCACAAAATGGCAGAGAAAAAATCTGGCAAGTCTGACCTATCTCAACTGGAATCGCACTGACCCAGGAGGTGACTATCAGTTGGATACAGACCTTGTCGTTCATGATGAGGGGATAATGCAGAGGGTTACAAATGGCCACATAACGGTCATAGGCCATCACTGTCAAAAGAAAACACTCTATATTTGCAAACATAAGAAAAAAGCACATCTTTGTAGCACAGGCAAACACAGAAATACTTCTTCTCATGGTCCAAAGATTTATGAGCATTGGAGGAAGAGTGACAGATACATAACAGATTTCTAAGAAAGAAAAGTTACTGAGGAAAAAATACATGGGTGTCTGGAGGCCTGGGTCTATCCTGGTTATAAGAATAATGATCCCATTTCCTAAAAGGATGATCACATAGATACAGAAAAATGTCACAAAAAGCAACTTTGGGAGATTGGGAAACTCAAAAAAATCCCAAAAGAACAAATTCCATTACTGAAGTGAAACTCAATACTTCTGGCATTCTTAAAATTTTCATCTGTAAAAATAGCAAGATATGTCATTATACTCTTTAATATATTATCCAATTCTGTGAACTAAAGAATTCTTGGGGAATTAGCACAGAAATTTCTAATCTGTATGCAAATTGCTTTTTTTTTAATATCACGCGATCAAAGAACACAACTGAGTTCTAAGAGAAATCTTAAATTCTAAAATTATAGTATATTTAGTATCTATTATGAATTATGATTTTAGTGAAAATGATATGACCTAGAATAATATGTTTGGAATTCTTTCTGTTAGATGGTAGAATCAAGTCTTTTCTAGATGCAGCAATATTTTATTCATTTTTTCCCAATAGCACGTCCCCCATCAAAATTTTTAGCACAATTTTTGGTAAGGAATAGGCTGCCATGCAACCTTTTTGCAAGTATGTTGCCTTTAACACTGCTATAGCTTTAACGGAGCTATCGCTCTGCCATTTCTGCACACACAATTTGAAACTTCATGTGGTTTTCTCTGAGCTATTGTAAACCCTTACGCAGCACAGTAATCAATCATGCATTATTACTAACATCATTTATTTTCCATGTTTTGTATTGCAGCAGATATTTGATATTTTGTCCTGTCAAATATTTAAAGAGCTGATAATATTAAAATTTTGGACTGCTGATAAAGTCCCAGTAACTGTCCTTAGAAAGTCTATCCTCAAGTGTCTTGCTATCTGCCATTGGTTATTCCAATTTTAAAAAATCATTTTTATTTATCTGTGATGAATCATGGGCAATTCAATATAAGCAAAGATGACTTATTCTAATACAGGATAATTGGGCAGTTTTCAAAAAGGTCAAAATCAGAAAATATCTATTTTAACCTGGAGAACTCGTGAGTTTGTATTTTGGTAGTGTTAAATAACAAGACAGATACTAACTTTTCCTGGGTAATGAGTTACAACCAGTGTTTTCTCTGAATTGTTTTTATGCATACCAAGTATTTAGCATAATATAGTTTTTATTATTTTTGAAATTATTTTCTTGAATGTTAATGCCTACATCTCATTTTCTTCTTATAATATTTTATGGACAAAAAAGAAAGTATTAAATTGTTTATACAATGTTTTGCTATCTTGCAAATATGCCAGGATTTCACTTAGGGTTTGTATTATTTTTCTAGCTCTATATTTGATATTTACAATCAATATTTTATAATTTACATTTGTGTTTTGCATTTTTTGTTTTCAATTTTGTATTTTATATTTGTTTGACTTTAAAAACTGTTTAAATTTCAAGAGTTTACTTCAAAGAGTTCTTGTGCAAGTCAATGAATCTAAAACAATTGCTTATCTTTCATTCTCTCTTTTGTAGTTTACATATCAGATTATCATATTCCATAATCATCACCATTACTTGTGATTAACAGCTTTTCATAGTGAAATATCACAAGTTTATAGTCCCTGCATAGATATATTGAGTAAGTTTGTAAAGTATAGAAATTAGTCTTTGGAACTTTATATTAAATATCACCTCCATGTTGACATTGACTCTTGAAAAAATGCCTTTTAGATTTAAGACAAGCATTAGAAAATGCTATCTCAGTATTATTTCTGTTCAAACTTGAAAAATGTAAAATACAATATTAATTAATGCCTATTCATACAAAATGAAAATGTTTGAATTGCCACTAATTACACAAAAGGAAGATTGACCACTACTTATGTGTCATTAATTTTCATGTGTAATAGTTTATGAATATTTCTAAAAAAACCTGAAGTGTGTTAAAGATTTTAGAACTTTACTAAAAATGTAATTACTTAATATTAACATATCAGTATGTTTTGAAGATAGCGAGATTACTTAATAAAAGTTTCATGTATAAAATATATCTCTTAAGATAAAATCTAACAGACTACTTTGAGTTGCAATATGATTTTTAAAATAACAGAAACTATGTATAGTTATTGGATGCTACAGAGTTGGCCTTGTATTAATAAATGCATGCTTTCAGATGACAAGCTGTTGCTGTTTTAATATTTCACAGGATACTTTTTAAAAGGGATGTAGCACTTTTCCTTAAAAATAAACAAGCACAATATGCTTTTTACATTGTAACTTTTAATGCAAACATTAAAAATACAGACTGCTATAAATTCTTCATGATCCTATTTTATACATCTTGATTTCTTTTTAAAATTAACTTGGGCATCTAAAAAAAACAAAAGATAAATAGCTGAGGCAAACTTCAGTGTTTGAAAATTACTATTGTCACTAACTGCAATTCTTAGAAAACATTTCTTTAAGAAAAGATTTTCTCTATAATTATATGATTGAGAAACAAATTACTGATTTAGCTTCACTTTAAACATGTATTACTGTATATAATGTGAATGTGTTTGTTAAAATCTTAATAAAACAATATTTTATAATTCAGGATTTCTTGAAAATAAAAAACACAGTTAATAAGTCAGTACATTGTTAATATTAACAATCTATCAATTAATGTAAGTTAACCAACTAATGTAAATCTACCACTAATATGAATAATATCACTTTTGCTTCAGTTTAATTCGTCACAGGAAAGTAAAAAAAATTACCAGCTGTGTGTATACATTTTGAATTTAAGCTTTACATATTCAGTATTTTTCAATTATTGATTCTCAGAGTTTTACAGTACACTAGAAATCATAGAGAATATCAACACAAAAATCCTAGCAACATGGAATAATTCATTTTCACTCCTTTGGATTTAGAAATAGTTCCTTTTTGTCCCTCAACCAGAATAATTGAAGTGTGTACACGCATAACAAAGTAGACCTTTTCAAAACATTACCTTCTCCTTAAATAAGAATATCTCACTTTTCCTTCTGCTTCTGTTGCTTTCACAAATGGCATTTTAATATTTAAATCTAGGCAAAACAATCATTTCCACTGGTTTTTCCATGTACTCTCTTGACAAGGTTGAACATTCAAGGTTGAACATTCAGGTTGAACATTCAGGTCCTTTGACCACTCCTCTGACCCAGTGGTGCACCAGATCTTGGCAGAAGGCAGGAGAGCTACTGATAGCTCTTAATATTTAATTCTGTTAATACTCACTGGGGAATACTCCAATTCCAAATTGTGCATTGATGTCCTTTGTGCTCCCTAATATGTCTCCCTTGTCTCTTCTATGTATACTTTGGAATTACAAAGCAAGTTTTTTTCATCGTTACATGTACATGTGGCACTTACAGACACATTTCTCTTTTAGCCTAACTTATTTTCCCTAAAGAATTATTTTTAATAGCACAATATATTTATTGAGAGAAAGAAAGGTTCAGTCTGAGAGAGAGACAGAGGGGGTCCCAAGTGGGTTGCCAAGGACCCTGTCTTTTCTAGGGATTTTTACAGAGTAAGACCTTGAAGTGAGGCCAGTCTAAGGCAGGTAAAAATGGAAACTCAAAAGGCAGGCAGGAATGAGGTGGGACACAACTATGGTCAACCAATAAGATTATGAGTGTAACTGCTCAGGCAAAATGGATTAAATCTGGAGCAAATGGGGAAGTGAGTCACATAGCAAGTGGGCATGAATACAGAACAGAGCCTTTGCCTGCAGGGAGTTGGGTTAGTGGTTCCTTTTGGTATCCTCAAGGTGATTTATACATATTTAGAATATCACTCCTTGATGTTTATATTATAGTGTGGCTGCATTTGTTTTGTCTTTTGTCTTGAATTCTGGCCCACAGTGGGAGGTGTTTGTTTGCCTCCATAGTTGCAAGGTATCTGGTTTTCTGCATGGCTCCTTTGAGGGCCATGTATGGCTGCCTGAAATAGTCTATCTAACTTACTGTCTATAATATTCCCCCATGAATAAGTATCCCAACCTGCCAAGAAGGAGAAATGGGCTATGACTGATCTGACTTTTTCAGACTCAAGGGGTCATAGTTGTGGATCAAATATGCTTTACACAGGGTCTTTGTAAAGACCCTTGATAGACACCATGCATTTTTATCTTGGGAAGGTGTACAGCTTAAATTTTGGGGAGACAAAGGCAAAGAAATAATTATATATACATGGGCTAAACAATAGAATCACCAGAATAATTATGAGTACAGCTAAGAAAAATTTTCAAGAAGAAGAACTATTGATGGTTAACTATAAGGAGGATGAGAATAAGATACAGGGAATTTTAGAGTCTAACATATCATTCATTTGTCATCTAATATCTTAATAGCTATACAGAGATATTAGCAAAGGATAAGGAATGTACACACAATATTTAGTTTTTATAATTTCACAAGTATTCCCCTGTGCTGTAGTTAGAATATCCAGTGCCTTCCAATTTTAGAGGATGGCCTGTCTCATTAATTTAATTTTTAATTTAGAAGAGACATCACAGCTGTGTTACCATTTAAAACCTGTTGAGTATAGTTAGTTAAGATCTGAATATACATCATATAGTTTTTTCTTTGGATTGATTTTTGGATACATCCCAGTAAAAGATATCTAAAAGGAATCTAGCACATTTGTCATTGGTTTTTGTTTGTTTGATGGTTGGTTTGTTTTTGTACCAGGGATTGAACTCATGACCTTGTGCTTGCCAGTTAGGTGCTTGTGCCACTGAGCTAAATGCCAGCCCTGTCATTGGTTTTATGTGTATGATTACTTGGAGTTTGGAATCCTTCAGCAAAAACAAATTTTAATCAAAAAATGTATAATCAGAGTATGTATATAAAGGCATGTATAATCAAAGCATGAGCATGAGAACTGACAGGTAAATTTAGAAACTGTTTTTAAGGGATAGCATTTGTAACCACTGGCTCTTCAGTCACTTTATTGATAGAGTCTGACATTTTTTTCATAAGTCCTTCTAACTTTAGTTATAATTATCTGTAAATTTTTGATAATGTATGAAAACTAGATTAATATTTTAATTTGACCAATAAGAAACTCTCTTAAGTTTTTGTGCAAAAACAATATGTATTGTATTTGTAAAATCCAGTCTCAGCATCATTTTGATTAGATTCTTACCTGTATGAGTCCTGGTCCAGAGTCTATGAGACTAAAGCAAACTCTTACTTTCACCCAATGATCTCAGTGGAAGAACACTAGAAGATATAGGGGAAAGAACTTCCAACCCACTATATGTCTGGTATGAGTTTGTGTTCTCTAAGAATTGAAAATGAATTTTAGGAACGAGTTTGTGTTCTCTAAGAATTGAAAATGAATTTTAGGAACAACAGAGGTTAAGAGCAGAATATATCTATTGAGAGAAAGAAAACTTCTGTCTGAGACAGAGACAGAGAGACAGAGAGAGATGGAGAGAGACAGAGTGTTTTCATGAACAGCATGCATGATATTTTAATATATACCTTCTGTGTTTGTTACATATAAAAACTTCAAATTTGAACTATATGAAGGAAAATAACACATCTACAGAGTGGACTCCCATACCCACCCCACCTCCTTCATCTTTAGAAAACAGTTTCATCAACAGTACTGCATGGTTTTTGCACCCAAACCAAGGCCCCATTGTAATCTCTCTCTGCTCCCCTTTCTCCCTTTTTCTTCCTCTCTCTTATTTAATTTTAAGACAAACTCCTCAGACTTCTGTTAGATGATGAGGTTATAAATAAATATGAGACAAAGTTTGTATGCTTATGTTTAGCATTTATCAAAATCTAAATCTGTTTTGAATTTTCTCTACAATTTTTATAAAATATGTTCTTTGACTTATATGACTTTGGGCTGAATGTGAGCATCCAGTGAAATTGTCTTAAGTTTAACTGATTAATAGACTTTAAAGTATTGGATGATATAAATTTTTATTTGATTTATAAGGTTTACAAATTTGTAGTTTGGTCAAACTCTAAAGCAGTAACTTTATTTCTTATTAAGAAAGAGCAGACTTAATTGAAGATTTTCTACCAGTCAGGGAAACATAAATATTTATGGCATTTCATCACTAAATTTCATTTTGTGGCCACAGATTAAAAATATTTCTTTTGCATTGCCACTTACACACGTTGTATACCTAAAATCAGTGTATAGAAAACCTTCCATTGAGTTTCTATTGGCAATTTTTCTTTGTCTTGAAAATAGATAAGCAAAATAAGTTTTAAATCATAGGAAGGAAAAATCAATGTGCAGATGCTTTTAAACATTAAATATCTACAGTTTTTCAGTGACTATACCCCAAGAGATGATCATGAATGTTATGCTCCTACTTTTTCCAGGAGTTTTCCCCACTGGTGTCCACTACCATGAACCACATCCTCAGCCAGCCCTCTGCAGTTCTTAATCTGAGCCCAGTTCTCTGATCCTAGCTGGCACACAGCATAAGATCCTCCTTCTTCAAATTTAAATAGCAAGGATTATAGAACTGTGCCAGCAAAACTATCACTCTTTAACAAGTGATATCTGATTTCAAAAATGATATTAAACATGAAAATAACAAAAAAACCCTGTGATATATAAGGGAAATATAATGATGTACTAGATAATATTTGGTGCATTATTTTTGCATCTTAACTGATTCTAACTCAGACAGCCTTTACGTTATTTGCAGTTTGGTTCTGTATTGTTGAAGAAAGAAAAATAATAAGCAATTTAGAACTGACACCTATGTGAAACAATTTTTATTGCAACATTTTTTTCCTGCAAGGCAAGATTTCAGTCATTAATGTAACCAATTAATAAACAAGCATTTTGCCTTCCACATATCATGCATAATAGATGAAATCATAAAGGCTGGGAGAAGGGTGATATATCAACAGTTACCAGGCAAAATATAGATAGATTACATTCCAAATGACTGAAGTAAAAGAATTTTAACCACAGTTCTATTTACATGGTATATTATTTTCTTACATTTGCCTTGATACATTGTCACAAAGTTGAGAACTTAAAGGACATGAAATTAGCCTCTCACTGGTCCATCGCAGGTACAAAGTCAAAGGGTCATGGAGCTCCACCTCCTGTGAATCCTTTAAGGCAGAAGGTTCCTTGCCTCTTCCAGATTCAGGCCACTACCGGCCCTGTGAGCATGCAGTGGAATCATTCCACCTATGCATCCAGTGTCACATAATGTTTGCCCCACCTTTCATGTCTTTTTAAAACCCTTTCTTCATCTCTGCCTATTATGCCAAAAAAGGACATTAATTCACTACCCATCCTAAACCATGGTGACTTGCATTTTGAATAAACTAGCACTTGCTGTTACAGAGAAAAATTTTGAAGAAACACTGCACAATCCACTAAGTGTGGGTACTGAGAGCTGTGTGATATCAGAGCAAGAAGAAAAGTTGCAGTGGGAGGGACTGAGGTTACAACAGCACAGCGTATCTTGGACAACAGAGGAGAAAACATATACAAGATGTGAGTTGTAAAAGGACAGAGATATAGACAGAGGCAGAAATGGCAAATTGCTGGCCACATATTTTTAAAACTTAAAAACACTAAGTGGGAAACTTCAGGTTTCCTGCAGAGTACTGAGATTCAGGACAATCAAGGAATGAGGAGGTGCTGTAGTTTTACAGGGTCTTGGGCTATGACACAAGACGGGATGGGAGAATGCTGAAATAAAGCAAAAGAAAAACACAGATTCCCCTGTTCTCAGTATCGCAGTTGCTTCTGGTATTTTTCATTACTTTAACCCAGATAGAGGACCACAGAAGTGCAGCAAATGAATGGAAGAGTGAGAATGTTAAAGAGAACTTACTCCCAGATATGAACTGTATCACTAGTGATAGGAAACACGCAGTTAATCTTTCATTGCACTGTTTAAACTTTTAAATAAATCAGGCCTGGAAGAAAGACTGATTCCTAAAAAGAGATCAATGATCTTCAAAAGTGTTCATTTTTACCCTGACTATACTCACCTTTTTAAAGTAAACTATTGCCATTTTATATATGATTTCATAATTGTATTATAAAATTTTAGTTGCATAAGATAAACATGAAAAATTTTCAACTATAGCTATATGAGAAGCACATCAGCGAATTATTTCTGAGTTTTCAGGTCTTTACCCCTCATTGATAACTTAGCAGTTTTCTCAGTGCAAACATGGTATCATTTTTCCTCAGTGTGTAGATAATTGGATTCAGAGTTGGGATCAAAATGGTGCATAAAAGAACAATGAGTGTCCCCATGCCTTCAGACTGACTTGGTTTGGGTTATAAAAAGTGGTGCTGGCTGTGCCATAGAATAAGACCACAACTGTCAGGTGAGGAGAGCAGGTAGAGAAGGCTTTAGCTCTGCTCTGAACAAGGGCATTTTCAGAATGCCAGAGATAATTCTGTCAGAGGTCCAGAGTCTGAAGTGTGGGAGGGCAGGCATGGAAGTGGCCTGCCCCCTGACATGGAGGTCCAGGGTCCGAAGCTCATTCTTGGTTTTAAATTCACATTGTCTGCAAACAAAATAGCTACCCCTACTTTTTTCTGGGTTTGTGTCCCATGAAGTATTGTTTTCCCTCCTTTGACTTTCAGTCTATGAATTTTCCTTTTGGGTTAATTGTGTTTCTTGAACATAGCACATTGTTGAATTTTGTTTCTTGCTCCACTCTTCCAGTCTGTTCCTGAATTGATGTCACTTGTGTTAATCATTATAACTGATATGTATTGGCTTATCTTTGTCATGCTATCTGAGTTTTGCCCTAGAATAAATTACAGGATTGGAAGTGGGAGTCAGAACCAAGGGATGTTTACCTTGAGGTCACTTTCCCTTTCCCCTATTACAACTTCCTTTTTCCTTCCCCAGCACCTGTGAAAAAGGTTCCAACCAGCTCCTCGGGCATCATCAATGCCTGCCCTAAGCACCACTCTAGTCAGCAGTTATATGTAAGTCACATACCTAACTCTCAGGTCAGAAAAGCCCAGGCTGCCTGTGTCATGGGCTCCTCTCCATGTCCTTGGAATAAATGCTACTTTTTACTTTATATTTGCTCTTTATCATGCCAAAAACTCTAACACTGTCTTTCTGATCTTGGTTGCCTACTTTTTTCTTGTTCAGTTGCTTTCCCTGCTTGTTGGTTTCTTACTGTTGTTCTTGGAATTGTGGTCACTTTTATCTCTTTCTAGAATGTCTTTTAGTACTCTTTGTAGGGTTTATTGGGTGGTCTGAAGTTCTTCAGTTGTTCTTTGTTATAGAAGTATCTTATTTCTCCATTGCCTTTGAAAAATAGTTTTGCAGGGTACATCAATCTGGGTTGGAAATTGTTTTCTTTCAGTACTTGAAATACTTCAAGCTTTTCTTGGCTTTATGTTTGTGTCAAGTTTGATATGATTCTGGTAGGCTTTTTTATAGATGGTCTGTTTCTTTTCTTTAGTGGCTTTTAATATTCTGTTCCTATGCTGAATTTCTGGGATCTTGATTATTATATGTTGAGGTGTAGATTTATTTTGCTTATGGCAAATTGGAGTCCTATATGCCTTACTTATCCACATAGCAGTTTCTTTTCCTGTGTTTTGGAAATTTTCTGCTATTACTTCTTCAAGTAGTCTTTTTATGTCATTAGAGCTCTCTCCTTTTGCATTGATACCTATCAACCTTATATTGTTTCTCTTTGCATCATCTTGCAGCTGTTGAATTGTTATTTCCTGGTTTCTTGTTATTTTTAAGAGGCCCTTACTTTCATGATTACTAGCTGCAATCCTGTTCTCAAAGTCTGTTTTCAATTTCATTTATACTGTTTTGACAGCTTTCAATGGAGTTTTTGATTTCCTGGATAGCTCCTTGAATCTGTTTCTTGTATTGTATTTGTTTTCTGTATTGTTTATTCAAGGTTCCCATTGTTTTCCTGTGCTCCTCTAGTTTTTTTAATCTATGTCTCCTGTGGATATATTCACCAAGTCTTTTGTTATATTTATCTTTTCTGTTTTTACCTGAGAGATCATATCTGATCTGATTTCCTTTACTGCTTCCTGGCTTGCAGAATAATTTTGACCCACAGCAAAATTTTATTGCTTTTACTCATTTCCTTCCACTTGAAATTCATTGTCAATTGAGACACTGTGGTGAAATTTGCAATATTAAATTTAGAATATTCTTCTCAAATTATGAAGCCTAGCTGTGTTACCCTAAGAAAAAGGAGCTAGAGTCTGTTATAGCTCACCTACAGAGAGGCAAATCAAATGTTTTCTATATGAAAATTTCTCAGGCCAAAGGAGTTGAGGTGTCTTTTATTCTAAGAGTTTTCTGAAGTAATTTGTTTGTTGATAATTTTAATAAAACAGAGATTTTTATGGACTTTGGAAAAATAAGTTAAAACAGTCATTTTGGCAATTATTGTATGTAGCAATTAATATTTGTGTTAAATTACTATACCATGTGGTACTTTACTGTTTTGGGAAAGTGGAGAATTAAAATCTTTTCTGATAATATTTAAATATATATTGTTTAAAAGTGAAAAATATGATCATTTCAATTTGAATACTATATCTAAGAAAAAAAATGTGTAAAAGTCAAACATTTATTACAATACATAATTATTAGACAGTTTCCAAAAAGACCAAAAGCAAAGAATATCTATCTTAGGAAGAGAATATATGAGAATGTTTAATAGTATGTAATTATCAAGAGAAACTCTCAACCCTTTGCCATAAATAATGAGATATGAAACTTAGTTATTTTTATATATATCAAGGCTATACTGTAATTTTTTTTGCCTTATTTCTGAAATTACTTTCCTAAATTAAAGTGTTGTTAATTTCCATATGTTAGTTTGCCCACATGTTCTTTTAGGGATGAAAATGTAAGTGTTAAAGAGCTTAATAATTGTTAATATTTCACACATATTCTGAAAATTCAACTCAGAAGTCATATCCATTGCCTATACTTGGATTTTAATTATAATCCCACAGTTTTTTATTTGCTGCACTAGACAATATCTGAAACTCCCAGCATTTACCATAAAGTATTTTTGTGTAAGTCATTGAATTTTAAAGAGCTATTCTCTTTTACTTAGTTTATTACATAGGATTGATATATTCTTTAAAGGTCATTGCCATTTGATAAGAGTCCTTCAAGTTTGTGACCCAGAAGTCAACAGTCACTGCTATTTGTACAAAGTAAGTTGATAAAGTGGTGAAATTGCTTTTTTTACCTTTATGTTAAGTATCATCTCTGTCTTTACTATATTTGACAAGGACTCTCAAAAATATATTATTTGAGTTAAGACAAGCATTATAAGAAATGCTTTCACCTACTATAAGCACTGTTTACATTCACCCATGATAAAAATATATCCTGGTATAATTTCATGTGGTCCATTGTAAAATGCACAAAGATACCTTTTGCTAGAAGATAAATAAAACATTTTGAGTACTATTTATTACAGAAAAATATGACTGAAACTTATGTGTTATCACTTTTTTCTGTTTGTGTAATAATTTGTCATACTTCTCATTAAGTATCATCTCAGAGTTTGAGCACATTTAAAAAAACCAATAAATAATTTTATTGAATAAATGTATTTTGAAGATAAAAATATTAATTAATAAAAATAATTCAAACACAAAACATGTTCCTTTAGAATAAAATTTAAGAGTATAATGAATACTGGTGTGATTGTTAAAAGAACATGAACTATGTGAAAATACTGGATGTTAAAAAAAGTTTAACTTTGCAGTTTAACTTCCATGGTGACTTATACATGTAATTCCAGCATGTGGGAGGCAGGAGGGTCACCGTAATTTTAAGAACAGCCTGTGCTACACAGTAGGTGAAGACCATCCAGGAATAATACCAGAACCTGTCTGAAAGAGGCCAATACAAATAAATTTTAAGATAAATAAATAAATAAATAAATAAATGCATGTTTGTAGGTGACCTGGTTCCAGTGTGGTTTTGGATACATTTAAAAACTGGTATGATAGTTTTTTAAACATGAACAATTACAGTGTGCTGAAATGAGTGTTATTAATATAAGCACAATTTTATTCCAAAGGTTAAAAAACTTAGAAGTCTATAGCTTCTTTATAGTCAGTACTTACATTCATAGTCTTTTCTTTTTTATTAACTAGTCAATATGCAAGAGTAAAGCATTTAAAAATGTAAACCTGTTTGAGAATTACTATTGAAATTATCTCTATCAGTCTTAGTAAGAAATTATCTTTTTCAAAATTATGTAAAGAGACAAAATTCACAGATTTAGTTTCTCTTAAAATAACAATTATCACTGTTTATAATGAACATCAGAATTTAATAAAAAAAATAAAAAATTATCATCACAGTTATTTTGAAGAAAATGACACATTATGGTAGCTATTGCTGAATTTCTATCATCTTGTTTTAAAGTCCTATAATGCTTTCATTCTTTTGCTTTGATTGGCTTTATTCCATTTTACTTTGTTTCATTTTATTATTTGTGAGGGTACAGACACCTATTTTGAAGAAAATAAGAGACATTATGGTAGTCATTGTTGATTTCCTTAGGTCTTGCTTTGAAGTACTGTATCACTAGCATTGTTCAGTTCTTTTTTTAAAATTTTATTTAAAGAGAAAAACAGGAAAAAGGGTAGAAATAATACAGAATTTAAAAAAAACTAAGAAATCACTAGTTGATAAATCATATACTGTCATCTTAGAAATAGTTGTTCAAGCTACAAAATTAAAGCATATAAAGTGGAAAATTAAAGCATCAAACAGTGTGACTGCAAAGAGTTCTGCTCAATGATCCAACAAAAACATAGTAATACCATAATCTATCTTAAACACTTAAACATACATGCAGTTATATCATTTAGAGCACTTTCTTTTCCGCTCTTTTTTACAATAGCAATTACACATTTTGGATTTTATTACTCTTACATTTCTTATTACT
Source organism: Hydrochoerus hydrochaeris (assembly GCA_004027455.1). NCBI lineage: Eukaryota > Metazoa > Chordata > Mammalia > Rodentia > Hydrochaeridae > Hydrochoerus > Hydrochoerus hydrochaeris. Next base: position 354,317 of record PVLA01001003.1, on the reverse strand, counting down.
TTTTACATTAGAGGCACAATGTAATATTTATAAATATGATTCTTACTGATTTCACTTATGCAGAGAGTCTCAAGTTGCCTCCATTAACCTATGAAGGCCTCAATATCATCCTTTTTTATAGCTGACTAATATTCCATTGTAGAAAAATACCACACCTTTTTCATCCACGCTGCAGTTGAATGGCATTTTGGTTGTTTCCAAGATTTAGCTATTACAAATTATGCAGCTATGAAAATGGGTGCACATATGTCACTGTGACATGATCTTTACAGGTTTTCTGAGAAAATACCCAGGAGGGGAATAGCTGGATTGAATGGAACTTCCAATTAAAGTCTTCTTAAAAATCTCCATAGTGATTTCCATAGTGGCTGTACCAGTCTATGCTCCCACCAGCAGTGGAGCAATGTTTCTTTTCCCCTGCAGCCTCGCCAACGGTTATCAGTTGATTTCTTGATGGCAACTGTGCTTACTGGAGTGAGATGAAATCTCAATGCTGTTTTAATTTGCATTTCTCCAGTGACCAGTGATGTTGAACATTTCTTCATATATTTATTTGCCATTTGTATATCTTCATCTGAGAACTGTGTATTCATCTCAGATGCCCATTTTGGGGGAAGGTCTTTGAATTTGGGGGGCTTGATGTTTTTCAATTCTTTATATGTTCTGGATATAAGTCCTTTGTCTGAGGGGTTACTGGCTATAATTCTTTCCCATTCTGTGGGTTTTCTTTTTCACTCAGTGGGTGATTTCTTTTGAGGTACAGAAACTTTTCAATAATATGAGATCCCAGTTGTTAATTCTTTGAAGTGTTTCCCATGCAGTTTGTGTTTTGTTCATGAATTCTCTGCCTACCCCTATGACTCCAAGATTTTTACCTATCTTATCTTCCAGTAGACTTAGTGTTTCTGTTTTAACATTTAGATCTTTGATCCAATTAGATTTTAGTTTTGTGCACAGTGATAGGCATGGATATAATTTCAATCTTTGGCATGTGGAGAGCCAATTTTTCCAACACCATTTATTAAAGAGGCTACCAGTGGACATGTTTAGACCCTTTGTCAAATATCAGGTGGCTGAGTAGCTTTGTAGTTGTGTTTGCATCTTTTAGTTTGTTTCACTGATCCTCAGGTCTATTTCAAAACCACTGATTTTATCACGTGGTTTTGTAGTATAGTTCAATTCAGAAATTGAGATATCTCCTGCCTTACCTTTGTTGCCCAGAATTGCTTTGCTATTCTAGGTTTCTTCTTTTTCCAAACCAATTTTAGGAGTGTTTTTTCTAGATCTGTGAGGTATGTTAATAGTATTTTGATTGGGTTTGCATTAAAGAGCTTTGGGATTATGGATATTTTCACAATGTTGGTCATTCCTAGCCAAGAGCAAGGAATATCCTTTCTTTTTTTTTATTCTTCCATTTTCTAGTTTCCTCTTCAATCTCCTTTTTTAGAATAGCATAATTTTCAGCATATAGGGCTTTTTAGATTCTTGGTTAAGTTGATTCCTACGTATTTCATTTTTTTAGATACTATTGTGAAAGGCAATATTTCCATAATTTCTCTTTCAGTGAGTTTTTTGTTTGTGTACAGGAATGCTATTGATTTTTGAGCATAGAATTTGTATCTAGCTACACTGCTGAATTTGTGTATTACCTATAATAGTCTTTTAATGAGTTTTTTGGGTCTTAAATATACAATATCATGTCATCAGCAAATAGTGACAGTTTAACTTCTTTTCCTGTCTTTATTCCTTTTTATTTCTGTCTCTTCTCTGATTGCCCTGGCTAGCATTTCCAGAACTATATTGAATAGGAGTGGTGATAGTGGATATCCTTGTCTTATTCATGATTTTAGAGTGAAAGCTTTAAGTTTTTGTCCATTTAGTTTAATGTTGGTTGTTGATTTGTCATAGATGGCCTTTATGAGATTGAGATAGACAGCATGTATTCCCAGTTTCTGAAGGGTTTTTATCATGAACAAGTGTTGGATTTTATTGAAAGCTTTTTCTGCATTGATTGAGATGACCATGTGGTTTTTGTTTTTGGCTCTGTTCATGTGGTGTATTACATTTATTGGTTTGCATATATTAAGCCATCCCTGCATTCCTGGAAGGAATCCCAGTTGGGCGTGGTGCATAATCTACTTGATGATTTGCTGCATTCTATTTGCCACTATTTTATTCAGAATCTTTGCATCAATTTTTATCAGTGAGATTGGCCTATAGTTCTCTTTTTTGCTTGGGTCTTTGTTTTGGTATCAGAGTAATACTTGCCACCAGGAATGATTTAGGGAGGATTGCTTCCTTTTCAATTTCATTGAAGAGTTTAAGGAGTATCGGCATCAAATCTCTAAATTTCTTGTAGAATTCAACCATGAATCCATCAGGACCTGGGCTTTTCTTTGTTGGTAAGTTATAAACTACATTTTCAATTTCAATAACTCATATTGGGTTATTCAAAATTGCCATATCTTCTTGGTGGAGCTTTGTAGTTCATGTTTCTAGAAATCTGTCCATTTCCTCTGTGTTTTCCACTCTATGTGAGTAGAAATTTTCAAAGTAGGCATTCATGATCTTTTGAATTTCCATGGAATCTGTAGTAATTTCCCACTTTTCAGTCCTTATTGTGTGATTTTGGGTTTTTTTCTTTCTTTTTCTTGATAAGGTTAGGTAGACATTTGTCCATTTTGTTTATTCTCTCAAGAAAGAAGCCTTTTAATTCAGAAGCTCTTTGTATTATTTTTTTAGTTTCAATTGCATTGATTTCTGCTCTATTCTTTACTCCTCTGTTCTATGAGTTTTGGGTTTAACTTGCTCTTCTTTTTCTAGAATCTTGAGATGAACCATTAGGTTGTTTATTTGTGGTCATTCTGTTTTCTTGATATGATAATTTATTGCTATATATTTCACTCTTAAGACCGCTTTCATTGCATTCCACAGATTACATTATGTGGTTTCTGCATTTTCATTGAATTGTAGGTATTGCTTTATTTCTTCTTTAATTTCATTTGTAGCCCACTGATTGTTTCAAAGGATGTTATTTAAGTTTCATGTATTTATGCAGGTTTTGCAATTTATTTTGCTATTAATTTCCAATTTCAGTGCACTATGGTCAGATATAATGCATGGGATAATTTTAATACCTTTGTATCTACTTAAGAATGTTTTATGGGATAATATATGGTCTCCTTTGGAGAATGTCCCATGTGCCGCTGAGAAGAATGTGTATTCTGATACAGTTGGGTGGAACACTCTGTAAACATCTACTAAGTCCTACTGCTCACAGGTATCATTCAGTTCTATTATTTGTTTGCTGACTTTTTGTCTAGTTGATCTATCTCTTTATGACAATGTGATATTAAGATCTCCTGTTATAATTGTGCTCTTGTGTTTTTGGTTTTTCATGTCCATTAGTATTTGTCTATATAGTTGGATGCTCCTGTATTTGGTGCATATATATTTATAATTGTTAGTTCTTCCTCTTGAATTTTTCCTCTAATGAGTATGTAGTAACCTTTTTAAATCTCTTTTAATCACTTTAGGTTTGAAGTTCACATTGTCTCTAAAAGAATAGTTACTCCTTATTTTTTCTGGGTTCCTGTTGCATGGAATACTGTTTTTCATCCTTTGACTTTAATCTATGTGTTTCCTTTTGGGTCAGATGTATTTCTTACATACAGCATATAGTGAGATCATGTTTCTTGATCCATTCTGTCAGCCTATTTCTTTTGATAGGTGAATTGAGGCCATTTACATTTATGGATATAACTGACATGTATTGGCTCTACTTTGCCATGTTATGTTCCAGTTGTTTGTTTTCTGCTTTTCACTCTTGTTTAATTGTTTTTCCTACTGGTGGTTTCTTTCTGTTGTTGTTCTAGGGATTATGATCATTTCTTTCTCTATCTAGTATGTCTTTCATTACTCTTTCTAGGGTTGGTTTGGTGGGCATGAATTTCTTTGGTTGTTTTTTGTCATGGTAGTATCTTGTTTCTCCATTAAATTTGAATGAAAGTTTTCCTGGGTATATCAGTCTGGGTTGAAAGTTGTTTTCTTTCAGGGCTTGAAATACTTTACTCCAAGCTCATCTTGACTTGAGAGTTTGTGCTGAAAAGTCTGCCATGATTCTAATGGTATTCCTTGATAGTCGAGTTATGTCTTTTCTCTAAAAGATTTTATTATTCTGTTTTTATGCTGCATATATGTGATCTTAATCATTATATGTCTGGGTATAGATTTATGTTGGTTGTGATTGTTTGGTGTTCTGTATGCCTCAATTATCTGCATATCTGATTTTCCCCCATATTAGGGAAATTTTGTGCTAGTATATTTGTGAATATTTTACTTATGTCATTTGCATTGACTCCTGCATATTCACTGATGCCTAACAGTCTTATACTGTTTCTCTTGACATCATCTTGAAGCTGCTGGATTGTCATTTCATGCTGCTTTGTTATTTTTAAAAGTTCTATCCTTTCATGATCATTAATTGCAATCCTGTCCTCAAGGTCCAAAATTCTATCCTCAGCTTCATTTAAATGGTTTTACAAGCTTTCAATAGAAATTTTTGTTTCTTGGATGTCACTTTGAGTTTTTTTTTTTTGTTAATTCTGTTTTCCATATTGTTTGTTCAAGGTTTCATGGCATTTTTTTTTTAAATTTGATTTGCTATCCTTCAGAGATTTCTGGTCCTCTATTTCACATTGTTCTGTTCTTATTTGCTTTATTCTATTTGCTTTGTTTTTTTCCCTCCTTAAAATAAAAAAAGAGAATTTGCTGCAAATAAAATTTAGTTATTTACTCGGATAACTTAATAATGTATATGTTCTAAGTATGTAGATTTATCTATTCTTTAAAGCTCACTAATTTTGTTTCAGTTCAATCTGTAACGTAAAATGAGAAAACCAAATTACAAGGTGTGACTACAAATGTTGAGCTTAATATTTATTTTTTGGTATTTGTCAAACATTGATTGTCAGTTTTATAGCATGCTAAATTTGACAGAGAATATCAGCACAAAATCATGGCAGCATAAAATGATTTACACTTATTATCTGGGTTTTAGGTAAAATTCCTTTTTTTTCTTTCAACCAGAGCAACTGAAGTATATATGTATATAACAAGAGATGCCATTGTGAAATACTAACTGCTCTTTAAATAACAGGGTCTCACATTTATTCTGCTTTAATTTGTTTTACCTGAGTCATCTTAATATTTAAATCACTACTTCTGTGATTCAGGCTTATAACTCCTGCCTCATTCTGGTTTGCCAATTCTCACCTGTGGAATTCAGGTCCTTTGACTTCCTCACCCAGGTTCTCCATCAGGTCTTGGCAGAAGGCAAGTGTTACTGACAGCACAGCTCACTTAACTCTCCCAGTGTTCAATGGTGAATACTCACCAACAACCAAAAGAATGCTTGAGGCCCTTTGCACTTCCCAGTATGTCTGTGTGGTTTTTTCTACCTGGCCATTGGTATACAGAAATGGAAGGACTTGCTAGTTATTTCTCAAGCATGCATCATGTAGTGATATTTATTTATTTATTTTACCTAGCATTATTGTAGCTAAAGTACTAAAAATTATTATGAACAATCTGTATATATATAAAACAAACTCTTCAGTTTGGGCTAAACATAAAACACTTCCAAATTGAAATGTGTAAAAATCAGTAACATCTCTACAGAGCCTACTCTCATTTCCCTGCTACTACCTTCAGCTTTTGATTACAGCTTTTTCAAGATTGCTGTAATTTGCATTTTCACTCCAAAATCACATTCTCCTTTTAAGTCAGACTTCACTTGATTCAAACTCCAGCCCAACTTCTCCATCTTTTTCTCTCTCAATCTCTCTCTTTCTCTATCTTCTTATTTGCTATGAGACAAATATCTGAAGTTTGCCTCAATTTATAAGGTTATAAATGAAAATAAAATAAGTTTTCTGATTACTTTTATCATATTCCAAGACCAAATTGTTTTGAATATGAATTAGGATTGTGATAAACTATATTGTTTCCACTCAGTGATATTGGGCTCAAGGAGAACATTTAAAACTGTATTGATTAATGTATTTTAAAGTAAAGAACAATGAGAACTTTGCTTAGTCCAGGTTACATCTGGAGCCTTTCTCCGAGTCATGAATGAGCTCATTATGAATGTACACATAATTGTGAAATATGTAACTCCTTCATATATTTTTTCTGTTATTTTTTGTGCAAGCAATGTAAACTCTCTTATAATTTAAATCAATAACTTCAGCATCTTGAATCAGTTTTGTCTCTTGTTTCTAGCATATAAATATCAGCTTTGACCTTCACCAGATTTAAGTTATCTTTGTATTAGTACATGTGTGTGGTACATAATAATTACATTTGTCCTGTGAAGTTTGTGCATGTAGAAAGAAACACTTTCATGTCCCCTTTTTGTTCTATTCCAGCCACCTCTAGACATCTCCTCATCCCCTTCCATTTTCAAAAGAACTATCACTCTGTTTCCATTATCCAATATTTTTCTCTCTTATTTTTGCATTGATTTTATCGGTACATTTTAGATACATGAAGCAATAACATTCATCATAGGAAATTTTTACCAGTACATGAAGGATCTTCTTTCTCTCCCATTCCCCTCCCTTCCCTCAAGCCCCTCTACCTTTTCTTAATTATAGATTTATTTCCATTTCTCCTTTTTCCCTGTTTTTTATTTCCTTTTCCCACTCTTGTAACACTTTGAATTTGAACATTTTCTTCCCATAATGCATATATGTATTTTGTGTTTGTTATATAAGACCAATTATGCTATAGTTAAGCTTGTATGTCTGATTTATTACTTTCACCAGAATTTTCAACAGATTACTTAGTTCAGTTTTTCATAAAATTGCTCCATTAAACTTTGGTGATTCTATTTTTAACATGCAGTTCAATTTTTTTTGCTATCATTTTTGTTATGATCCTCTCCTGCTCTTATTTGTCAGTGTGACAGACAGAATTGTAAGATGTTACCAAGTTTTATAGTTTCTGGTATATGTACATCTTCTCCAAATTACCCAGTCAAATACCGATCTAGGAGTGGGTTGATATTGTACTGATTAACTAATTCCCTACTCAGTTACAGGAATTTTTCCAGGCAGTTCTAATTGAACCACAGGAGACTACTAAGTTTTTATCCAATAGTAAGAGATGAAATCAGGGATTGAGCTAGATCAAAGTTGGAAGAACATAAGGAACAGATTGGACTTTTATTCTAGAAACTGGCTGTAGCATCATGTTTATTGTAGTAATACAGACAACAGTCACTATCACTAAGGAGATCTTAAAAGGCCCCCTTAGGACAGTGCTATAGAGCTTAATGTCCAACTCAGCTCTATTAAGAGGTGGCAGAAACTTGAGGCAGGTCTCCAGAAAGGATTTCTGATCATTGCGAGGGAGGTCTCAGTGGGCCTCGTGTGATCATCCTTTCTTTGTCTTTCCTTTTTTGTGTGTTCCGGGGATGACCAGAATGATTCCCTTGCCACATGCTGTGCTGCCTTGACATGTGTGTACAAAAGGCATAGAAACAGCAAACCATGAGCTGAAACTTCCAGACTGTGTTTTTGTTTTTGTTGCTTTTCTCAGATATTTGTTTCCTTTGCTTATATCAGGAAAGATGACTAACACAGGAAAGATATGAAGAACACTTAAATATCTTCTGCAAATGAGCATAGTTTTATTTACTTGGATGGAGAGTCTGCCAAGGTTCGGAAGACCTCCCTGGAAGCCCCGCCTAAAGTTTCCACTGTCTCTCTCTAGTGCTTAGCTGGAGACTAAGCCTTCAAACCACTGTCTTGTGGGGGATGTTTAAGATCCAAACTATAGGATTGACTGTTGAGTACAATAGTACTCTCTGAGATCCTGACTTTATTTCCTTTTAATACATACACACAAGTTGGACTGCTGGATCACATGGCATATCAACTTTAGGAAAATCTATACTGTTTCCTACAGTGTCTGAGCTAGTTTGCAATCTCATAAACATATTAAAATCTTTTTTTTTAAATGATGACTGCCAAAACGCTTAATGCATTGTAAATAGTATGCAGACATTTATTTCAAATGAATGTCTTATTTTATTAAAACAAATTCAGAAACAAAAGAATCAGCAATTTACCAATAGCAGTTATTCCATCAAAATAACAACTGAATTAAATATCCCATTATAGGAAAAGTTTAACAAAGTTTTATTGCTGTTATGGTAGTGGTAGCAGTTTTAGTTTGTTTTTGGAGTTTTTGTTTTGACTTTTATTGTTGGTTTTGCTTTTGCTGTTTTGAGATAGGTTCTCACTATGTAGTTTAGGCTGGCCTTGAAATCACTGTGTAGCCCTGGTTCACCTCACAAGCGAGATGATCCTTCTGCCTCAGCCTCTAAGGTGTGGGTTAACATGTATAAGCTACCACAATTGACAACAAAGTTTAAAGGTTAAGGATAATATATAGTTTAAAGAACTAGTAGACAATGTTAAAAATAGTTTTCAACTATTAAAAAAGCATATAATAAGTCTATTTAAATACAATCAGTGTATGGTTTAAATGTGATCTGTGGCCTGTTTCTGTGTAGTAGCTCTTTCTCTGGGAGTCTAATATGGACTTTTGGTCACAATTTGGAAGAAATTTTGTTTTCAAAGTATATCAATGGTCTGGAATGTTCTTTCCACCTTTGTAAATACTCGCTAACCTCAAAATGTACTAGAGGTATGAGCTGTACAAGACCTGCGTTTCCAGTTTGTTCCCATATTTGTAAAGTTCCTCTCTCTCACAAAAGATGTCTATCTGCATGATAAATGTTTTAAAGGAAACTTCCTCTACTAGCTCAGGAATCTGCCTGGGACCCTTAAATCCCACAAACTGCAATTTCACACTGACCCTTCAACTCCCTAGATACTGCTTTTCTGTTTTCTCCCCACAGGGCATTGTCCACTGTTACAGGGGTGATTCAACAATAGACACACAGTCCCCCCACCAGAAGGGCTCCACATTTTGTGAGGGATGACAGAACCTCTACATCACCATTGATCAAAGGTCACCCTCTATGACTGGGACTTTGTCATCACAAGAGTGCTCCTGCTACCCAGTTTCAAACAGTATCAGGAATGGCTCCTACTTGGTACAAAAGTGTTCTTGCTTCCTTGGGAAAATGAAACTCGTGGCATCACCCAGATTAAACACCAGGGACAGGTGTCCCATTTGACCAGAATCACATTAGTCATAACTGTTGGAGTCTGGCAAGGACAAGGCAAAGGCATTAGCCTCCTTCTCCAGATACATGCATGTTTTCGCCTGAGTAGCCTGGGTGTGCTTTGACTCTGTAGCATTTCTACCTACATCTGTTTCCTAGCTATCTGGACCAAGACTTGTACTCTGGTTTATAGGAGATGGAGATCTTCCCGGGACCCAAGAACTCCCAGTCCTTATGCTAACAATGGCCTTACACTGTCAGGGCCCCTGTACTGATGGCCTTGCTAGTGGGACTAGGCATAAGTAGTGTGGCAGGGGCAAGGATCACAGAACTCACCATTGCCATCAGTTCTTACAAATCTCTGTCCCAAGAACTCACTCAAGGCTTAACTGATATTTCCAAGTCCCTTCTTACATAAAAAACTCAGTTTGATTTCTGGCAGCTTTCAAAATATATCAATTGATTTCTGGTAACTTTCCACAACCAAAGACAGCTAGAAACTCTGACAGCAGAAAAGGGAGGCCTATGTCTATTCCTAGGAGAAGAGTGCTGCTCCTACACAACCCAGGCTGGAATAGTTTGGGGAACTGCAGAGAGCCTACAAAATCAAGCTGATAGACTAAGAGAACAGGTGAACTCCATCTGGCCATTGTTCTAGATGAGCTGGAAGTCAAGACTGCTTCCCTTGGTTGCTCCCTTAGTCACAATCCTCCTCATCATATTCTTTGCACTGGTGTGTTTAAACTACTGATGGGATTCCTCCAGAACCAGGTCCAGACCCTCACTAGATAATCTGTGTGTCCACTGTTGCTGCCTATTAATCCCATGTATCTGTTCCTAGAAAACAATGATGCCTTATGACAACATACAATAGAGCATCAAAGGAAGAAATGTAGAAAGGGAAAGAATCTTTTGCATTGAAAATATTTTAAAACCTAAATATGTCAGTAGGTTAGAGTACTGTTTCCACTTTTGTGTATAAGCTTGCTAACTAAAAAATGTACCTGAGGTACAAGCTGAGCAAGGCCTATTTTGTTTCCAGTTTGTTCCCATATTTCAAAAGTTCCACTTGCTCACAAAACATTCTTGCCCTTCTTGATAAACTGTGTATAAAAGTAACTTCCAGAGCTCAGTGCTCAGACTTTGGAGTACACAACTCCACTGAGCCCACTAGCGTGGTAACTCTTGGTTCCTTCCACTTCTCCCAGTGCCACTCAGTTTCTTCAGCTCCGGTAAACTTAAAATTGATGTAACAACATTGATGACATTTTCCATTACTAAAGAAAATGAGTCCTAATGCTCAGTTGGTATTCATTTTTGCTATTGTCCAACTAGCCAAAGCTAATGATTTAGGTATTTGATAGTCAATGCTGAATAGGAAAACACAGGTATGAGTCAAGAAGGAATGATTTATTTGGGTCAATATTATGTACACATAGCATAATTTTCATTGACTATGTAATGAAATAAGTTCTTCCATTTATATATTGTATTTAGCAAAACATTTCTCAATATAAGCATTCATTTTTTTCAGATTTTTGTTTAGAAAAATAGAATTGCAGTGTACAATTTTAATTGCAATAAATACATATGTATTAAACATTTATCATATGTATTGTAAGGCTACAAGAGAATTCTTCTACACTCATAGATTTATTTGCAGAAAGTAATTGCTTAATAATGTTTGAGGAAGAAAATGTGTGGTATCTCTTCAGTAGTGAACATCTTACATTGAATCTAAAATAGGCATCCACTTAGAACATACCATACATCACATCCTCTTTTTAGTTTATCAACCTTTATCAGTTTGCAGTGAAGGGTAAGAATGGTTTTTGAGTGAAACATTGTTAGTTAATTAACACAGTTCTAACTCTGAGGTCACAGAGTTCATTATGTTTAAATTAAATCATAAGCTTATTTACATATGAGTACAAGATTGAATCAGTTTCTTATTCTTTATGTATGCAAGTTAAACATAAAACAATAGTGTCACATTCATTGTCTCACAATTTGAACAATTGGGAAAGGACTTTTCTCAGTGCCCCAGTCACATTTTTGTTCCGAAGGCTGTATATCATGGGATTGAACATTAGAGTCAAAACAGTGTATAAGAAAGATAGCAGATTGTCTATGCCTTCATACTGATGTGAATTGGAATGGAAATAGGTGATACTGCCAGATCCATAGAATAAAAGCACAACTGTGAGATGCGTGGAACAAGTAGAAAAGGCTTTAGCTTTTCTTGTATTTGATGGCAGCTTCAGGATAGTTGAGATTACTCTGCTGTACAATGCAAGGATTAACATAAAAGGCTCAACAACAATCAAGAAAGCAAATAGATAGACTACCATCTCATTCACAAAGATGAGCCCACAGGCCAGCTTGGGCAGTGGGGGGATTTTACAGAAGAAGTGGTTGATATATTTAGACCCACAGAAGGGCAGAAAATATGCACGGTCTGCCCTACCTGGACTGGAAAGCCCATGATCTAGGAGCCAGTGACAAGCTGTATACAGATCTTGCAGTTCACGATCAGCAGATACTGAAGAGGTTTGCAAATAGCCACATAGAAGTCATAGGTCGTCACTGTCAGAAGGAAGTATTCCATTATTCCACGGCTCCCAGTACAAGGAAGAAACACATTTGTGTGGCACAGGTGAAAAAAGAAATAGCTTGTTTCTGGGTCCAAAGATCCATAACCATCCTAGGGAGAGTGACAGAAACAGCAGATTTCTAGGAAAGAAAAATTACTGAGGAAAAAACACATGGGGGTGTGAAGAGTGGGCTCCAGTCTAGTAATTAGGATGATAAGCCCATTCTCTAGTAGGATAATCAAACAGATGAATAAAACTATTCCAAAAAGCAACCAGTGCACCTTGGAACTGTTGGAAAAGCCCACGGGAACAAATTCTATCAGTTTAGTGAGATTGGTTTCTGTGATTTTCAATTTGTTTTCTCTCTCCGCTGTTCTACTCTAAAAAGTAGATTTGGACATGAGTTTCAACTTTCATAAACTTTTTATTTGTTACTAAGCCTTACCTTTGATGAATCTGAGAGAATTGATAAGGGACAATCAATATTAAAATTATCTGATTAAAATTAAAATTGCTTTAATGAATAAAATACTTTGAAAATGAACTTATGTTGCATTTACATTCTATTGATATCCATAAATTCATAGTTTTATATTGTATTCAGACTCACAATACCAGAAAAAATAATGCTTATAAGCTTTGCCCTCTAAGGAAATCATATATTCTTTCCCAAGCTTCCTTGCTCTCCTTTTCTTAATCTCTATAGAATTTGCATAGATTCATTACTAAGCTTCTTTCTCTTTCTAAATGCTATTTACCCTCTAAGCCTCAAATGTTTTGGTTTTGAAGGAGAGTTTTTCATTCTGATTTACAGGTAAAATTTCAATATCTCACATCATATCATTCAAAAAAGACTTAGCTTTTGCACTCATTTGTGGTTGATGTGATCAGGTTCTGCATCCTACTCCGTACTACGGGGTTGTCATGTATCTACCATAACAAGGGTCAGCCACTGGGTCCAGCTTCTCTGTGGCAGGACTTTTCCTGTTGCCTATGTCTTCCATGGTGATAATCTACAATTTTAAGACACAAATTGGTGATACAAATCAAAGTATACACATTTCTTTCTGCTTTGACATTATATTACATGATTCATTTTTTAAAAAAGTATGGACAGGTCTCTGTCCTCCTATGTGACTCTACATGCAGTTTCAAATTAAAAGTACAAGTTGTCATTATAATTGGTTATTTTCTGAAGCATAGTAAAAATCTGAACAGAAGTTTGAGTTGCCAATATCAAAGAAACAGCAAAAATGGAAACAAAAGCTTTAGTTTCCAATGTCAAAGATTGTGCTGCATCCTGAGCAACTTAGCAAGAGCCTCTCAAAATGTGACCAGAAATATGAAGCGCAGAGCATATAGCTCAGGAGTAGGGAGCTTGCCTAGCTTTGCAAGTCTCTAGGTTCACAGAAAAAGTTAAAACAAATTATTGCATCAGTTTCATTTGTTGTACTGAAAGAGATTTTATTAATAAAACCACAAATATTTTACTCTCTTTAATCATAATATTCTGATACCTGTCTTTTTAAAGAGTAAAATAAATACTGCCATGGAAAAATCAAAATAATATTAAAATGTGTAGTAAGTATAGTAATATACTAGGTAAAACTTTTGCCTCATTTATTGTTATTAATTAGGGTGACAGAAAGAGTAGCAGGATATGAACCAGTTAAGCTAAACTATAAGTTATAGGATGTGAAAATTTGAAAAAAAATTGCTTCAAAATTTTTCCTCTAGAAGGTATTACCAATTTTGACATTAACTTTTACAGGAATGATTTCATTTATACTAGCAACATTTCCTATATTAATTATATAGGAAAATATATTAAATTAAAACATAACATTCTTACTTATCATATTTTCAAAATAGAAATGTTTAATCTTATTACAATTATCAACAATATACAAATTAGAATGTTATATATTTTAGGCACTTGGAACATATTTGTTTAGCTTTTTAACTCAGAATTTGAGAAACTACACAGATAATCATATATCAAATACATTTTAAAACCAATATATATTTAGCATTTCAGATGTTTGATATAATTTTGAATCATTAGTCTCAAAATAATAATCCTGAGATAGAATAACAACATACAGCATTAACAGTTTATGGTTTCCCTTTTGACAGTGTTACATACTTCTCCTGAAGTTTGTACTTTTAAATATTTAAATAGACTAACATTTATATCAACTTTAATCATTGGCTCTACTTGCTTTTGAGACAAGCAGTGTTCTTCATAGAGGAAATGGAACTTTCCAGTGGGGATGTCTTCTCCCTTGTCACTTTTAATTGTAGTCTAACTGCCTGAGTTTGCTATTAATTTGGTGTGTTTGGTCAGATAACTCCTTGAAAACCAACTACATCTTCTTGCAGTCACTGTAAGGAGTATAATGTCATGCAGTTTTTGTCTTCTGAATACATTGCCAGCAGGAGAAAAAAAATTCTCAGCTATCTCCATTATTCTTTCTTTAGTTCCTTACCTGTCTTATTTTTGATAAATCTCCTGAATTTATCTTTTCAAAAAGCTATGATTCTTGGTAATATCATTAGAAACATGTGAAACCCATTTTCTTTGATTTCCTTTAATTTCTCACATTTTTCTTGATTGCTTTATAGCAGTAGGTGTTTGTGTTTCTGGGTGAGTGTGAGGAAAACAAATTATATGTATTTCAAAACAACAGATACACTTATAAAAGCTGAAAGATTATGCTTTCATAATCTGCAGAGAAACCAGAGTATATATCAGACATTGTTAAAACTACCTGCAAGGTGCTGATTTTTATTTAACAATTTTAAAATAATGTCTCTCAGAGGTTTAATTTCTAGTAATTCAAATTGAAGTTGACTGAATATTTTGATTTCTACTTACATAAGAATGAAAGTGAGTTTGAAAAAGAATGTATTCACTGCATCCTTGTTCTTTGTAGGTACAGGTGAAAGATCACAGCATTATGTGTTTAAAAGTGATGGAAGGTAGAGTCAATTTTATTTTGAAACTACTGGGTTTTGATAAGAATATGTACAGTGCAATTAAACAATTCATGATTTCAGTTTTTCTATTTATTTATTTATTTTCACACTCAAATGTGCAACTTTATAAGTCAATGTGCTAAGCTATTCAGAAGTCACAGAATTGATTTGTAGATGTGAATTGGTCACAGAATCTGGTCCCAAATGAGGTCATTTTTTAGTGGCAGCCTATGAAAAGTAATTCATTATTTCTGCAGGCAACTTTAAACATTTCTGATGCATGCTGCCCTGTCTTGTCAATACAACTTGCATTTAACCAGTAATACTTTATTTTACTTTCTTTTCACCATTTGAATTTTTCCCTATGGTGTGGAGTCCTTGAGTCCTGTCTATTTGTCAGGGTATCTGGTGAACACCTACTTCCAGGTACCAAGCCAAGCCCATGGAAACTTCATGGTTTCTCCATCAAATTGTATCCCGGGGCTGGGGATTTAGCTCAGCAGCACAGGTACCTGCTGGGCAAGTGTGAGGTAAAATGCAGTTTACTATGATCAACTTTGGCAGCAGAGACCAGTGAGGACATGATTGTATTCATTTATGTGAATGAGGACAGTGACTAAGGGCAGCACTGAGTAGTGTACACACTGCAAAAGTAGTCAATGAATTTACAGAGCTTGTTTCCAAACATTGTTCTGCTTGTTTCTCAACTTTACCACATATACAATCAGTTACTCAGGAGCTCTGACATTGTAATCAGGTCACATTTATTTTTTTTCAAACATCAAATATGTTCTTATTAATGCATCTAGGTCATACAAGGCAACAGGTTTCATTCTGGAGGATCCATATGTGTGTATAACACAGAGCATTCCAGCACCTGTCTCAACCCTTGCCCTCCTCTCTACCATTCTTGTATCGTATTCTGTATTTGTTCATCAAATCATATAAATATCCAACTCAGGAAACATCCTGGTAATATTTCTTCTAAAACTGAAACATTTTCTAAAATTTTTTCACTATTTTCCTTACTATCTGTTGTGCATAAGTCCATCTTACTTCAAATTTCTTCATTTCCTGTGATGCATTCTAATCATGCTGGTTTTTCCTCCTTATTTCTTAAATTGCTAACTTGGCCATCATGATTATATTGTGCAGCTCAATACAATGCTGAAGACTGAAAATCACTAAGCAAGTTTAATTATTTATATTTTTTTCATATGTGTAGTGCTGGAATGTGTTGACACCCACCTTACAGCCTGACTGTCCATGTGAGGTATTCGGTGATAATGAAATAGAAGAGAAAGTAACATGTGGAGATGACCTGTCTTTGGACACCTTTTCCTAGAATTCCACTTCTCCCTTCAGCTGCTGGTGCAGCAATGGCCACAGCAGGGAAGGGAAATGTCAGTGTTTCCTGTCACTGAGTGATCCACGATACAGCCCTGACCTGAGTGTAGAATTCTCCTCAGACACATTACAGCTCTTAGAACTGTAGAGGGCTGCTATTCTTCAGGTGCATTTAACGTGTATGGATGCGTTGCTTGTTCTCTTCATATTCCTCCCTAGTCACCTGAACACTTTCTTCACACTCTTCCTCTGCCTTGACATTGAGAACTTGTGACTACACACATCCGACCACATTAAATTACAGGAAAAAATGGATGTTTCAGCAGACATGTTTTAAATAGAATTATTTCCTGCAACTTTTTGAACACGATTAAAAAATAATATTCCTCTCCCTCTATGATTATAGTTTTAATGTTTAAGACATGTAAATTTTTGGCCCTATTTATATCTATCCCTTATAAAAAAAGCAGTACCAGCTGAGCATCAAGGACATCGGGTTAATTACTCAGCCATACACTAATGAGCTTGAAAATAGGAAGTAATGTTCTGTTTTATCTGAGACCTTCCTTCCAATTGTTCTCTGGATCTGCACAAAAAGCTCAAGGACTTGCAGCCTCCATGAGTTAATGAGACCAACATTATTCAGGCTTCATATGATCTCATAACCTGATCTTGATGGGAATGAGACTGATTTGTATTTCTGTAGTCAGTTCACGAGCTCTCTATGACATTATGACCACATGACTGGTGTCAGGAAGTGAGGCACACAGTTAGATGCAGACATGAGACAATGGTAGGTGTGAAATTGTGTACATACATAGGAACAGGGGCCTGGCTGTGATGCAGAGATGTGAGGACCCATCATACAGTCCTGGGTTGTACACATGGGATGGCAGAGAAAACCCTATCAAAAATTCCTGTTCCTCAGGTTTTTATGGATGCACTGGTGAAGATGGATAGCAAACAACAGAAGAAATATGTGACACATGATGACAAATATGAACGAGATGCACCAAGAGATTATGAAAATGATGGGATACCTCACCGGGGAAATCACTTTCCATGGAGAATGGAAAGATGAGATGGCTCAGGTGGGGCTGGGGGAGTCAACGCTATCGGAAGAGCATGCGAAGGGAGGGAGTGGACAGGTGCTAGTGACAGCAGGAAGCCAGAGCTGACCAAAGGCTGCCACTAAAGATGTTTAGATTCTAAAGGAATAAGATACTCACTTTAAGCTGCATCAACTCAAATTCTATTTTGCAAAACTCTTCAAATTCTTCAAAATTTAGTTGCATGCTTCTGCCACCAGCTTAGTGGTATTTAGTCATCTCTGGAGGTTAGGAAGTCAGAGATATGTTTTATGTTTTATTCTTTAATTCATAAATTTCATAGTGTTAGTCTTTACCCCTGAGAAATATGTATGCATATATATTCACATTAGTTAACATATACATGAAAATTACATATGTATGTATGACTTCATATATATATACATAGGTATGTATGTATGCATGAGTATAAAGTGGGTTAGAATAAACATTTTTATGAATTAGGATACCCTAGCTATTGAGTGACTCCATCATTGCTCTTAATGCAACAGAGAAAAGGGAAGGGAAAGAGTCAGTAATACCTGTAGTAAATCACTGCTGTCAGATAAGGCACTCAGTGACTCCCACAACCACAAATACATACATCTGCCTATCACAGGCCAGAATGAAAAGGTACAGAGATCTATTAACAATCTGAGGATAGTGGCAAACACAAAATGTGTTTTTCAAAAAGAAAAATTCTAAAGGAAATAAATGCATGGGCTTTTGGTGGGAAGGAACCATCTTGGTTAGCATGATAATGATGCTCTTTCTATCAGAATAATGACATACATTGTCAGAAACATCCGCCAAAAGAAATCCTTGCAATTTCAAAACACCACAAAAGCCAAGCAAGACTAATTCAACCAATGCTGTTTGATTTCTCTGTGGAAGACTTTGCTGTGTTGATTCCATTGCTCTACAAAATTAACTGAAGAATTTGAAGTCCTTAAATCCACTAGGTTGACCTATAAAATGGGTCACATGGATGACATAGTATCCCCTAACACTAGATAGGTCTTCAGTACCATTGGTTTTCCCTTTTATGTTTTACTCATATGTACTGCATGCAATATTCTAAATGTCTATGTTGTAATAAACAAAAGTAATCTTAAAGTCTATTCTTCCCATTCTTAGTAAAGAGTATGGTTATGTAGTAAAAGACAGCATAAAGGACAAGCAAAAATGAGAGCAAATTATATAACCTAGCTTATTCTTAGATTTAGAGCTGATCCTGTCAACATTTGACATTCTATAATGAGACAATATATCAAGAAACCAAAACTTTGTTATCTTCATGACGAGTCAGTAAACATTGTCATATTCAGAACAATGAAGAAAATCATAAAATAATACTCATTGAAATAATTAATAGTTTCTTATTTTTTTTGAGTTACAGAAAATAAAAATACTTGGAACAATGCTTACATATGTGAATTAAAATAAACAATTATGGGGATTTCTATGAAATCAAGATGAATATCTTCTTTGTGATAGACCATAGGGTATGGTATTTGCCCATTACAGGTAACATGACCATCAGTGCCTTTATCTAGTGGAATTCAGCAGGTAGAATAAGTGAAGGGACTATGGGAAATTAAGTCCAAAATTTCTGTATATAGCTGTCATCTTAGCAAGCTATCTCCCAAATCAATTTCCCACAAGAGTTCAAACAAAGTAATTACTATCTACTTGCATATTAATGTTTAAATTTAATGTTAAGCTGGATTTTAATTGGTTTATTGCTAATGAGTAAAATAATTCCATCAACATTTAAAGAATATGACAGGTTAATTCACTGAATATTGATCTACCTCTTTTGGAAATCTAAACTGGTAGTACTGTGCAATACTCTTAGCTTTGTGCACATTTGTCCTGTAGGGAAGGGAAAGAGAGAGCACACGGACTCAGTCACTTCAGGCTGCCTGGGCAATTTATAGAAACAGAAGTTTAAAGACCATTTGGTGTTGCAGAACTTGGTGTGTGGCCACCCCTGAATATGGAGTCTAGCCTGCAACATGCTTGTTATTGAAAATAACCATATTATTCAAAATGATCTGTAGGTGCAATATAATCCCTGTGAAAATTGCAGTGGAATTTTCTGTAGAATGAAAAGGAGTAAAATAACCTAGAACTCATGAAACTACAGAACACTCTACATAGATGAAGCATTTTTGAAAAATAAGAACAAAGATTAAGATTCATGCTTTCAAAGCATTTACAAAGGCTTTATAATCTAAATGGCACAGCATTGGCTTTAAAAAACACAATACAATGTAAGCAAGTGCTCCAATTTTTAGAAGAGCTCAAAATTTAAAGTATCATATATGTATCATCTAGTATTTGACAAGTGTACCAGGTTTACAGATTGAGAACTATCTTCTTACATGTTCTCTTTCATGAAGCAGCAAAGAGCTGACTCAAGAAAATCCAGTCCCAAGGAGAAATATGAGCTTGATTTTGTTGTTGTTGGAGGTGGCAGTGATGTACGGGGTCAGGTGTACAATTGTACATGGCATTGTGTGAGAGTTATTACTGATTCGCTTCCATAATTCCTTACCTTGTTTTGCCATGTTCTCTTCCTTCACGGGATATATCTTAGGTCCATTAATGTGGTTCTACTATCTTATTAATTTGATTCATTTCCCTCTATCCTCTTAATTTCCTTTTTTTAACTTAATTTCCCCATTTTTTACTGTCCATTTCTGTCCCCTCATATTTCAAATCATCCTTCTTTCTCCCATCTATCCTGATGTACTTATATAATCTATATTTTCTCGTTTTTCTCTTTCCTTTGATTTTTTTCTTTATTCTTAGTCTATCCTACATTGCTACTTTTTTCCATTTCTGAATTATTGGAAAAACATTTTAAACACGTTTTAAATTGTATGTCAATATCATTGATTTGATGGATGTAGATATTACTGGTAGATATTCCCTACTGAAAGTTCTTTATGACAGGAGGTAAGCCTATCACAAATCAATCCCAAGAAGAAAGCCACTTACTAAAAAGACCTTTGCAATAGTGGTAGGGAAAACAAGGCAAAAAAGATGACTCCTAAAATATGCATTACCCTAAAATATCTGAACTCACAGATATTGAACTGGATGAAATTTCAAAGAATTTAAAAGCAAAACATAGTTGAAATGATGAATGAGATCAATGAAGATACAAATAAGTAGCTGAGTGAGATGAGAAAGACAGTACAGGGCATGAAAGACCATGAAAAATACAGAAGTTCTGAAAAACAACCAAGAAGAAATCTTGAAAATGAAAGCAACAATTATCCAAATGGAAAACTGAATTGAATTTCCCAGCAGTAAGCAAGAGAAACCAGAAGAACCTATGACTAGAGGACAAGCTGGATATGCTGCCATGCTCCGTCAGTAAGAATGAAAAATGGTATTTTGCCTTAAGAGTTATTGATCAAAATTATCTATCTATCTATCTAAATATCTATGAGTCTATCTATCATCTATCAATCATCTATCAGTTATCTATCCATTTATCAACTATTTATATTTCTGAGAAAATGATACTGCTTGCACAATGAATGAGACTCCTAAATGCTAAGATACATTTTCATTAAGCTATAAAGGCTTTGAGGGTAAGAGAAATCCATATTGATTTATATTCCCAGTATCATCTACCTCTTCCAAATATCTATGTCTAAGCAGACAATGCTTTCTATCAGGTGTCCTGGAAGTTCTCTCTTGGCTGCAAGGAGATTTGTGGCTTTTGCCTCAACCCACACTGTGTTCTTCAGAGGCTTTAATCTTCCCCTGTTCTCCAAGGATTCAGATTCCGAGCAGCGTCAGCAGTACCTCTCAGACTGTGGCACCTGAGTTCCCTTTTGTCATCCAATGAAAATCCACACATATGCATAACGACCCCACTAGAAAACTGGGGAAGGGGTCAAAAGCCATAACTGACTAGGATAGCACTCATTTTGGAAACTCATACCTACCCAGCAATATTTCATGACACTCTGAAAAACAAGGAGTGAAAGGGCATGTTCTTAGTTGTAAATATTTTCCAAAGAAAAAAGAATAAAGACATATTTCTTGGGGTGGAGACACACAGTGGTTAGTTAAGTCAGTTTTATGGATGAATAGTTCCCTTTTCAGACAGTAAGTATTTTATGAATGTCATTTATGTAACAGTGTTAATATTATTCTCCAATAAGCTTTGCACTGCCAAAGCAAATGTGTGTAATTAACTGCAAGTGAAAGTTTGAAAATATATACTTTTTATAGTCATATCTGTTGCTAAGACATTTTGTGGGACTTTTATGTAATAACAACAAATATTCTGACTCATTAAATATTTCTAGCTTATTGATTTCTCTTGAGAGTCAGTATGAAATGACACAGGAAACATTCTGATTAGGAGCCCTGTATTTCCCCATTGGAAGAGATACACAATTTTTCAAAGGAATTTAATACACTAAACTAGGAAAAATTCCACAGGGGCCCTAATTTCTTAACTGTAAGTTCATCAAATTGTTTCCCTTAGGATAATCATCATTTATTATACTTACTTCTTCAGTAATGATTGTTTGGTATATTGTGAGTTCAATTTTAAGTAATGTGCAAACCATTATCTTTAACAAGACCCACTGGGTATTAACTTTGGTAAATGGCTCTATCACAGGTGAAGACACTGAAAATTTTCAGTTAAATAAATGAAATGATAATGCTGTAAAAAATAGAGGAGGTCAAAGGTTTATCACTCAGCTGCTTGTACTTTTTCAATATTTATTATGGAAAACATTTTTAAATTGTCTTTCTTTATGTAACTAGTGGTCCAATTCAACCATATTCTTAATTAAGAAAGTAATGAATTTATACCTTATTATCAAGGCTGATAGGCAGCAATGTAGTAGTATTCACTTTAAATTTACCTAAAATGTCACCAAATCTAAGAAACAAGGCCACAATTCACTGACAGTAGCTAGAAAAATGAAGGAAAAAAGTAATGCAACTATTAAGTGACTGGATTATTAAATGGAACATCAAGATGTGAAAAGCAAGTGGCATTTCTCCTTGGTGCAGAGCATATTTATAGTTGACTCAGGTAACTTTTGTGGGCAAGTGATACTGCTGGTACTATGGATTGAACTCAGGAATTCAGGGGATTCCTGCTGAGCTAAATAAGCAATAACCAGTTTGCTTCTCTGTTTGTTTATTTATTTGATGCAATGTCTTGCCAAGTCACTAAATTATTCAGGCTGGGCTAAATTCCCAGTTTTCCAGTCTTACACTCCTGGAGGACTGGGATTACAGGCAGAATGTACATCACCTTGCCTGGGCATAATGAACATTTTAGAGGGAAAAATTTATAAGAAACAAAGTCACTAGGAAAATAGATCTAAAAACTGACACTCTAAGCTTTTACGGAAAAAACTGCAAATAAACCATCTTTAAAAGATCGTGATATAAACACACAATGACACTTTTTTGACTCATATAAAGATACAACTTTTATAAAACCATTCTGTAAGACACCATAATTCTAACTAAAATTGCAAAGACACTCTCTATTAAAGTGACATACTGATTGTGCGGTTTTGAAGCAATAATCCAGAAAAAAAGAAGTAAACCACTGGTGAAGAAGCATGAAATCAGGGTATATTGATGCTGTTTTATAATGAAAAGCTTACCAATGAAGAAAGTTTAATATTTATTAATGATTACAGCAGCATCCAGAAATATATCTGCTCTAAAAAAACTTGTGTATTAATTTGCAGAATTTATCATTTTACATTTTTTCATTGGTACATTCCATGCAATTTTCCTTACATAATTTTAAATTTTATTAGTATATTCCAATTTTGTTAGTATATTCCTATTACTTATTTTAATTAAATTAATTTAAATTTTAATTTAATTTTAATTATCTCTGTTACCCACAAGCTCAATGATTATGCTTAACTCTGCAATTGTTGACATTTGACATTTTAAAGTACATATCACTAAAATACTATTTATTTGTCTGGATCACTCCACACCTAAGTGACATTATAATAAATCATAAAATGTCATTGAGGATACAATGGGAAAGATATGTAAACAAACTAAAATCCTCCTGAAAGGTTAAAATTCATGCTTAATATGATACACAACAATTTATTTTAATTTTCTCTAAGTTGGGGAGCATTACTGGCACACTCCCCAACCTGTCTGATGTTCTCTGTGTGGAGGAAGTGATTATCCACCCTCTTACCAGGTTTGCCAAGTCTTACGGTTGGAGGGAGTTTCACTTCTGCTCCTGTTTACCACCGCAGACCTCTACTTAGGGGGTAAACTCACCACACTGATGGAACCTGCTGAGGTCTTCTGTTTGGGTGGGAGGTTCCTGAGTTTCCCATCCAGCCAGCATGGTAATCCACTGTAGTCCAGGGTTCTGGGAGAAGGGGTTCGATCCAAAGATCCACTGCAGTTCTAGGCCCAGAAGGCAGTGGGTTCCCCAAGGGGCGGCTCAGTGGCAGCAGTCCGGGCGGATGAGGCCTGGGCAGTCTTGCCCGATGTTCCCGGTGGAGGGGCGGGCCCAGCGGCCAACAGTGTATTTTAGATATGTTATAATTTACAAACTCATCCTCCCACTAACACTGGCAAAATGTTTAAATGTTCTTCTATAAAAAGTGTTAGCAAGGATTCATTACATTTTAATGGTAAAATCTGTGTAGTCTACATCAAATTGATACCACATCTTAAAAAATGAGTTCAAAACCAATCTGAACTATAAAGCAAGACCTTGTCTCAAAAAAACCCAATAAATAAATAATAAATAAATAGAAAAGATCTCAGGGGGAGAACTCCTTCTGGCAAAATAATTAGTTTGCATTATAAAATTACAGAAAATAATTATCAGAGTGGGTCCAGAAATTTAACTCGGGCGTAAGCACCCATCTGGGAAACATGAGGTCATGAGTTCAATCTGCAATACAAAAAAAAAAAAAAAGAATAAAATAAAAGAAAAAGTCAGAGTATTTGTTTACCTGTTTTTGAAGAAAGAGTGCCAAGGAATATATATGTATGTAAAATAAATTATGAATAAACAGTAATTTATGCAATATATAATCTTAATAATATTCACAAAATTGTTGGGAGTACATTAATGCTAACTGTGAATAGAAGAGTAAGAGATCCGCTGAAGTAACTCCCTCAACCTAGAGAAAAATACCTGATTTGATATTTCACAATGACTCAGCAGAGAAGAGACAATTAAACTACACCTTTTTCCAGATTTTCTGAGAGCCATATGAATCCACAACTGCCATTCCCAGCCATCACTCATAGTGTAAAATTTCTCTGTTAATGAATGGTTTTGTAAGTACAGTATCTGATTCACTACGTTTTCTAAATGCAGCAGATTTAATCTAGCTGATCATCTGTCCATGTTCTCATTCAATCATCCTTTGCTTAAATAGGTATGTAAGACACTAGGTATTGTGTACGTGTTGAAAAAATAAGCGAATAGTATGCAATCCTTTGCTGTAAGCAGCTTCTGTTGGGTGGGATGACTATCAAGTAACCTATACTTCTGATAAAACATGATAAAGAATATAAATGAATGTAATATATATGTTTATATAAAAAATATAAACATACAAAACGTTTTGGAAACAGTAAAAGAGAAAACGTTACAATCATTTTTCATTCAGCACTGTCTTAAAAGGAAGGTGAATTATGGAGATAAAAATTTCTGAAAGAAATATTGACATATTTTAAGGAACTGAGGATTAAAAGCTGCACTTATGTCTGGGATATGACGACGAACTTCAAATAGTAGATACACGAGGTGTCGGTGGCCTAGCTGCTAGGGATGCCTACAGAAGAGGTTAGCCTTGACATATGATGAAGTGATTCGGATTTTACTCATCTCAAAATCTTCTCTCTTTGAAGAAGATTCTCAAGTGCCTTTTTCACATCCTGGTTGCAGAAGCTGTCGATGATGGGGACATGGGAACATGGGAAAGACAACGGTGTTCCACACCACAAGCCCTTTATCCAGGTGCGGAGTAAATGTCGGAGGGTCTCAAGTGCACAAACGGGAGTGTCCATAGAGCAGGCCACCGGCAGGAGGCGGGGAGCGCAGGGGGAGAAAGCTTTGCTTCTGCCGCCAGGAGACTTGATGCGCAGCCTGGCGTGCAGGATGCGGCGCAGGAGATCAATACCACCGCGAAGGTGCTGCTCTGGAGGAAGCCTCCGGGGTGCAGAGCAGGAGCCGGCTGATGTGGGATCCGCACACCACAAAGCCACAAGCCGGGGATGTCTCAGAAGAAATGATCCAGCACCCTGGAGCCACAGTAGCAGAGCCTGAAGGCCAGAGACCAGCACCGGCCCTCGAGGTGGCGCTCGCTCCCACTGGAGCAGGCAGCAGGACAGGCCAGGCTGAGGCCAGGCTGAGGCCAGGCCGCCCCAGGGTCACCGTGCTGAGCAGAGCAGAGCAGAGCAGAGCAGAGGCTGGCAGACAGCTGCCAGGGCCGGCAGAACAGCTGCGGGCGCAGCCCTGGAAGGACATGAGCTTCCTGGAGGCCACAGAGTTTGCCAGGGTCTGGGGAGCAATTGTGAAGCAGCAGATATCCAAGGACAAGTTGCCCGCAAAGTAATTCATGGGGTTTCGGAGGCTGCAATTAGTGTTAACCAGGATTATGAAGCCCAAATTTCCTGCCACGGTTAACTGTACATTGCAAGAAACACCACACACAGGGCGACTCTGAGGGGGAGGAAATCCGTGAATCCCACGCGTACAAACCCGGCCGGCGAGGTGTAATTAGGCTCCCACAGCTCAGGTTACTTAATTTTCCCTCTGAAATTAGGCGGCATTTGATGCTGCGGATTGACTTGGGTGACAGATGAACCTAAAATATCTGTACTCTTAATTCTAAAGGAGTAAATGGAAAGCTAATAAATTCTTAAATATGCCATTTCTGAGACATTTTCATGTTTTCTTGGGAACATTTTTAAAGGAGATGGTTAGAAATTATCACTGATACCAAAAAAAAAAAAAAAAAGAAAATGTCATTTAGAAAGTGTTGCGTGATGACACCATGAACCGGTTTATAGCTTTACATTCCACCTGAGGATGTTAGATGGTGGCCGTGACTCAGGTGAGTAATGGGAATTGGGAAAATCTTAGCAGGCGAAGCTCTTTTGTTACAGTTTGAAAATTGCGTTCTTTTAAGTAAAAAATATGAAGGAAAATTTGAAAATGTGCTTACAGTCAGACTACAGTGTTCACAGGAAAAGTTTTGTGATCACAGGCACTGTGTAATGATGGGTCACAGGGAAGCGTGACATGATGGGGCTTAAATCTGAGCTTTGGTACTTGCTGCTTGTGTGATCTGAGCAGAGTCCCTTACATCACCTGTGTGACTGTAGGAATAGTCATCATACCAAATTCATTACAAATAGATAAGTTGACCCTCATTTTGTTTTGAAATAGTTGAGCATAGCTTCACACACCATAGTATCAAACATAACAAAATAGTATAATACAGTTCAAGAGAATGAAAGTATTACAGGGCATTCTGAACCAAATAACAGACAATAGACAATGTCTACTATAATATCTCATTTTCCATAAAAAGTTTGTTTATACTATCATACATACGAAAATCCAAGAAGACATAACATGATAGAACCAATGGTAATAGAAGAACAAAAGCATAGTAGGACTTCAAAGCAAGATGTTATTAAATCAGCAATGGTTGCCATAATGTCTTCTTTTCTTTAAAATAACTGCTCATACCATCACATATAATAAAATCAAACAAAACAAAATAACACCATTCCAGCTAATGATTGAAAACCTTCTAAGCACATAATGGTTAATGTTATAAAATGTTATAAGTACATATGGTAATCATGACTACCATAAAATCTTAGGTATTCTGACCGTTTCTTACACTAGGGAAACTATATGGTATTTATACATGTGAGTTTGATTTATTTTGCTTATGAGTATGGTCTCAAGTTGGGTCCATTATTTATAAATATCTCAATTTGATCATTCTTTATAGCTGAGTAGTACTTAATTGTATAAAAATACCACATCTTTTTTCCATTCCTCAGTTGATGGACACTTAGGTTGTTTCCAAGATCTGGCTATTACAAATTGTGCTGCTATAAACATGGGTGCACATATATCACTGTGGCATGATGTTTTCAGTTCTTCTGGGAATATTCATAGAAGTGGAATAGCTGGGTCAAATGGGACTTCCAATGCCAGCTTTTTGAGGAATCTCCAGACTGACCTCCACAGTGGTTGAACTACACTCCCACTAACAGTGCAGCAGAGTTCCTTTTTCCCCACAGCCTCTCCAGAATTCGTTGTTGGTAGTTTTCTTGATCCTGGCCATTCTTTCTGGAGTGAGATGGAATCTCAGTGTGGTTTTAATTTTATTTCTCTAATGACTAATGATGATGAACATTTTTTCATGTATTTATTAGCCATTTGTATTTCTTCATCTGAGAACTGTGTATTCATCTCGGATGCCCACTTTTGGATAGAGTCTTTGAATTTTTGGGATCTGATTTTTTAAAATTCTTTATAAGTTTTAGACAGAAGTCCTTTGTCTGAGGGATAGTTTACTAAGATTTTTTTCACAGTATGTGGGGAAACCCTGTAGTTTTTTTTTAACTGATGTATTTATGCAGGAGTAGCATTTCACAAGTTCCTTCAGTGGTGCCAAAGGCATCTACATACACAGGTTTAGAGGACCTCATCTCTGTGAGTAGTTCCAATCTCAATAGAAAAGTGGGCCGCTAATGATTGAACATGTGAACAACTGAGATTCACATCTAAGCAGAGAGCTAAAATCTCTGTCCCCAAAAAACAGACACTAAATGTACAACTTCTCTACTCCAAGCAATAAATCCTTTCAGGATGATGAAAACCTGGCTGTGAAAGTTTGTTCTCCAGTAGGCCTTCTGCTGCTTAACTGTGAGTATGTTTAGAAAATACTAATGGAGATTTTGCTCAAGCTTCTTATATGGCCAGTTTTCTCTTCAAACTTTGACCACTTAATATTTCAGCATATTTCTCAAACAGAAAGCAGCTTCTTATCTTCTCATTTTTCTTCCCATAAAATTCTTCTTTTTTGGAAAAGGACAATATTTACAGACTGTTTATATCCATCAAGTGCTTGTGTGTAAATTAGTGCAAATATCTTGATAGTAATTAATACTTGGTTTACATAGCACATTGAAATTACTTGCTTATTTAAGAAAAAGTTATTTGAAAGTATTATTTGAAAACAGTGATGGATTATAGCTCTGTTACAATGAAAATTGCCAACTTGTTATAACTATGGTATTTGGAAATCATTTAGGCTTAATTTTATGTTATGATTCTAATAAAAATAAGTAAGAATTACTTTCTATTTTTCTTGAGTGTGTAATGCCACTTTTCTGTAACAAAACAGAAATATGTTCACAGAGACAACATACCCAGAACTCAAAACCTCTTTTTGCTGCAATAAACAGCTACTTCTTCACACTACAACTCTGCTGACTTTTAATAAGACAATTGTTAAAACACTCTGCTTTATTTTTAAGTTGGATTATCTAATCTACGATTTTTTTGTTCTTCAGTATATTAACTTGATTTTGATTTTTGTTCATAGTTGAATTTTAAATTTTATTTATGATTTTTACCAAATTTTATTTTTCTTGTGCTGTATTTGATTTCCTTTGTTTTGTCCTGTAATTTTTAATGACAAAATATTCAGTATATAGCATTTTCAAGTGCAACTTCACATATGTCCATTCATTTATATAATTGTCAATTTATATATGTAAATGTTTCAGACATTTTAACAAATAAATTAATTTGTACTTAACTTTTTGATATAATTTGAATAATACAGAAATACCACATATGTATAATATTTATATTAAATGTTTCAAAAAGACTTTCTTTAAAAATATTCTCTCAGCATTTTCAGTTCTTATGAGTAATTTCAAGTGAAAGATTATAGGAGTTATTTGTATATTAGTAAATGTTCCCAAATAATGTGAAGATATCATTTGATAATCACTAGTTCTTATGATAAGTTTTTGGCTGGGTTTCCTTTTTCTTATCTTTAGCTGAGTTTTACTCATTTATAATAATTTCTTTTCTATTTTATTTTTTGGAGTCATAATTTGAAAGTAAATTATTGGGGAAGAATTTCATATTTATTTACACTAATATCATTTATCATGACACTCCAAGGTATTGAGTCTATAGTTGAAAAAATTGTAGTTGAGTATTTCCTTACATTTGTAAGTGCTATGGGTGATATTTATTTTCCTAGGAAAATTCTTACAGTTATCAATGTGGTAAAGTAGCATTATTTAACTATAAGTGTGTGATACTAGTGGTATAGAACTGACAGTAGTGGTAGCAACAGTCCTGGTCTTAGAGGCAAAATGAACTTTTGTCTAGTTTTGGTTCTAACACTGTGGGAACACTTCATGTCTTCACCCTTGGTAATTCTTTTCCTGTACTTACTATTTTCCACTCTGATTTCAACAAACATAGGTACAAATATTAGTGAAAAATATTACACTTGCTTTATTCCACGCTTTCTGGATTATCTCTCTCTCCTTCCCTTCCTCCCTCCCTCTTCTCTCTCTCCTCTTTGTGCATGTGGTTGTGTGTGTTCTGGTGTTGAGACATATTGGTCAGTATCATAAGACTGGTCATTTTTACATGCATATTTTGAAAATATATACCAGTTAAACTAGAAAATCACCTCTTTTTCTTCAGACAGTATGTGGGAGTCTATACAATCTCTGATGTATTTGTGCCTTTTTTATTGTTTACCATAGAACAAAAACAGGCAATCCAAGGTCAGCACTATACTGAAACTGTGACTTGCTTTGTACTTCCTAGTCCAATAATATAATGGTTTGTTTCACTAAAGAATCTTACAAAAGGAAAAAATATCTTGCCATTAGGAAAGACCAAATATCCCTTCACCCCAAAAGTGCTTGTTGCTTTTTATAAAACTGAGCATCTTTCCAGCCACCAAACTCTTTGGTTCCCTCTTTTGAAATCTGACTTCATAAACAACAGCAAAAATGTCTTTGCTAGATCCAAACACGTCATTTTCTTGGACACAGTGGTGCTAAATTCACTATTCTTCTAAACAACATTGATGTAAAAAGATTCAGGGTCTAATTTATATCTTTAACTGTTGAAACATGAAATTCTACTTATAGGTTGAAGATTTTGGTTTTGATTTAGCAATACCAGACAACTATATCTGGGGCTCACCCATTACTTGGCCTCATTAAACATTATCTTCCATGAGGATACAGCTTATACTCCCTTCTAGAAATCACTAATTCCATATTACCTTACTTAGAAAACATGTTCTCTGGATGATAAAAAAAAAATTAAAAGTAAATGACATAGACAAAATTTTCAAAGTAAGTAACACAAATTGACAGTGAATTGAGCAAAGGAATTTGTTAGTTAGGGCTTAATCTCAGATCTCAAGATATAGGGAGATTCTCCTGGATTATTTGAATAGAAAAGTGCAAGGGCTCTTGTAAAAGCAGGTCACTGCTCCAGGAGAAGGAGGCAATACTGTACTGAAAGAGCTGCAGTGTTGATTTTGAAATGAGAAGCTAAAGAAGCAGCTCTAGAAACTCAAAAAGGCAGTGAGGTGGACTCACCTTGATTGTCTGGAAGGAGTGTTGCCAGACTGACACTTGGGTTTCAGTCCTGGCAAGCTGATTTCAAAATTCTGACCTCCAGACTATGACAGTGTAATGTTACTCAATCCAAAAATTTGGTTGCAAATTGTGATAACAGCAAGAGGAAACTAACTTACTGTGTTATAACAGAGTACAGCACACATGGCCTGCTACTGACACCAATCTATTTTTTTCATCAATCTATAGGAAACCCTAAAGGTCTCACCCTATCATGGATTTTGGGTCATGGAGAAAATGATATTTTCTTTCCTCTGCCTGGTGTCATCTTTCTACAGCTAAGGAGCAACATAAATCCAAATACATGGAGCGTTGCAATCACACAGGTGTGAAGGAATTTCTTCTCATAGGCTTAACTGAAAACCCTACTCTGCAGATTCCTCTCTTTTTCGCTTTTCACCCTCATCTCCCTCATCGCATTGTTGGGTAACGGGGGGATGATCCTCCTGATCTGGTTAAATGTTCCGCTTCACACTCCCATGTACTTCTTCCTCAGCAGCCTCTCCTTAGTGACATCTGCTTCTCCACTGTTTTTACACTGAAGATGCTTGTGAATTTCCTGTCAAAATCTAAGTCAAGCACATTTCACAACAGTGTTTACAAAGCTTCTTTTTTCACAGTGTGCATAACCACAAAGGGCACCCTCCTCTCCGTGATGGCTTATGACAGCTATGTGGCCGTAGCAAATCCCTTTTCATACACAGCCATGGTGGCCCAAAGTGTCTGTGCTCAGATGATCTGCACATCTTACCTCAGTGGGCTCATTAATGTCCTGAAGCACACTCTGAGCTTGCTTGAACTGGACTTCTGTGGCCCCAACACTGTGAATCATTTCTTCTATGATGCCCCTCCTCTTGTGAAGCTTGGGTGCTCTTACGCTCATGTGAACGAGTGGCTGCTTCTGGTCCTTTCTGGGGTCATTGCGCTGCTCAAATTCACTGTCATCTTTTATATCTTATGGTCTCTTATATCCATATCATTGCTGCCATCCAGAGAATCCACTCAGCTGAGGCCAGATGCAAAGCCTTTTCTGCCTGTGTCTCACGCCTGACTGCTGTGACCTTATTCTATGTCTCTGTGACTTTCAGCTACATCCAGCTGAGCTCTCGGTATTCTTTGAAACAAGAGAAGGTCTCTGCAATGTTTTATACATTGGCGATTCCTGTGCTGAATCCCATGATTTACAGGCTGAGGAATAAGGATATGAAAACTGCTGCAAATAAGTCAAAGTCAGTTTGGTGCAGGACAAGTTACACTTGAATCCTCTCATGGTTCTGATGACCTACTGCTAACAAGCATAGAAACTTTCTATTTGAATCAAAGACTCCATCGTGGGCAAAATACAAATATTATCAAAATAGTGTTTTGCTACTTGATCTCTCTAGTGTTTGTTCTTGTTTTCTTTTTTTTTTTTTTGATATTCAAAGTGGAAAAATATTTTCCTAATCAATTACCATGCTCAAATCCGGACAAACTTTTAAAATCATACAACAGAATTTTAAATAAAAATGCTAATAGATATTTATTGAATACACAATCTCAGAGCAAAGTTAAAATGTTTCCTTGGCACGATTCTCTACATCACATCATTAATTTTGTCATGCTAATAGCAACAATCAAGTAAAAATGAAATAGAGTTGTTAGTTTTAATCTTTTTTGATATCATTCTTGTCCAAAGGACTAAGGGAAGGAAGTGGTTTACATCAGTTCTTCTACTGTCAGAAAAGTCTTTTAATGTTTGGTTTATTTGTTTGTTTGTTTTCCAAATGAAGACCCATAAATGTGTTCTGAAATGTATGCAGGTATACATACATAATTGTGTGTGTATATGTATGCAGGATAGATAACTATACTACCAACCTCTGTTAGCTCATCAAAAAGAATAGCTTCTTCTGTCATTGTTTGATTGTTTGATCATTTATTGTGCTTAGATCTTGTAACCTGAACAACTAGTTCAAAAATAACAATGTGCAACATATTAACTAATGTTAATTTCTTACTATTTTTTTGGAATTCTGTATCATGTATCCTTTTTGCTGTTATGCTTTTTAAAATAAAAAAGAAATGCATGTCTCATTACTTTTACTAAACTATCTAGCAGATGTTGTTGAATATGGCATCTTTTTTTTTCAGAAATCACATGTTTGCTTTTCCTCCAAACATGTTCCACATTTCCTACTGTTCATTATAAAATTCAGGGTATGAAATACCTTAGGGAAACCATCAAGATCTTGAATTTTTTCTAAATCCCTCAGGAAAAAGAAACTTTTAATAATGTACACATTGCATTCTTTTAATCAACAGCTTACTCCCAGGAAAATATTCCCATTTCACCTAAGGTGAAGCTATAACTGTGCATTTTATGTAAACCTTGCATCTTACAGGATGGTGTTTTAATCATCTTGCCCTAACTTTCTGCCAAGGAGTTGCTACCTTTGATCATACTCTCTTAAAGGACAATTTTGCATTTGGATATTGTTATCAGTTACTATCATCATTTACTTAATTCATGCATCATTTTAAAAGTAAGATGTATGCTTCCATGACAAAGAGGAACTGGGGAGTTTGTGACCACCAATCCAAGCCTACAGAGAATACTGAAGGACATTCTAGAGAGAGAAAAAAATACCAGGATTTTAGGAACAGTGGCAGAAAGGCCTCAATGAGTGGGGCAGGCAGTAGAATGAAGGAGAAAACTAGACAAACAGGCAGAAAAATAGCATAGCAGAATTGAGGCAGAGAAGGATAACTAGAATCTCTAACATAGATGGCCTTGATACACTGTATTGTTAATAGTACACCTGGATTTAAAACACATGTTACTCACACTACTCTGCTTAGGTGTATTATATTCTGTTCCAGTCATTCCACCTGTACTAGATTTGAGGGCACAGACAGTAATCCAGAAAATAACAGGATATAGTATGATAATCATCCTTAATTTCCTATTAACTTAATCTAAAGCTCTGTATAACCTATACTGTTTTAGCATGACTGATCGTAATTGAATCTGGTCTGTTAGATCGCTGTTTTGTATTGATAGATTTTATTTAAAGCTGCTATGATTGATAGTATCAAGTCTGAGAAAATAGGCAACTGCACTGAAGATGACAAGATTCACTAGAATATCCACTCTGGTTTGATTATTACCTGACTTTGAAGTTTTATACTATCTACAATGTTTTATTTTTACTAATATTGTTATGTACTGCTATATTCAATTATACTGCTATATTCAATTATGTCTGATGATATAGACAATTCTATTGAAGATAATAAGAAACAACATAGTAATCATTGTAGATCACCTTGTACTGTGGTTTTATATGACTTTTTGGTTTCATGTTTTTGTAGGAATTTGTTTTGCTTTGTCTTGCTATGTTTTGTTTTTCCCTCTAATACAGAAAGGATAGAAATACATGTAGAGACTCATGTATGCATAGCTGTTTACACTCTCATTGTTTGAATATCTACTTTGTATGCTTTAACTTTGTAACTTGAACAACTATTTCTAAGAGGACAATATGTAATTTATCAACTAGTGATTTCTTATTGTTTATCTTTTCTTTTTTGAAATTCTGTATTATCTCTACTCTTTACATGCTTTTGTTTATCTTTCAATAAAAAATTTAGAAAAGTAAAAGGAGGAACAGAAAGTGTTCTAAAGGATATAACTGCATTTATGTTTAAGTGTGTAGGATTGATAACCATGTTGCTAAGTTGTTATTGGATCATTGAACTTCTTTGCAGACTCACTGTTTAAATGTCCACTCTATATGCTTTAATTTTGTAACTTGAACAACTATGTCTAAGAAGACAATATATAATTTATCAGCTAGTGATTTCTTACTGTTTATTTTTTTTTCTGAAATTCTGTATTGCCTCTACCCCTTTTTGTTTTGCTTTTTTCCTCTTTAAATAAAATTTTTAAAAAAGTAAGATGTATTTGCTGTGTTTCTGTGAAAAGAAGACCTAGCTGTAAAATAATCAGCCTTGGAAACTAGGGATCAAGCTTTCCAGCCCCAGTTGATTACCTTTGCCTTGCTTGCATCAGTGGTCTCTTTCTCCTGCTTCTCTGTAAGCTGGGTAAGACAAGGATAGACCCGGTGGGCCTGGCATCTTTCATCCCTACTTTCCAAGGCTTATTGTTTTCCACTTAGGTCTTCTTTTCAGGCAAAGATGAGGGTATTAGAAGCTCTTTTTTTGGAGGCATGCTTTGAGAACATATAAAGCAACATACTATGGGAATAGGTAACTGCAAGCTTCCTAGATCGGCTGAGGTTTTTGAATATTTTCCTTACACTGGCAAGTTAAATTCCCTAATTTATATTTATATTTATATATATATATGCATACTAATGATCAAGTAATTTTTATAAAATTTAAAGAAAATATGATCTGATAAAAGCTTCAGAATACAAGGGAAGGTCAAATTATAAATCAGCCTTCCTACCTCTTATCCCACACTGCAGTCTCTAAATTAGTATCAAAGTCATTTTGAAACCATCAGTGTTTTAATTCATTGAAATTTTCTTTCTAGGGGAAGAGTTGAAATCTGATTTAATACTATAAATAATAAAGATAGAATACAGCTATCTCTTTATTTGTTATTATTTGAATAGTTTTACAATGTAATTACCTGTCTGGTTTTACCCAGGAAACTGTTTAATGAAGAGGCATATGTGAGAGGACTCAGAGTGCAGATCACAGCCTCTGTAAGGAGGAGAAGGAAAATCTCCATGCTGAGCAGGAGAGTGAAGTTAACTCAGGAAATGTATGCACTAACTTTAATGATTCCCCAAACTGGCATACACTGCACCAAAAAAGAATCTGGACACAGCCAGTAAACAGTCTTTGTCCTAAGTACAAAGTCTTGTTCTAAAATTCACTACAGATTTATAGGTATGATTGTTTATATTTGTTATCTAAATGTAAAAGATAGTTTCTTCCAGGCAAACTGTAGTACTAGTCAACAGATAAAGATGCACTGATTATGTGCAACAACATGGAGTATTCCAAGCATCCTGTTGCAACATGTAGGAAAATGAAGAATTGCAAAGTAGATTTTCACCTGTTTTCCTTAGTTTATGTGTTCACCTCACTTTTCCCCAGAAAAATAAAAAGCATCACGGTTCTCAGGTCTCAGTAGAATATTTCTGTTGGGTATCAAAGACCAATTGTGAGTTGTTTTCCATCATGTTTCACATTCCAGTTCTGAGTCTCTTCTGCACCATTCCTAGTGCTACAGGCTGTTACCCTGGATGGCTTCAGAGGTTTTGGAAGCTCCTTCCCTCTCTTTAGTCACTCCTGAGTTAAAAAAAAATGTGTGGACTTTTAGGGAAGTAGGTGAATGGTAGAGCAGTTCTCCAACATGCATGAGCCTTGGGTTTGATTCCCAACATCACCAAAACAGAAAGAAGGAAGGAAAGAAGAGAGAAAGAAAGAAAGAAAGAAAGAAAGAAGAAAGAGAAGAAAGAGAAGAAAGAGAAGAAAGAGAAGAAAGAAAGAAAGAAAGAAAGAAAGAAAGAAAGAAAAAAGTGGAGTAGGAATAATTAAGTCATAAATAAAATAGCCTAAGTTAAAATTCCATAGTTCACTTATTTTCTTTCTTTCTTTCTTTCTTTCTTTCTTTCTTTCTTTCTTTCTTTCTTTCTTTCTTTCCTTCTGTCTTTCCTTTTATTTTCTTTTCCCTCCTTCCATTCCTCCCTCCCTCCGTTCTATAATGCATACATGCTACCACTGATATATTCCTTAACCTCTGTTTTATTTGGCGGGGGGCATTCTTATGTTATGATATAGTTAAAATATATTCTGTATATTTTCAATTACTACTATAGTAAAAGAGAGAATATGTAGGTGAATTTCCATACTCATTTTTATGCTTATGCAAGCAAGATTTTCTTTATGTATGTTTACTCTGAAATTTACTTTATCTTCTTATATATACAGAGGGCTAACATTGTCTTCTTTCACTCATGGAATTTTTTTTTGAAGGTAATCTACAGAGATGAAAGAGATTATGGATTTTCTTCTTAAAACTTTCTAATCTCATAGACAGGACATCAAGAGAAGTCACTGCCCAAAGCACTATCATCACTTAGAGGTGCCAAAGTCACTGAAGTTTCATCATTGTTCTCAGTTTACTTTGATGTCTTGTCATTAACAGGTATCAAGGGACACAAGTGCATGGTGGATGTCAATTTTACATTAGTTACCGAGTTTGTCCTCCTGGGACTGACAGAGCACGTGGAACTGAAGGTGGTCCTCTTCGTGCTGTTCCTGTTGTTCTATGCCATCTGCCTGGCAGGCAATCTAGGGATGCTTTTCCTGATCCAAATAACTCCCAAGCTTCACACGCCCATGTATCACTTTCTCAGCTGTCTGTCATTTGTTGATGCGTGCTATTCATCCATTTTTGCACCAAAGATGCTGTTGAATTTCTTTGTGGAATGCGAGACCATCTCATTCTCTGCCTGCATTGTGCAATACTTTTTGTTTGTGACCCTCATCACCACTGAGGGCTTCCTGCTTGCTGCCATGGCTTATGACCGCTATGTGGCCATTGTGAACCCTTTACGGTACACGACGGCTGTGACCAAAGTGGTCTGCACTGTGCTTGTATTGGGATCATGTGTTGGTGGCTTAATCAACTCATTGACACACACGATTGGCCTAATGAGACTGTCCTTCTGCGGACCGAATGTCATCAGTCACTTCTTCTGTGACTTGCCTCCCCTGTTAAAGCTGTCATGTTCTGACACATCCATGAATGAGCTTCTGCTTCTGGTCTTCACCACGGTTATTGCCATGATCACATTCTTGACTGTGGTGGTCTCCTATGTCTTCATTGTTGTTGCGATCCTGAGGATCCGCTCCACAGCAGGTAGACAAAAATCCTTCTCCACGTGCGCTTCACATCTAACGGTTGTGACTTTGTTCTATGGCTCTATAAGCTTCAGTTACATTCAGCCCTGCTCCCAATATTCCTTAGAGCAAGAAAAGGTGGTGTCTGTACTGTACACTCTGGTGATCCCCATGTTAAACCCACTGATTTACAGCCTGAGGAACAAGGAGGTGAAGGATGCTGTCAAAAGAGCTATAGAAATGAAACATTTTCCTTGTTAACCCGTAGCACACGTGTGCTGAACCAGGCTATAAAACAGTGCTTTATATAATAAGGTTTGGGTGTCAGATTTTTTTCCCCATGTTTGGGAAATTTTCTGCTACTATTTCTGTGAGCAGCTTAGTTATGCCCTTTCTGTTGTCTCCTGCATCCTCACTGATGCCTATTAGTTTTACATTGTTTCTCTGGTGGCATCTTGAAGCTGCTGGATTGTCATTTCATGCTGTTCCTTTTTTTTTTTTGTACCAGGGATTGAACTCACGACCTTGCACTTGCAAGGCAGGCGCCTATGTCACTGAGCTAAATCCTTGGCCCTGCTTTGTTGTTTTTATAAGTTCTAACTTTTCATGGTCACTATCTGTAATCCTGTCCTCAAGGTCTGAAATTCTGTCCTCAGTTTCATTTAAATGGTTTTGCCAGCTTTCAATAGAATTTTTTGTTTCTTTGATATCTCTTTGAATTTGTTTCATGGATTCTGCTTGTTTTCTACATTGTTCATTCAAAATTTCAATCAATTTCCCATGCTCCTGTATTTTTTTTTATCTATTTCTTCCCTAGCTATGTTGAGCAAATCCTTTACTAAGGTTGTTATTTCTGTCTTTACGTAAGATATTACTTCTAATTTGATTTCCTCTCTAGCCTCATGGATTTGTTTCTTTACTTCATTTGCTATCTTTTCAGAGATTTCTGGTGTGTGACTTTTAAAGTCCTCCATTTTTCTGTGACCTGTTCTTGTACCTGATAGACTAGATGTTTGAGATTGCATTTTGGTTTTTCGTTTTGTCATTTTCACCTTCTGGACCAGTATCTGGTTATTTAATCCCAATAGTCACAACTATCAGCAGCGTATGTCCCAGGGTCTTACTATGTGGTTGATGCCTGCCCAATTGCTGGGTGCATAGTGACCAGAACCTACTGGGGTCCTCTATCTGGGCAAGGGGCCACCAAATCTCCTGTCAAACCAGCACTGCCAGTCCACTGCAGTTCAGGTTCTAGGAGGGAGAGTGGCAGCCAAACATTCACAGCAATGTTTGGTCTAAGACATGGGGAGGGTAGCCAAGGGCAGCAGGTCAAGTCAGAGTGGGTGTGGCCGTCCTCTGGGTCAGCACAAGGGAGGAGAGTGACGGGTCGCAGGCATGGCTCAGCAGCCGGAGCAGGAAGGTTTAATGGAATTTGGAATTTATTTTATTGGAAGTTGGGGTTAAAGCCACTGTAAAAAAGAGACCTAAAGACTAATATAACATAGGACACATGACTGGTTACTTTGTTAAATACTTTGAAAATTAGATTGAAATCTGTAGTATTTATCTAAGACAGTTCATGATATTTTATTTCCTTTGTATGAGAAAGTTCTTATGAATGTACATGCATTTATTATATACAAATACATGTAGAAATGTGGAGATTCAAATACATGAATATATAGAAAAAGCCATAAAAGTTCACAAATAATAAATTATCTCCTAGCATGGACTCCACATTGAACATAGAAATAAAATATTTTTGGTACAAAAGTTATTGGTACTTGTTTTATACAGAAAATGGACAAATGATTCTTCCAAAATTAACTTTTGTTATTTAAAGTTTATCATTTATTTATTTTTTTATTTTGGCCACCGGGAATTGAACTTGGTACTTCACATTTGCCAACCAGGCACTATACCTCTTGAGCTTTCCATGGCCCCCAGCTTACCATTCTTTGCAATAAATGTGCACACAAAATTTCAGAAGAACTAGGACCTAGGTTATCTTGTTTTTCACCGAGTTTGTCTAACAGATTTTCCCATATCCGGTATCTGTCTCCACTGCTACGCATGAAATAAAATAGAATAAAATGCCACAGTTTCATTACTGTTCCACATAGAAAAGTTATTATAACCTTGGAGAAGCTTACTCTGAAGAGGTTTAAATTTCTACTTAGAAAAGATAAATCCAAGATAGGGAAGCATTAGTAATCCAATTTATTCCTTCTTTTTCTTAAGGGTCTTCCATTGTCCTCTTTAGACTTCAAGAAAAAATCTTGGATTTTCCACCATCCTTTTTATAATTTAAAACAAAATTCTATGGGGTAGTGTTGCAAATAATCTGTACTTTGTACTTTATGTAAGGAAATTCTGTGAATTCAGTGGTGTTTCTTCCATTTAAATTACTTATAAAAGTGTACCTTATAAACTCAAGCTGACTATTCGACTGTCCAATTCTGATATCTTCTCAAATTGCTGCAATCCATCTTGTACAGAAATAATACAATACTCTAGATAACATTTACAAATAAGATGACAGTAAATTATTAAAATTCAGTTAAATATAAAAATAGCTATGGGGAACTGGACTAAACAGCACAATAACAGCTGAAGACTCAATAAATATTGTTTGAAATTTTTACACAGGAGGTGAAATTAAACTAGAATTATTTTCTTTTCAGTAGTAGCCACAACCATATAAACAAATAGTACCAATATCTATACACACAAAAATAAAATTACCATAGTGAAATGAAGATTATATTAGTTAATAACTCAATAAAATGTAATGGAAATTGAATTTTCAAAGTAAAATAATACCATCAGCAACAATATGCAACAATTCTGTAGCCCCTTATAATTTTTCAAAACCATTGAATATATTATTGAAAGTAGACTCCTAGAGGTTATAAACAGTATATTTATTATTTATTTGTTTATTTGAAATATTCAGATAAGCTCACTTATGGGAGGGGTTTATGTTTTAGAATAAAATAAATACAAAATAATCATGATAAGTAAATATACTTTATTGTAATCTCTAATAATCTTTAAAAGTATTGAATATATTATACCTAGAGGACACAGAACAAGAAATGTTATATAACCAAGATAACTGAAAATGTGAACAACAAATTCAGCTACATATACATTTTATTACAATATACAAACTATAAATTGAGGAACTAGTTTCCCAGGAAAGGAAAGATAGCATAAGTCCAGAAGTATATATATATATATATATATATATATATATATATATATATGAGAAAGAAAGTGATATTTCATGAAAGTGAACAGTTTTCTTTTTTGGCATTTGATCAAACTTCAACTCATGCACACAAATATGCAATATTTTATAATGAAAACAAACAAAAACTAAGTGCTTCCAGAAGAAAACTAAATTATTATTCTAGAATTCTCATGGAAAGTAGAGAGGTTACTGGCAGATTTTACCTCTATAAGAAAAAGAGTAAAAGATTGCACTTTTGAAATAAAGCTACATCATATTTGTTAACTATAAATAACAATATATGTACATAACATAGCTTTATTCTTAAAGTAAATTCAGTTTAGCTAACTATATTGCTAATGCTCTTAAACAGTTGATATAATTAATTAATAGGAAATAAAGGACTGATCTGTTAATGAAATACCTGAGGCTAGTCTCTTAATTGAGAAGTAAAAATATCAGAAAATAGACTTACAAACACTTGTAGCCTCCATACCTTCACTTCACGTCTAAAACTGGGAGAGCCTTACATGATGCAGAAAGTGTCCACTCACTTCCTGTCATATGTGATCCTCATCGTTACCCACAGGAGAAGGTTTACAGATGAATGTAATGCTGCACCATGAGCTCGCATGTGACTCCATGGACTCTGGTTAATTCATCTTCTTGCTCCTTGCAGATCCTTCACAGGTGAGCACATAAATGGCAGACAGCATTGTCAGTATGATTACTGACTTCATCCTCCTGGGTCTGACTGATGACCTGGAACTGAATATTGTTATTGTCTTTGTGTTGTTTTTCTTGGTCTATGTCACTACTGTGATGGGTGACATTTGGATTATTGCAATAATTCTGGTTAGTGCTCAGCTCCATTCTCCCACATACCTTTTCCTTTGCCAGTTGGCTTTCTTGGGTTCCTGCTCTTCCTCTGTCTTTATCCCTAAAATGCTGGCAAACTACATGGCAGGACCCAGAGTCATCTCCTACCAGGGATGTCTCCTGCAGTGTTTATCTGTCAGCATGTTCCTGACTACAGAATGCCTCCTCCTGGCTGCCATGGCATACGATGGCTACGTGGCCATCTGCTGCCGCCACTTCACTACCAAGCTCTCATGACTCCCACCTTCTGTGCCTGCCTGGTGACTGCCTCTCACCTGCTGGGTTGTGCTAACTCACCCATCTAAGCAGCTTGCTGAGGCTGTCTTTCTGTGGGCCCAATGTCATCAATCATTATTTCTGTGATATTCCCTTGCTCTTTCAACTGTCCCTTTCCAACACCCATCACAGTGAGGTTTTATTCATTGTCCTGTCTGCAACAACATCAGTGACTACATGTTTGATAGTGATTAGCTCCTATTTGGGAATTCTTATTACTCTTCTGAAAATGCAGTGGCAAATATAAAGCTTTCTCCACGTGTGCCTGCCTCTAACAGTAGTAATGCTTTCCTATGATATTTACTTACCTGGGAACCAGCTCCAGCTACACACAGGACAGAGTCAAAATACTTTCTGTGTTTTCTTTTCTTTTTTTTTTTTTTTTTTTTTTTATACCAGGGATCAAACTCAATGGCACGCTTGCAAGGCAGGCACTTATGCCGCTGAGCTAGACCCTCAGCACTTTCTGTGTTTTATATTGTTCTACTCCCAATACTAAACTTTCTCATATATGGTGTAAGAAATAGAGAAGCCAAAGAAGCCATGAAGCAAATAATTAGGAGGAAAATATTTGTTCAAAGAATATAAATTTTCAGGTAGAAACATTTAAAGGATATTTATTGATGCTGGAAGAAGGTACATTGCTAAATACCTGAGGATGTATGAGAAACAAAACATTTTGAAGTTAGCTTATGTTCAAAGGTTCCTGGATTGTTGGCTGCTGTGACATACATGCAGACACATGTATCTATGTGAGCACACATACGTATTTACATAGAAATGTTTTCTTTTATCTTCTTGGGGTCACTATTTGGGCACCTGTGAACTATATTGGTAGATGACAGAGTATCTTATGCACAAAAGATTCAGATGGCTCAGTAAGTAGAGGTTTATATGCCCAGTTTCATAGAGAAAGGAAATACATGGGGAGAAGCTTTTGTAGGATGAAAAGGTGGACTTTTAATGGATGCATGGGAGACAGGAGAGGGTGCTGGTGTTTGTGTTATGCTACAGAAAATGGGCTTCTCTGTCTTCTTTCATCAAGAAATCTCCCCCGCAGGCAGTTTCTACCAGTGTTTCTTTCCTCTCCTCTTGTGAGTGAAGCCACGGCCAACCTGGAAAGAAGATTCATAGCACTCATGCTTGGAAATTCCAGTTTTTGTTCAGATAAGAAAACTTTTGAAAATGCTTATTTTTTTTTGCATCTGTTGAGTTTCAAACGTCTTTAAAATAATTTTTGTGCCATTATGGTGTCATTTCATTCCTTTAATTCCCAAGATATCACTCTGAAAATGTAACTTCCTGTGTGACAAATTAACATCATTTTATAAATTGGATAATTATGCAATATGATCTGAAGTATTTGTACAGAATGTAGGAGAACTAGTAAATGCAATCACAGATGTCCAGTATACTTACACACTTGAGGAAGGATTGGTTACTGGGTGAGCAGAATCTGCCTTCTTTGTGACTCTCCAAGGCTGACCCATCTTACATATAAGGAAACCAGGGGCCGGGGGCCAGGAAGCTAACCAGAGATGGGACAACATCACCGTCTGAGAGCGAAAGTTCAAACACACCATTCTCACATGCGTGATTGTAGGCTTCCTCTCCACTCTATGTCAATGGGTACAATTTCTGGTACACATTTTGCATGGCATCTTTCACTAAAAGCGTGAACATTTGAGTATTTTATTTTAGAATAATAGTTTCACAGGAAAAAGGTGTTCTCTTTATCTGCCAATATTACAGAATTGCTAAAATAACAAGGCAATTATACTCTATTATATTTGAGTAGATTGGAATTTTGTCAAAATCAGATTCAAGAAACTTCCATCAAAAAGTGCAACTATGTGGAAGTACAAAGCTTTATTTTAAAAATAATTTAGGGTATCATATTTCATATAGCATTTGTACATTATTTTAAACACCATGCCTTGTTCAGATCACTTGAAAATTGACTAGGACTTAGCCCAGCACCGTCATTACTCCCAGAATGATAGAAGAATAAACTTTACTCTTTATCAAATGATACTTTATAATATGTAATAAATGATTTTGTTTATGAAAACAGTTATGCCTATCAAATCATAAGTTAATGGATAGAAATTACAGTTTATAGCAATAAAACTTTATTTATAAAGCATAAAATATTTTATCATTTTTGCCTTATTGAATGGGCATAACATTATGTGAATATGTTATAAAATATGTTTTAATATATTTTATAAGATTTAGCATATTATATTGCATTGTTTTATGCTTCTCACTGTTTCTTCTAGAATAAACTCATTGGCAGTTGTCTTGCTCATATATCACCACAACATGACATTGATTTGCCAAAATATAAACATCATTGTAACTAGTTATGATTTAATTTT
The DNA here is from genome assembly GCA_004027455.1 of Hydrochoerus hydrochaeris. Classification (NCBI taxonomy): domain Eukaryota; kingdom Metazoa; phylum Chordata; class Mammalia; order Rodentia; family Hydrochaeridae; genus Hydrochoerus; species Hydrochoerus hydrochaeris. The sequence continues at coordinate 309,762 of PVLA01001003.1, read as the reverse complement.
CAAAATAAAGGCAGTTGTCTAATAAACAAATGCCTAGATTTTCACAAGAAAATTTCTTAATGAAATAACCACATGCTAAATTAAACTCTAGAAGACTCATTTCTTGGCATAGATATTTAGAATATTTTCACTTGACGAAGTAATTATGATGCCATAGAGATAGAATACTACTCTCTCCTTTTATCTTTCATTTCCCTGTGTGTGGTCATCAAGAGTCTATAAGTACAATACAATAAAGTGTATTACAAGAAAAGGAGTAAGAAACCTATTTCTATTACTATTACTGTAAGTCATTGTCCCTCATTCACAACATAGACTTTATTTTAGACATATGCACATAGAAAGAAAACAGGATAGTTATCCTTTTGTAAACAGGTTCCTTTGTAAACAAGACAGTTATCCCTTTGTGAACTAGCTACAGATTGAAAATATTAGCAAAAAAGAAAAAAAATATAATACAACAATAACTGTCACACAAAAATGTATTACGTAAATTACATAAGCTTTACACAGTAGTAGGTATTATAAATAATTTTCAACAATATTATAGGTAATGATTTAAAATATTTGAGATGACATGTATTGCTTGAGTGCAAACACTGTACCATTTCTATAAGGGACTGGAACATCTGTGGATTTTGTATCCATAGTGAATCTTGGAAAAAATTCTACTGTGAATATCACAGGAAGCTCTATTGAATAGAATCCATATATTTTTGTTAGGCCTTGTTACTTATTAGAAATTCTGAATTCTTGTCCATCTCATTTTTGTAGATCATACTGTGAAATATAAAATTATTCCTCAAGCTAACCAGGTTAACTAAGAAAGTATAAGTAGATGCTCTCATTCTTTCAGTGGACATTTGTGCATGTTACATCTCAGTCCCCCGAGTAGTTCTCCTCGATGTCCTTCAAAGGTGCTCAAGCCCAGACTTCCAAAACCAGTATCACCATGGTCTTTGCAGCTATTTGCTATTATATTATTTTTTCTCTATCAAAGTTCTCTATAAATTCTCATACAATCTAGGGACCAAAAAAGTTAGCCTAGGTTCACCCCTCTTCATTTCACCAAATACATACTGCATTAAATCATGCTTTTGAGTCTAATGGTGCAGAACTGAGTGAAGAGAAACTGTCTTGGGTCCCATATAAAACATATTATTATAGATGGGTATATCAATATTAAATAAGAGCATAATGAAGTATTCCTTATGCATAACAATAAATATCTACTAAGATTATGTCTGGAGTATTTAGCTCTATGAAACACTTCACTGTACAGATGTACATGGCAGCAGTGGGAAATACATTAAAACTGATATTTTGGCAAAATGCCCATAAAAATGTACCTCACCACTCTGGAATGCCTTCTGTTTTACAAGGCCTGATCAAAATACATGGTAAAATTTTAAAATAAAAGTATTTATTAGAGTAAATGACACAATGCCATCAATAACACTAAAAATACCCCTCCTAATGTTCTTGACACTTTTATTTTATTTTATTTTATTTTATTTTATTTTTTGGTACAAGATTGCATTACACAGCAATTACATTCACAGTAGTGAGCTGATACCTGTGTGTCACTTGTCTTATTTATCTTTATTCATCTCTTTTCCCTCCTCTCTCATCCCTTCTTTGCATTTCTTTGGCCCCTTCACTCTTGGGAAAAATCTATCTTCTTGTCTCCTATTATCTTTCATTTTGTTCTATAATTTATTTGGGGGGATCCCTATATAATATCACAGTAAATCAAGTGACACTGAAGCTTGAGTGTCCGATTTATTTCACTTAACCTGATGATTTCAAGGTGCATCCATTTCCTAGCAGTGACTCCAATTTATTCTTTTTACAGCAGAATTGTCCTTACCGCATTTCTTTATCCTTTAATTTGTTGATGTATACAAAAGCTGCTTCCAAGCAGGGAAAAGGCACATGTCTATGCTATTAATGGGAATGTAAACTAATACAACCACTGTGGAAATTAGTATGGTGATTCTTCCAAAAACTTAACACAGAAATGGCACTCAACCCAGTTATTCTATTTCTATCTTCCTGAAAGAGTTAAGGACATTACATTAGTGTGATTCCTGCTCATTTATGTTTCTATCTGCACAGCTCTCGATGCTTTCTGAATTAATTCTGGAGTCCTCTTACATCATCAAGAGGTGTGATAAAAATATGAATGATGTTGCCGAATGTCTTCCCATGGCAAAGAATCTGGTAAAAACATCACAGCGTGTCTTCATGCACCTCATTCTGGATCTGGCACTGCGAGATATTTGGCTCTTCCACAAAGTCAGAATGATCACAAGGCAAATGTCTTGAATTTATTCATGACACAGAGATAAGTGAGACAGCATAACCTAAGACATTCAGACAAGAGGACTTCAAGAACTGCTTCAGGAAGTGGCAAGGCTGGTGGGATTTGAAGCAAAAGGGAGCATTTTAGGTGGGAGTGATGGCAATGCATCTTTCATGCTAACATGTTTTCAAAATTTAAACATTCACCACATGTCTCAATCATCCCAAGTATATTTCTAGACATAAACTCAAAGTTATGGTTCTTAAACATAAAATGTTATGCACAAAACTTCATTTGAGAAGTTGTAACTATAAAATTTATGAAATTTAAAATTTTTGAAAATATAAGTTGTATGTTGAAGAGAAAATAAAAATTCACACAAGAAAGTAGCTTAACATCACTGAAATCCCAGTCTCTGAATTCCACTATTCAACAAAAGATAAAGGATCTATGAAGAAGAGGGTAATTCTGCAATAGAAGAATACTAGGTGAAGGAATAAATACAAGATAAAAGAAAAAATTTAAAATGCCAGTCTAAAGGGCAAAGTGCAGAGCAGATAATTTGATAATTTTTGATTGCATTAACAAAACCAGAGCAATTACAGCAACATAACACATTATAGCAGAATTACATAATTAGATGAAAATAAAATAATCATCAAAATATGTGTTACTGTAAATGTATGACTATTCAAAAACTATATAGGACATAAATAAAAACTCATAGAATTTTTAAATTAATGTATATTAAAAATTAAGGAACAGATATTTCTCATCAAAATATTGTTTTCATTGCTATTAAAACATACATATTGATGAATGGCAAAGTGTTGTAATGGTTTATTTAGAGAATTTATTTACATTACTCTCAAATAAATATTTTGATTATAAATAAAAGAATCATAATTTTATAGTGGTAATATATCATAGCCATTCATTTATGTGTTCTAATGTAATACATTGTCATACATTCTGAGATAAGATGAAAGAAAAATACATATATCACCTCTCTGCAACACTTGCAAATAATGAATAACTTCAATTTGATTGTGACAAAACATCCAACAAACTGCAGGTGAAACACATTATAAAAAGTATTTGACCATAACCTAAGTAACTGTCAGTCAGGAAAGGCAACGAAGCGATACTGAAGAGTTGGGGTCCTGGGTGACTAGGGAGGTGAGAACTGCATTGCACCGTGGGCTGCCGGATTGGGTCCTGGAAAGAGATCGGCCACTTCAGGAGAAAAATTGTTGCTTTTGAACCAAGTTTGTTCTTTATTCATATTAATGCAGCAATGTAAATTTATTCAAGTTAATAATTGTATCATAACTATCTAAGATGTTAGAATTACAGAAGTAGAAACTGTGTAAGGCTAAAACGATATACATAAAAACTCGAAATACTTGATGGAGATTTGATTGGGTGGTGGGGAAAACACGTACTCCTTTGAGCAAGCAGTCCTACAAAGCATGTTTATCGAAGGTGTGGTCAGCCAGAGCCCCGTGACGAGGGAATATCATTGTTCACTGTATGTATTGGTTCACCAAATACAGAGGATGACATAGACAGGAACAGCTGTAGCTGCGACAGTTTCCAGCAGCTTGAAAGTGGAAGGGGCCTCGTTTTCATCTCCGTCATCCCACCTCAGGTGCCGCATCCCAGCCGGAAATGACCGTTCTGTCAGTGGGCGGTGGATAAACCAAAAGAGAACAAACAAAAATCTGAGATTTTGAAAATCCAACCCAAACTTTCCAAAGTTTTATTTTGTCAAGATGCCTAATACAGAAGACAAATATATTTTTTTCTTTTCTTAATATTTCTTAGCAATGAATGCTATCTGACAACTGTATACAGATTTACTCATTTTGAAAAAATTCCCTACCATGACAAGTGGAATTAGAGGTAATTTTTTCCCTAGGAATAAAAACTACCTTGTTTCAGTTTTGCAAAACTGATTTTTAAAACGTAAGATAACTAACAGGAAACAGGGAGATTTATCCTTTGCAGAAGGGAAGGGGACCAAGAGATGGACAAAAATTGTAAAAATTAAGCTTTATTTTGTATATGTACCAACTCCCTGTGAGGACTATGATCATTATGTACTGAAAACATGTACCAAAAATGTAAAAGACAAAAGGCAAGCAGTACAAGTGAATGTAAAAATCACAGGGGAAGAAACAATTACACATCTAATAAAGTTTTCTAACTTAGTAGTATTGAAAATTTCATCCCTGTCCTGGGACATGTTGAAAATTCCACTTTTAAGAGCTAATCTTAATTCCTAATAAACTTAAATTATAATGATGTTGTAGCTCAGGAAGCTGCTGTAAAATAAACAAACCAACAACAGAAGCAAGAAATTAGGAAATGAATTCAATTTTGAGAACTACTGAATATCCCATGGACAGTAGCCCAAGCCTATGAGCTTGATTACTATTTCGCATTTTAAATGATCTTTTTAATAATTTAACTTAATTTTACTTTATTTTATTTTAAAGAGAACAAAACAAAAGAGAACAGAACAAAGCAAATTAGAACAGAACAATGCAAGCAACACAGCACTTCACCACAAGACAACCAGATATCAGCAATAACTACCATAATGTCTTTTTTCTTTGAAATACTTGAGCCTACCTTCACATACAATAGTATCAAACATAACAAAATAGTATAAAACCATTCAAGAGAATGAAAGTATTATAGGACATTCAAAATGAAATAACTGATAATGAACAATTGCTTCTATAACATCTCATTTTCCATAAAAAATTTGTTTATACAATCACACTTATTAAAATCCAGTAAGACACAACATGGTAGAACCAATGGAAACAGAAGAACAAAAGTATGGTAGGACTTCAAAGCAAGATGATATTAAATCAGCAATGGCTGCCATAATGTCTTGTTTTGTTCTAAGTAGCTGTTTATACAATCACACATAATAAAATCAAACAAAGCAGAATAAAACCATTACAACCAGTTAATGAAAATACTATAAGACTTCAAAGTAAAATAATGGGGCACCATGATTACCATAAAATCTTATGTACTTTTACCATTTCTTACACTAGGGAGACTATATGGTATTGACACATGTGAGTTTGATTTATTTCAATTATGAGTATGGTCTCAAGTTGGGTCCATTTATTTATAAATATCTCAATGTGATCATTCTTTATACCTGAGTAGTACTCCATTGCATAAAAATACCACATTTTTTAAATCCTCTCCTCAGTTGATGGACATTTAGGTTGTTTCTGAGATCTGTCTATTACATGTTGTGCTGCTATAAACATGGGTGCACATATATCACTGTGGTATGATGTTTTCAGTTCTTCTGGGAATATGTCCAGACATGGAATGCTGGGTAAAATGGGACTTCCAATCCCAGCTTTTTGAGGAATTTCCAGACTGACCTCAACAGAGGTTGCACCAGTCTGCACTCCCACCATCAGTGCATAAAAGTTCCTTTTTCCCCACAGCCTCTCCAGCATTTGTTCTTGGTAGTTTTCTTTATCCTGGCTATTTCTGGAGTGAGATGGAATCACAGTGTGCTTTTAATTTGCATTTCTCTAATGAATAATGATGCTGAACATTTTTTCATATATTTATTTGCCATTTGTATTTCTTCATCTGAGAACTATGTGTTCATCTCAGATGCCCTTTTGGATTGGGTCTTTTAATTTCAGGGGTCTTTTTTTTTTAAATTCTTTATGTTTTATACAGAAGTCCTTTGTCTGCGGAACAGTTCACTAAGATTTTTTCCCAGTTTGTGGGTTTTCTTTTCACTATGCTGGAGATTTCTTTTGACATGCAGAAACTCTTTAATAAGACGTGATTCCAGTTATTGATTCTGGGAAGTGTTTCCTGTGTGGTTTGTGTTTTGTTTATGAATTCTCTGCCTACTCCTATGTCTCTAAGACTTCTACCTTAGTTTTTCTGTTTCGATATTTAGATCTTTGATCCATTTAGACTTTAGTTTAGTACATGATGATAAGCATGGGTCTAATTTTAGTTTTCAGCATATGGAGAGCCAATTTTTCCAGCACCATTTATCAAAGAGACCATTTATCTTTCATCCAGTAGACATGTTTGGCCTCTTTATCAAAGATAAAGTGGCTGAGTGTGTTTGTAATTGTAGTTGTATCTTCTAATCTATTCCATTGATCTTCAGGTCTGTTTTTATTCCAGTATCATGTTGATTTTATTACATTAGCTTTGTAGTACAACTCCAAGTCAGGGATTGTGATGCAGCCTGCCTTACCTTTGTTGCTTAGAATTGCCTTTGCTATTTTAAGTCTCTTCTGGTTCCAGATGAATTTAAAGAGTGACTTCTCTAGATCTATGAGGTATACTTAGTGGTATTTTGATGGGGATTGCATTAAATCTGTATAACAATTTTGGGACAATGGCCATTTTCAAAATATTTATTCTTCCTGTCCGTGAACGAGGGATGTCTTTCCATTTTCTGAGGTACTCTGCGATTTCTTTTTTTCAGGGTATTATAATTTTCCCTGAATAGATCTTTTACTTCTTTTGTTAGGTTGATTCCTAAGTATTTGATTTTTTTTGGATGCTAATGTGAAGGGTGTGGCTTCTCTTATTTCTCTCTCAGTGGTTTTGTTGTTAGTGTATAGGAATGCTATTGATTTTTTAGTGTTGACTTTGTATCCAGCTGCATTACTGAAATTTATTTATTATACCTAGAAGTCTTTCAATGGCATTTTGGGGGTCTTCTATGTATAGTATCATGTCTTCTGCAAATAATGATAACTTAAATACCTCTTTTCCTATCCTTACTTCTTTTATTTTTCTCTCTTGTCTAATTGCTCTGGCTAGTATTTCCAGCACTATGTTGAATAGGAGTGGTGATAGTGAACATCCTTGTCTTGTGCCTGATTTTAGGGTAAAGGCTTTCAGGTTTTGGCCATTTAATATGATGATGGCTGTTGGTTTATCATAGATGGCCTTTATCATATTGAGGTAGAGACCATCTATTCCAATTTTCTGTAAGGTTCTTATCATGAATGAGTGTTGGACCTTATCAAAAGCTTTTTCTGCATCTATAGAAATGATCATGTGATTCTTATTTTTGGCTCTATTAATATGGTGGATTACATTTATTGATTTACATGTTGAAACTTCCCTGCACTGCTGGGATGAATCCCACTTTGTTGTGATACATAATTTTCTTGATGATTTGCTGCATTCTGTTTGCCAGTGTTTTATTGAGAACTTTTGCATCTATGTTCATTAGGGAGATTGGCCTGTAGTTCTCTTTTTTAGTTGGGTCTTTCTCCGGTTTTGGCACTAGAGTAATATTTGCTTCCAGGAATGAGTTAGTAAGAGTTGTTTCTCTTTCAATTTCATTGAAGTGTTTGAAGGATGTTGGCATTAAGTCTTCTTTGAATTTCTTGTAGAATTTCACAGCGAATACATTTGGGCCTGGGCTTTTCTTTGTTGGTAAGGATTTAGTAACATTTTCAATATCACTAATAGAAATTGGGTTATTCAACAGTTTTACATCTTGATCCAGCTTTGGTATTTCATATGTTTCTAGGAATCTGTCCATTTCTTCTGTGTTATCGAACATATGATGGTAGAGGTTTTTGAAATAGGTGTTGATGGTCTTCTGTATTTCCATAAAGTCTGTAGTGATTTCACCTTTTTTCATTCCTTATTGCATGAATTTGAGTTTTTTCTTTCCTTTTTAAAATAATGTTGGCTAGGGGCTTATCAATTTTATTTGTTCTTTCAAAGAACCAACACTTTGATTCATTGATTCTTTGTGTTGTTTTCTTCATCTTTATTGTATTGATTTTTGCTCTGATCTTTATAATTTCCTCCCTTCTTTTGGCTTTGGGCTTGGCTTGCTCTTCTTTTTCTAGATGTCTGAGGTGTAGCATCAGGTTTTTTAATTTGTGTTTTTTCTGTTTTCTTGATGTGGGAATTCACTGCAATAAATTTTCCTCTGAGGACTGCTTTCATTGCATTGCACAAATTCTGGTAAGTTGTATTTGTATTTTCATTTGCCTATTGATATTTTTTAAATTCTTCTTTAACTTCCTCTGTGAACCACTGATTGCTCTGGAGTCTATTATTCAGTTTCCATGTGTTTTTGGGGTTTTTGAAGCTTCTTTTATCATTAACTTCTAGTTTCATGGTGCTATGATCTGATAACATGCATGGGATAATTTCAATTCTTTTGCATTTACTTAAGTATATTCTGTGGGCTAGTATATGGTCTATTGTACAGAATGTTCCATGTACTGCTGAGAAGAATGTACATTACGATGTTGTTGAGTGTAAGACTCTGTATACATCTATTGAGTCCATTTGTTCACAGGTGTGATTTAGTTCTGTTATTTCTTTGCTGATTTTCTGTCTGGTTGATCTGTCCTTTTTTGTTAATTGTATATTAAGGTCTCCTGTATAATTGTGTTATTGCTTATTTGTTTTTTCATTTCCATTAATACTTGCTTTGTGTAGCTAGGTGCTATGGAATTTGTTGCATATATATTTAAGATTATTATCTCTTCCTCTTGAAGTTTTCCCCTAACTAATATGTAGTGACTTTCTTTATCTCTTTGGATCATTCTTAGTTTGAGGTTCACATTGCCTGCAAACAGAATAGCTACCCCTGCTTTTTTGGGGGGTTCCTATTGCATGAAGTATTGTTTTCCATCCTTTAAATTTCAGTCTATCAGTTTGCCTTTGGGTTAGATGGGTTTCTTGTAGACAGCATTTGGTTGGATGTTTTTCTTGATCCATTCTGCCAGTCTGTTTCTTTTAATTGGTGAACTGAGGCCATTTACATTAATGATTATAACTGTCATATATTGGTTTATTGTTGACATGTTATCTTTCTGCTGCTTCTTTATCTTTCCACTCTGTTTAATTGTTTACCTTGATTAGTGTTTTTTTCCTATGTCTGTGTAGAATGTCTTTGAGTATTCTTTGCAGGGTTGGTTTGGTGATCATGAAGATTTTCAGCTTTTCTTTGCCATGAAAGTATCTTATTTCTCCATCCATTTGGAAGGACAGTTCTGCAGGGTATATCATTATTGGTTGGAAGTCATTTTCATTTAGGATCTGAAATACTTCATCCATGCTCTTCTTGACTTCATTGTTTGTGTTGAGAAGTCTGCTGTGATTCTGATAGGTTTTCCTTTATAGGTGATCTGTCTCTTCTCTCTAACATCTTTTAATATTCTGTTCTTATGTTGGATTTCTGGGATGGTGATTATTATATGTCTGGGTGTAGTTTTATTTTGGTTATGGCTATTTGGAGTTCTATATGCTTTACTGATCCATATGTCACTTTCCATTCTCATGTTTGGGAAATTTTCAGCTATTACTTCTGTAAATAGCCTCTTGATATCATTTGTGTTGTCCCCTTCTGTTTCATTTATCCCTAGCAATCTTATGTTGTTTTTCTTTGAGTCATCTTGTAGCTGTTGAATTGTTATTTCCTGATTTTATAAAATCTTACCTGTTCACTAGCTGCAAGCTTGTCTTCAAGGTCTGGAATTCTATCTTCACTTTCATTGAGGTGGTTTTGCAAACTTTCAATGGAATTTTTGATTTCCTGTATATCTCTTTGAATATTCTTCATGCATTCTGTTTCTTTCTTATATTGTTCATTCAATGTTTCCAACTTTTTGCATTGTTCCTCTAATTTTTTAGCTATGTCTTCTTTAGATGGGGTTAGCATTTCTTTCATTACATTTATCATTTCTTCTTTTACCTGGGAGATTATTTCAGATTTGAGTTCTTTTATAGCTTTCCAGAGTTGTCTCTTTATTTCCATTGATATCATTTCAGGCATTTCAGGTGTATGGCTTATATTTTCTTCTGTATACATGGCTCCTAGGATTGTTTGGAATGGACTGGAGTTTTGAGATTGCATTTTAGTCTTTTGTTTTGTCATTTTCCTATATTTCCAGGTTTTGAGTGATGTTCCAAATCTTCCTGATGGTGTGCTGGAAAATGACCTCACATGCTTACAGCTACCTAGGACTGATTGGAGTTCACTGGGCATGGCCTAGTCAGGCCCACAGGGACCTCCCATGAGTCCTCAAGTGGTCTAGGATCCTGGGTAGTTCCTAACCACTGGGAGCAATGGTGCAAAGCTCTCCCTGAGTGCAAGCTCACTGGAAGTCACCTTGTGAGCCCTCAGCTCCAGGGGCTCAATTTAGGTGGTTAGGCACGGTCCAGTCAGGCCTGCAGGTCCTCCCATGCCTCTAATGGTGTTTCAGCAAGCTGAGAAGGTCCTTACCACTGGAAGTGATGGTCCAAAGCTCTCCCGGAGTGAGCGCAAGTGCACTTGAAATCACCTTGTTCAACCTCACCACCAGGGACTAAACAGAGGTGGTTAGATGTGGCCTATTCAGGTTTGCCAGATCTCCTGTGCCTCCTACAGTTGTTCAGAAAGCTAGATGGGGTCCTAACCACTGGGGGAAATGGTTCAGAGCTCTCCCTGAGTGAGAGCAAGCATGCTGGAACACACCTCACATGCCCTCAGCTTCCAGGGCTCAATGGAGGTGGCTAGTCATGGCCTAGTCAGGCCCACAGGATCTCTCATGCCTCTTACTGTACCAATGATTTCTTTACCATTCACATTCTCAGCCATTGATTTTGTGTATGTGCTATTGGGTGCAATCAGAAATTAATAAATTCCTGATTTGTTAACTTTGGTACTAAGGTAATTCTGAAATATATTAAGAACATTAAATCAGTGCATAGAAAGCTCCTTTCTCTCTGTGAGGGTACTTGGAAGTCTAGGGAGAGGCAGAAGTCTTCTGAGATTCTCCAGCCTCTTGTGTCTTATGTATTTTATAATGCTTTAGTGTTTTAGAAAGTGTGCCATCTACATATCTACAAACAAACTCAGAACAAACAAAACTATCACACAATTAAAGACTGCATCTCTAAATATTTCTTTTCAAAACATTTTACACACAATATACAAATACACCTTGGAGTACAATTGCAATATAAACCTCAAGAGATCAAAGATGCTAATTCATTACTGTCATTATGAGGAGATTTTAAGAATTCAAGGAAGAGATGTGAATATAAGAAGGCTGCATGACACACTGGATTGCACAAGAAAATCGTTTATTGTGGTGTTGCATTAGAAATGTATAAAAAATTAAACTAATCTTGAGTATGATGCCAAGATCAAGCTAATAAAAATGATTTTCACTATCTAGAAGACATAGCAATAATCTTATTTAATTTAGGTCTAATTTCCACAATACCCATCACTTCCATTAAAACCCTAAGTAATTTTGTTAGTCTTATAATACATGTGGGCATTCACATGAAGGAAACAAAGCTCTGTGCTAAGTAACAGTTGATGCAGAGCCAGCATTTACAGTTCAAGCCATTGGGCTGGCACCATGTGAGATTAAGGACTATTGATGTGGGAAAAATAATAGACCTAAAATAGGCAGTAGAGAGCTGCAAGAGAAGGGGATTTGCTGTGAAAATCTGAACCCAAGTAAACCTAATCCAGGCAACTTCTTATTTTCCTAAAGTGTGTATGTGAGTGTGTGTGCTTCTCACATTGAACTATTTTCCTTTTTCACTTGGCTACATCTTTCAGTAGCCCTTAAGAAAAATGTAGTGACACAAAAGACAATGTGCTTATGTTGAATAAATACTTGTTCAATTAGTGAGTGAATAGGAATGCTGGGGGAATGAGACATTTCAAATAATTAATTGCAGTTAATATAGTTCAAGTTCCTTTTGGTTACTATGGCAAAAGCTTAAAGCAAATATTTATCTATGCATGCATGTTTATTTATCACACATTTTTCCCTCTGCTTTTGTTTTCTTAGTACATTTTTACAGTATAGGATGTGTATATTTGACTTGAGGGGTCAATATGTTTACAAAACTAATTTCTCTAGCATCATTGAAATCTACATAATTTAATTCTGTTTTAACTTTTTAGCAAACTTTTAATTATCAATGACTTGGAAACCACTGTTTAGCAATGAAGCAATTCTTGCATGATTCTTACAATTCTTATATGACTTACAATGAAAAAAATCAAGTTTCTAAACAAAGTTCAAGGAACACTTTGTTTTAGATCACCAACAGAGAGAAAGAGTAAGTGAAAGAAAAAAAAATAAGTGTAAATATGTTTACATTAATATGTAATGTTAGTTCAACCTTTCATTTGAGGAAGTGAACTGGTTTGGGTTGTTTTGTGAGGGTCGAGATGCCCGCTGCGTGTAGGAAGAAACCAACAGACGCCTTCTCATGCAATAGGCAAGGGGTTTTTATTGTCCAAGCATGCGTGGGGCTCACTGAACACGCAGGAACAGAGAGCCATGAGTTGAGCCAGAGCAGGGCTTTTAAGCTATAGAACAAAGGAAGGAAGGACTTTGGCAAGCGCGGTTACAAAAGCAGAAGGCATTGGTTAGTTTAAATGGCTTTTTACATTCATTGGAGGAGACGACTATAGGGAGGTCTAGAGTTGGGCAGCGGAGGGTGCTTCCTAATATGGGCAGCAGATGCTCAGGGAAGGTACATTCCATAAATTCCTTAAGCATGGGAGGGGGCTGTTTTTATCTCGCAATTTAGGTTTTCTAGTCAGCTCTATCCTTGTCCGAATTTAACCTAGGCAGCTTTAAACTATAAAGGCTCAATTCCCGGAATATTGGGAGGAGCTGAGCAGCATAGACCATACACTTTTAACAAGAGAAAATTCCTCTTACAGTTTTTTTTCCTTTGGTTTGTTTGTTTGTTTGTTTGAGACAAGATCTCACTCTGTAGTTCAAGACAGTCTTGAACTCACAGTGATTCTCCCACCTCAGCTTCTCTAGTGCTGGGGTTACAGGTGTGCACTACCAAGGCTGAACAAAGTTAGCCTTTCTAGTTTTCTTTTTAGAAATTTTTTCAAGCTTTATTGATTATAAAAGATTGTGTCCATCTAAGTTCCTAATAAGCTTCAAATACATCAGGAAACCATGCTACAGATTTAGAAAACAGGACTGTGAAACAAAAAGTATCATTAATTTTACAAATGATAACTTTTTTCCTAGACAACCCTTACAATTTTGAAGATTATGATATAATAAATTATTCTTATTTGTGTTCATTCTGTTTTCCTAATGTGGGAACTCAGTGCAATAAATTTTCCTCTGAGGACAACTTTATTGCATCCTACAGGTTCCAATAAGTTGTATTTGTATTTTTGTTTGCTTGTAGATATTGTTTAATTTCTTCTTTAATTTCCTCTGTGACCACTGGTTGCTCAAGAGTTTATTATTCAATTTCCATGTGTTTGTGGGTTACTTTTATCATTAATTTCTAGTTTCATGGTGCTATGATCTGATAACATGCATGGGATAATTTCAATTCTTTTGCATTTACTTAAATATGTTCTGTGGGTTGCTATATAATCTATTTTAGAGAATGTCCCATGTACTGCTGAGAAGAATGTATATTCTGATGTTGTTGGATGAAATACTCTGTATATGTCTATAAAATCCATTTGTTCACAGGTGTGATTCAGTTCTGTTATTTCTTTGCTGATTTTCTGTCTAGTACATCTATCCCTTTGTGTCAATGGTGTGTTAAAGTCTGCTGTTATAATTGTGCTATTGCCTATTTGATTTTTCATTTCTGTTAATACTTGCTTTGTGTAGTTGGGTGCTCTGGAATTTGGTGCGTATAAATTATTCTAAATAATTTATCAGTTCTATGATTTGAGGGCCAGTGATAGATAGACTGACTCAGTGGTAAATCTCTGTAGGAATCTCTTCAGATCCTTCCAGACAGCAATATTTATAGTGCCACCAATTCTATGCAACTGTGAATTTTATCAATACCTATCAAGTCTGTGTAAACTAAAATAAGTATAAATTCTCAATTTGTAGTCACTAAATATTTACTCTCCATCAATAATGTTGTTGTTATTGGAGTCTAACTGGACTCTGATTATTCAGTCTTTGGATTGGAATCTTTCTATACCTTTCTTTTGTTCTTTATCAGGTTAGCACAAAGCCCTGAGTTTTTACCAGAAATGGCCAGGAGCAATTTCACTGAGGTGATGCTCGTTAGTTTCTCTGGGTTTGCAAACCACCCTGAACTGCTGGTCAGCCTGTTTGTGGTGTTTCTCTTCATTTATCTCTTCACTGTTTGGGGGAATCTTGGGCTAATCACGCTAATCAGAACTGACTCTCAACTTCACACACCCCTGTAATTTTTCCTTTGTAACTTAGCATTCATTGACATCTTTTATTGTTCTACTGTAACCCCCAAAGCCCGGGAAATTTGCAACCCAAGCAGAAATACATCTCTTTCTTGGGCTGCTTTGTTCAGATGTACTTTTTTGTTGGTTTAGTGTGCAGTGAGTGTTTTCTGCTGGGCTCCATGGCCTATGAATGTTATGTAGTCATCTGCAATCCTTTACTTTATTCAATGGTTATGTCCCAGGAAGCATGAAGCTGTTGGGAGTGATGCCCTATGCAATAGGCTTCATGAATTCCCTGGTCTCCATGTGTGTGATAAGTAGTCTGGCATTCTGTGACTCCAGCATCAGTCACTTTTTCTGTGACACCACAGCCCTCCTAGTGCTGTCCTGCATAGATGCTTTCAAGATAGAACTGGTGATTTTTGTTCTAGCTGAGTTCACTCTCCTGAGTTCTCTCCTCATCATCATGTTCACTTACATGGCCATCATCTCAGCCATCCTGAAGATCCAGTCTGCAGCAGGCAGGCAGAAGGCCTGCTCCACCCACGTGTCCCACCTAACAGGTGTGACTGTCTTCTACGGGTTCCTGATCTTCACATACCTATAGCCAGACAACACTTCATCCCTGACTCAGACTCAGGTGGCCTCTGTGTTCTACACCATTTGTCATCCCAATGCTGAATCCTCTCATCTACGGCCTGAGGAACAAAGATGTGAAAAGCACTCTCCTGAGAACCATAAGCAGAAAACTACCCCAAGCATCAGGAAAAGTGTAGAGCACCTTTAACAGGGACTCACGAGTACTCAGAGCCTTGAAGTCTGGGGGCAGTCACTATGAACTTGATCTGTTATTAAATTTGTGTATTTTATTATTTAATTTGCTTAGCTGTGTTATGCAGTTGGGAAGTAATTTGAGCACATCCACTTTTCACACAAAGCAGAGGGGAAAAGCAAAAGATGCACCTGGACTTCCACACGCATGCATGCACATCATCACATTTAAAAATTGCTAGACTCCCCTTGATATGGCCTGACACTATATTCTCAGCTATCAGAAAATTTTAGAGGAGAGAAATGAAAGATGAAGGAAAAAAATCACACTTGACTTTTACTAACAACCCCAGATGATAGCAGAGAATGCAAATATATATGTGATTTCAGGATAAGCAGAGAGAATAGACAAGAGAGAGGACAGAGAAACCCTTCTATATTGTGGAGTCCTTGGGTCACATTTCTTACCATATGATTTTTGATGATAGTTCTAGACTTAGAAAGGTTTGGAATGTAAATTTTTAATTTACTCTCTCACTGAGTGAAACTGATATACAATTGTTAGAAAACCTACTTCAGAATTTGAATATTGATTTCTGCTCACACTGGCCTTGCACTCACTGCTTGTCTCTCATGTATGAGGCAGGGGAGTGTAGCTTCCAAGCAGTGTCAGAGCACAAGGGAAACCAATGGACACCTTGGTGTATGGTGTTGCCAGAAATTGGGCTGCAGATTCTCAGAATAATAGAAAGAGGGCTTGTGTTAGGTAAACCTGTGCTTTATTTTGTGTCCTGAATAGCTTTAAGGACAGCAAAGCTAAGCAATGATAATTGGCAAGTTCAAGGTATTCAACACACTTTTCTTTTTCAATGTTTTCATTCCACATGGAGTTTATCAGGACATAAATCATCATACATCATACATCATGAAGCATTTGTACCTAGAAATGTGATCTATTTATCAAATGGACTCTCTACCACAAACAGTATGGTCATACTTTATAAACAAGTAGAGTGTGTCTCTCTGAGCCCAAAGATTTGAAAAAAATTAAGAATGTGTGTGAATGTGTGTACCCATATATGTTTGTGTTTGAAATGTTACAGGTGAGTAAATGAAAACTAAGGCATAAGGAATTTTTTTCATGTATTTTGCAAATCAATAGAGATTCTCAATTTTCAAATCAGAAAGCCATTGATTGTTAAGTGATTTGTACTAAAGGAAGAAATTCAGTGTTCATGAATTATTTTCCAGTGTTATGTTTAATGAGTGATGAAATTTCCTTAATATTTTAAAAATAATCATTAGAAAAAATTGCCACTGAATACTGCATTACTGTTTATAAATCATTAACTAGTAACTAGAGTGGGACTATGATATATAGACTACACATTGAAAGAAACAACAAAGATTATGTTGATGAGACATTTATAAAGAAAATAATGTTTGCACCACTGTATGCTTCCTGCACAACCTCTGCCAGCCCTGAGGAAAGCCATGCTGCCCTCAGACCTTGTGCCCACACCGTCAGGCTTCCTTGCTATCCCCACCATCCTCAAGGAATGCCACGCCAACAGCCACTACCCTCAGTGACCCTCCTATCTCCTAGACCAATTACTTGATCTTTGGCTCTCATTCCTCCTCCCAGAACCTTGAACTGCAGTGGATTAACCATGCTGAGTTGAAGGTAAACTCAGTGACCTCTTCCTCAAACAGAAGACCTCAGCAGGCTCCAATCACTATGCGCCTGTGCTTCGCCTGGCATTTGTCCTACAACTTCAACAACCAATTGAAGTTACAGCTTCACTAAGTAGAATAGGACCAAACAGGATGAAACAGAATAAATCCACTCAGAACAAAATGATGAAAGCAATTTAGGACTTCAAAACAAGATAGCACCCCACGGATGCTTGGACTGACACCACCAGCCTACCCCTCAGACCAGGACCACTTATGCTGCTGTGTTACACTTCCCATGTGCCCAGCAGATGCCCAGACCTAGGACACCTGCTGGCCCCCTACCTCCTGGACCTAACACTGCTGTTGATCTTCAGCTCCCACCCTTTCTCCCAGAACCTTGGACTACAGTGGATTAACCATGCTAGCTTCATGGGAGATTCAGTAACTGCCTTACCCAAACAGAGGACCTCAGCAGGCACCAGTCAGTGTGGTGAGTATGGCCCTAACATAGAGGGTACAGTGGGTAAATAGGGCCAGTAGTAAAGCTCCCTCCAACTAACTGTAAGATCTTGGTGAGTCTGGCAAAAGTGTGGCAGACTGCTTTCTGCACACAGAGAATATTAGGCAGGGTGAGAAGTGTGCCAATAAAGACTCCCCCAACTAGGAGAAAATCAAAAGGGCTTATAAGATGCACAGGCACACAATAGGGACACAGTATGGCCTGAGCCGACACAGATACTAAATGTATCTAAATGTATCAAAGACCTAAGTATTAAAACAGAAATACTAAATCTACTTGAAAACAAGGTAGGTAGAAACCCTGGAGACATATGGGTAGGCAGAGAATTCATGAACAAAACACAAACTGCACACGAAGCACTTCAAAGAATCAACAACTGGGATCTCATATTACTGAAAAGTTTTTGCACTCCTAAAGAAATCACCAACAAAGTGAAAAAAAACCCCCACAGAATGGGAAAGAACTTTAGTCAGCAACCCCTCAGACAAAGGACTTATATTCAGAACATATAAAGAATTGAAAAACATCAAGCCCTCCAAATTCAAAGACCCACTCCAAAAATCAACATCTGAGATGAACACACATTTCTCAGTTGAAAATATACAAATAGCAAATAAATACATGAAGAAATGTTCACCATCACTGGTCATTTGAGAAATGCAAATTAAAACAACATTGAGATTTAGTCTCACTCCAGAAAGAATAACTGCCATCAAGAAATCAACTGATGACAAATGTTGGTGAGGCTGCAGGGTGAAAAGAATACTGCCCCACTGTTGTTGGGAGTGTAGACTGGTGTAGCCAATATGGAAATCACTATAAAGATTTCTTAGAAGACTAGATTGGAAGTTCCATTCAATGTAGCTAGGTATTTTCCCAGAAAAACTGAAGAGGTCATGTCACAGTGATATATGTGCACCCATGTTCATAGCAGAACAATTTGTAATAGCTAATCTTGGAAACAACCAAAATGCCCATCAACTGCAGAATGGATGAAAAAGTTGTGGTATTTTCATTCAATGGAATATTACTCAGCTATAAAAAAGGATGATCTTGAGGTCTTCATAGGTAAATATAGACAACTTGAGACTATCCTCATAAGTGAAATAAATAAGAATCATATTTATAAATATCACATTGTGTCTCTACTGTAAAAAGTAATAAGAACTGTAGGAGTAATAAAACCCAAAATGTGTAATTGTTATTGTAAAAAAGAGAGGGAAAGAAAGTGCTCTAAATGGTATAACTGCATGTATAAGTGTGTAGGATCATATTACAAACTTTTGTTGGATCATTGAACAGAACTGTTTGCAGTCTCACTGCCTGAGTATCCATTTTGTATGCTTTCATTGAACAACTATTTCTAAGAGGACAATATGTAATTTATCAACTAGTGATTTCTTACTGTTTTTTTTAAATTCTGTATTATTTCTTCCCTTTTTCTGTCTTGCTTTTTTCTCTTTAAATATAATTTTTAAAAAAGAAAATAATGTTATTTGTAAAATGTCTATCCTAAAAGATTATAAGTTCTTTTGCTTATTAATATTTATAATTCTAACAGTATCTATAAATATATTAGTATGATTTGTGACTAAATGCTTTCTTTATGTTATTGTTGGCTTCTCAAAATACAGCGCTGTATTCTTTAAAGTAATAGATTCTGTCATTTGTATATTGTTTTGATGTTCAGACATTTGTGCATAGATAGTGTATTATAAAATGATTTGCTAAAAATTATATTTCCAGAATTGTTTCTCAAAGCATTTGTATAGTAATAAGGCAGGATAACTTTCATTTCTTATCAAGTGTTTTTCTCAATGGTTATAATATGGTATTAAGTATATGCAAGCTGTATGTTGTCTATAATATGGTATTAAGTATATGCAAGCTAATGGTTATAATATGGTATTAAGTATATGCAAGCTGTATGTTGTCTATAATATGGTATTAAGTATATGCAAGCTAATGGTTATAATATGGTATTAAGTATATGCAAGCTATATGGTATTAAGTATATGCAAGCTATATGAAAGAGAGAGAAAGAGACACTGGTTAGGAGATCTCATACCTCCTGGTTACTGAATTCCTCTCATGAAGAGAACAAGTGGCTGAGGGGAGCTCATGCTGTTTCACAAGGTGTTCCATGCTCACATTCTAACATGATGCACCAGTTATTGTGAGACCTTTGTTTTAATTGATTAGAATTTATCACCTGTAAATACTATAGTTTATTTAAAACCAGACTCCCATATCAGCAATTGAAGCTTTCTTTGTCCAAATCTTTGAGTTATTTATACTAGTTGACTGCAAGTAATCCAAAAATATTAATAAATTTTCAAAATTTAAATTAAGAGGACTATTTCCTGACCAAAATACTATAGAATTTAAGATTGATATCTTAAAATGACAAAATATACCACCTACAATTTTGAAAAATTAAAATGATAATATTATATTATTCTTAGTGAAATAAATTAAAGCTTTAACCTCCAACTATATATACAAGGTAATAGAAGACAATTAATCAAGAATATATATATATATATATATATATATATATATATATATGAAGAGCCCTAGATGACCCTGAGATGAATATTGCAGACATTAAATCTACTATTAAATCTACCATTAAAATAAATAAAAACTCAATATGATAATAAGTTATTATTTGGCATTAGAGAATAATAATTTCAATGAATGCAGTATTACAATAAAATTAATAAAACAAAACTAACAATGAGCTGAAAATCTTAATAAAATTAGCAGTATTTATCAAGAAAGAAAAAGCAGCATAAAAAAATCATAAAAAGCTAACATTTTGGATGTGCTAATTATCCAGCATCCAGATATATACATTGTGCATGCATCAAAATATCACAGTGTACCTCCTTAGGATGTGCAAATATGGGATATGACTCAAAATATAAAATATGAAATCCTGTTCTCTTTTCTAATGAACCAAAGTTTAAAAAAAATAAAAATGGAGTAAGAATAATGCATCAAAGAAAGGAAAGGGAGAGATACAGATGGAAAGAGAGAGAAAGAGATATGAAAATTGCAGTTCAAAATCTGATTAGCTTGTGACAAAGCATTCCACTGATCACTTAAAAGAGGTTTTGAGTATCCGTGGTCACTGCTGTGAAGCAGCACTGGTACAGGATGACCTTTCCCTCATCAAAAGCTCTAATTCTGATATATAAACAGGTTTCAGTGTTCAGAATCACTTGCACAACAAAACCTTCCTTATAAAATTCTTAAAAAATATTGATTTATGAAAAACATAATAGAAATTGTTTATTAATATGACAGAAATTTCATAACAGACATTGTTTATTAATATGACATTGTCATAATATGTCATCTAAGCTTTCATTACACATTCATTTACCTCACCCTCAAGGTTATATATTCATCTTCAAGTTTGATGATGGCTTTCAAACCTCTGAATCACCTTGTCTCAATCATCTGGAAAATATATAATTATGTGTCCACACAGTTATTATGAAATATAAAGAAATGTTTGGGAGCAATTGCAATGATATCAATGGAATTTTAAAGATTTTAAATTGTTTTTGAAGATTTCTTTGAATTTTGATTTATTCTATTTTTTAAAATTGTGCATGTTTTATTCCAATGGCAGAATCATGTTCTTTACCTCCATATATATATTTTATACCAGGGATTGAACTCATGATCTCGCATTTGCTACATAGGGAAAATTTACCATTCTGTTCTTAGTAAATTTACTCACAAATTAAGGACTTCTCTGGAAATTTCTGATTTTCCTACTTGGTCAAAGTTTTCATGATACAGGGACTATAAGCTGACACTGTAGTCCTCACAGGTTCCAGAAATTCCAGCCAACAGTGTAGGCAGGGCTGGGCCAGATCTGGGCCCCTCTCATGCCCCCACTATCCCAGCTGACCACCTCTCAGGACCTGCACCACCATCTCCCAAGCCAACCACCATGTGGGACCCAGAAACTCCAGCCAGCAGTGCGGACAGGGCCAGGTCAGACCCAGGCCCCTCGTGTGCCTCCACCATCCTGGCCACCCACCTCAGGACCCAGGAACTTCAGCCAGTGGTGATAACCCCACAATCCCACTAGTGCCATCAGGGACCCCCCATCTCCTGTATCTAGTATTTCTGTTGATCTTTGGCTCCCACTTCTCTCTCCAGCATGTTGGACTGCAGTGGATTAACCATGCTGTATTGAGGGGAGACTCAGTAACCCCTTATCCAAACAGAAGAACTCAGCAGACTTTCATCAATAAGGTGAGTTTGCACTTCAAACAGTTTGCCACCTTCAGTGGGTAAACAGGAGGGATAGCAAAGTCCCCTCCAGAAGAAGGCCATTAGAGGGTGAGTGAGTCCTTCTTCTACACAGAGAATATCAGGTAGGTTGAGGAAGGTGCCAATAATGCCTCCCCCAACCTGAAGAAAATTAAAAGGCTGATGAGACACCCAGAGACACAGTAGGGATCCTGGTGAGACAAACATTATAAACAGGGAGATCTGGTGACTCTGAACTACCTGAAGACATAATAACCACAGGAACTAAGCATTGATTTCCATCATTATTCCTAGGCTTGTCATCCTAGGAAGAATGTAGGACACACCCAACAGGCTCTGCATGGTTAATCCAGATGACTGGCCCATCTCTTCATTGTGGAGTGCACCAACTGGACAAACAGCAACCTTACAGTAGGACCATAAGATATACACTACCAACAGTTGACTCTAGTGGGATTGAAAGACAAATATTAACACAAAAGGGGAAAATGGCAAAATGAAAAAGTAAAATGCAATCTCAAACATCTAGTCCAGGAGACATTGAAATAGAGGACTTCAGAAGTAACACACTGGAAATCTCTGAAGAGATAGCAAGCAAAAACCAAAACAAAACAAAACAAAAAACAAAACTCCATGAGGCAATAGAGGAAATCAAATTAGAAGTACTCTCCCATGTAAAGATAGAAATAACAACCTTAGTAAAGGAGTTGCTCAGCACAGCTAAAGAAACAATAGAGAAAAAGGTGCAGGAGCACAGGACACTAATTGAAACCTTAAATGAACAATATTGAAAACAAGCAGAATTCATGATACAAACTGAAAGAGACATCCAAGAAACAAAAAAATTTTGAAAGCTGGCAAACCTCTTTAAATGAAGCTGAGGATAGAATTTCACACTTTGAGGGCAGGACCACAATTAGTGATCATGAAAGGATAGAACTTTTAAAAATAACAAAGCAGCATGAAATGACCATCCAGCAGCTTCAAGATGAGGTCAAGAGAAAAAATATAAGTCTAATAAGCAGCAGTGAATATGTAGGAGTTGATGCAAATGACGTAACTAAAATATTCATTTCCAAACATGGGGAAAAAAGCTGATAAGCAGATAAGTGAGGCATACAGAACATCAAACAGTCACAACCAACATAAATCTACACCCAAACATATAATAATTAGGATCCCAGACATGCAGCATAAAAACAGAATACTAAAAGCTGTTAGAGAAAAGACACAACTCACCTATCAAGGAAAGCCCATTAGAATCATGGCAGACTTTTCAGCACAAACCCTCAAGTCAATGAAAGCTTGGAGCGTGGTATTTCAAGCCCTGAAAGAAAACAACTTTCAGCCCAGATTGATGTACTTAGCAAAATTTTCATTCAAATTTAATGGAGAAACAAGATATTTACATGACAAAGAACAACTGAGGTAATTTAAGCCCACCAGCCCAACCCTAGAAAGAATATTGAAAGACATACAAGATAGAGATAAAAATCACCATGATCTCCAGAACAACAACAGAAATAAGCCACCAGGTAGAACAAACAATTAAACAAGAGGGAAAAGCAGAAAGCAAACAACTGGAATATAACATGACAAAGTTGAGCCAGTACATATCAGTTATATCCATAAATATAAATGGCCTCAATTCACCTATCAAAAGAACTAGGTTGACAGAATGGACAAGAAACCTGATCCCACAATATGCTGTATACAAGAAACACATCTGACACAAAAGGAAATTCATAGATCAAAAGTCAAAGGATGGAAAACAGTATTCCACACAACAGGAACCCACAAAAAAGCAGGGGTAACTCTTCTATTTTCAGACAATGTGAACTTCAAACTTAAAACAATTAAAAGAGATAAAGAAGGTCATTACATACTCTTTAGTGGAAAAATTCAAGAGGCAGAACTAAAAATTATGAATATATATGCACCAAATACAGGAACACCCAGCTATATAAGACAAATACTAATGGACATGAAAAGCCAAATACACAAGAACACAATTCCAACAGAGGAACTTAATACCCCATTGTCACAAAAGAGATAGATCAACTAGACAAAAAGTCAGCAAAGAAATAATAGAACTGAATCATACCTGTGAGCAAATGGACTTAGTAGATGTTTACAGAGTGTTCCACCCAACCACATCACAATAGACATTCTTTTCAGCTGTGCATGGGACATTCTCCAAAGTAGACCATATATTATCCCATAAAACATTCTTAAGTAAATTCAAAGGTATTGAAAGTATCCCATGCATAATGTCTGACCATAATGCACTGAAATTGGAAATTAATGGCAAAAGAAATTTCAAAACCTGAATAAATACATGGAAACTAAATAACAGCCTTCTGAACAACCAGTGGGCTACAGGTGATATTAAAGAAGAAATAAAGCAATACCTACAATTCAATGAAAATGAGGCAACAACATATTGTAATCTGTGGGATGCAATGAAAGTGGACTTAAGAGGGAAATATATAGCAATAAATAGTCATATCAAGAAGACAGAATAAGCAAAAATAAACAACCTAATGCTTCATCTCAAGCTTCTACCAAAAGAAGAGCAAGTAAACCTAAAGCTCATAGAAGAGAGGAAATTGTAAAGATTAGAGCAGAAATCAATGCAATTGAAACTGAAAAAACAATACAAAGAATTAATGAATCAAAAAGCTGGTTTTTTGAGAGAATCAACAAAATTGACAAACCACTAGCTAACCTTATCAAGAGAAAGGAAGAAAAAACCCAAATTCATGCAATAAGAACTGAAAAGGGAGACATTACTACAGATCCCATGGAAGTTCAAAAGATCATGAATACCTACTTTGAAAATCTCTACTCACATAGAGTGGAAAACTAAATGGACAAAAACTGAAAGCTTTCACTCTTAAATCAGGAACAAGATAAGGATCTCCACTGTCACCACTCCTATTCAATATAGATTCCTAGAAAGAGTAAACTAATTATTCTAAATACTGGGTCATTCATATAAACAAAACCTGTTTTTAGTCACTGAAGCTATGTATCAACTTTGATTTCTCAGTAGTTTAAAACACTAAAATATTGGTAGTTGGAACGTGACCAGCATGTCTGACCTCATCCTCCTGGGGCTGGCGGGTTCTGAAGAGACACAGCTGGCCCTCTTCCTGCTCTTCCTCCTCATGTACCTGGTCACAGTGCTGGGAAATGCAGGGATGACACTGACCATTTGCCTGGATCCCCAGCTTCACATCCCATGTACATTTTCCTTACTCACCTGTCATTTCTGGACCTCAGCCACTTCAGTGTCATCACCCCTAAAAGCTTATAGAACTTACTGACTTCCACCCAGAACATCTCAGTCGTGGGTTGCTTCACTCAGCTGTACCTTTTTGTTCTCTTTGGTGGCACTGAATGCTTTCTTCTTTCCTCCATGGCCTATGACCACTATGTAGCTGTCTGCAGCCCTCTGCACTATCTAGTCATTATGCCCACAAGACTGTGCTGTGCCCTGCTTGCTGAGTCTTATATGATTGGATTTATGGATTCCTCTATCAATGTGCCTTGCTTGAGCAGACTGAATCTCTGCAACTCTCATGTCATCCATCACTTTTTCTGAGACACTCCAGCAATTTTAGCCCTGTCCTCTAGTGATACTCATGACTTTGAGATCATGTTATTCATTGTTGCTGGCTCCCCTAATGCTGTCCCTCATCACCATATCTGGATCCTATATGTCCATGCTGTGCATTATCCTGAAAATTAACTCCACTGCAGGAAAGATAAAAGCCTTCTCTACTTGTGCCTCCCATCTCCTGGGGGGTCACCATCTTTTACAGCACTATGATTTTTACCTATTTAAAACTGAAGGAGTCCTACTCCTTGGGAAAGAATCAGATGCCTTCTGTGTTTTACATGATTGTGATCCCCATGCTGAATCCTCTCACCTGCAGTCTCAGAAACAAAAACATGAAGAATGCAGTCATTAGAGTCTGTCAGAATTGCAGCCAATTAAAATAACGGTGATGTTAGTGCTACAGTGCCTTTCCTTTTCTGTTTAGTCTTTCTTAGGTCTGTCTGTTTTTAAAGAATTGACTCTTGTTTATATTCCGCTGGAGCTGCTGTTTAACTTAAAGAAAGCTGATCTCTGACAGTTTCAAGACTTTTTTTTTTCTTCAGAAATTTGTGCTCTGTTTGAAAATCATGAATCCTATGTTAATCTCTGGTCTAAACATGCATCTGAAGGAAAACAGGTATTTAGAATACCAAAACACTATATCAGGAAGCAGCCCATCCATGCTCCAATTGTACAGTGTCTTATTGTGAAAAAGGCATACATTTGGACAGTGATCACAGTTTCAGAAATCATTCCATTTATAATATGAAATACAGCAGCATGGCTTGGGCACTCTTTTTGGAATCATATATTCTGGAATTTAGAGTTTAGATCTGCTTTGCTTTTACATGTACAACTCTTGATGAGACATTAAAATTTTAAAATTCTGTTTCCCAACTGAAAAAGATAAGTAATTATTCCTGGAACATCTGAACAGAAGATAGCTGTTTTGTATGAATGGTGGCCGTTTTCATTTGAAATGTGACATTCCTTTTGTATATTTTCATGTGAAATATGGGTGTTTTATTAATTCCTATAATCAAGGAAATAGAGTATCAGCCCCAAAACAAAAACCAATAAAACACACAGTTCCCAACTTTGGATAAGGCTACAATAAATTTTTTTAGTAGATTTAAGTCATAGGATCATGTGTAAAAGTTATATATAAATTAGAAAATATTTCAAAGTATTACAGAAAAGAGAAAAGTTTATAATTTTCTAATTGTTGTTTAAACCTGTTTAAGTTAATAAATTAATTTTTAATACAAGTAATATAATTAATGTAATTAATTTTTGAAGTTTACACTTGTGATAAAATTGTAATCAATTACTTCTCTTATGTACTATCATAATAAAGTTAATTTTTAGGAGTTTATTTTACAATTTTTCACTAATTCAAAATATTCTATTAATTTATGAAAATTAATTTAGAATGTTTTATTTTTCTCTATTTTCTTCATAATGTCAAATTTTGGTATTTCCTTTTTGTCTTATTTCTAACTTTTGCTAATATCTGGTTCCATTTCTTATATTTATGGATTCTTTCACTTTTGTAACTTTTTATCAGATATGATTTTGACTTGATTTCATTTATAAGTTTCTATGTTTCAGAGAATTTCTAAATAGTAAAAATTTGTATATAGTTTGTGTTGGAAAGATATTTCAATGTAAAACTTGTAAACAATATTTAAATTGAAAAAACTCTAAGTGAAGACTGTCCTATCTTCTTTGTCATATAGCCCAGGAAGCATTTACATGTTTAAAGTGTATCATAGTGGATGGACAATGAGACATTTTTAGATGATTTGCACTTAGCCTTTAGCTTCCATACTATATTAGTGAATATTGTGTTTTATGAAAAATGCTAGAAATAATTTAAAATATAGTACAATGACCCATGCCAAAGTTGTGTGTTATACAATTAAGAATTTTTTAGAAAGGAATCTAACATACTATGGAAAATAGGAACAGTTATCTTTAATACTAAAGAATTGATGGAGAAATAATAATAGTAGGACATTAGAATGTATTTGAGGTGTTTTATATGTATTTTACTTTATTGTTACAAGATAAATCTTTGGTAAATTCTAGGAACATATAAATTTTAATTTTACATAATTAACTATCATGCTCTGATAGTAAAGGAAAGTCTAAATCATTTTCAATTAAAAATTTTATACTAATACTCATAATACATATGATCACAGTCATCATGAGGACTTATTGCATGTACACAGAGCATTTTAATTCCTTTATGTTCCCTTTCCCTCTCTTCTTTCCCTTCTCTCTCCACCTCTTGATTCTCTTTCCACTAGCAAAAGATCTCTCTCCCATTTTCCTGTACTCTTTTATTTTTCTTTTCATATTGCTTATACTTTGATTTCTCATATGAGAAACTATACAATATTTAAGCTTATGTGTCTGATTTATTTTTCTCAACATTATTATTTCAAAGTGTAACTAATGTTTTATATCCATTCCACAAGCCCAAGGTGATTTTAAATATGGAGTACATTTAGAGCGAAAGTCAAGATCATTGCTACCATCCTTGCTTAAGGAAACATCACTTCAATCGTACAATTATTGATGCAACTTCTTGGAGTCGAGGGAATATAATTAATGCTTGGATTTGTGGGATGGGTAGTGATGGAGTTATGAGGGGATCAAATTCACAACTTTGCACTTGCCAGGCAGGCACTTGAGCCTCTGAGCTAAATCCCCAGGCCCTAATGCTTGGATTTTAATAGTAGGTGCTCATGTCCACTGTTTAGCAGAGTGGTACCTTCAAACAATAGACTGCATCTTTTCTACACAAACCCTGATACTCAGCACTCAAACAACAAAAACAGAAATCTTATTGAGGGCCCACTGGTTAAAAATGATGCATCCTTACACCTGTGTACTTACCTTTTCTTAATTTATCTTTCAAGATGGCTTTGGCTTGTAATTTTTCTTTTCACTCATGCATAGTAGCAGTATGTGATGACTGCATTCATTGCTGAGGGCTGGTACATGTGCTTAACACATTTCAATTCTTTTTACATCTGCTATACACCTCCCCTCCATCTCTGGGTCACCTTCCCATTTATAAAAGATTTACCTCCCTGTTTCCTTTTATTTATCTTTTATTTTGCTTTTTAATTTATTTATACTTTGGTTTCTCATAAAAGAAAAACTATGAAATATTTAAGCTTTGTGTCTAGTTTATTGCACTTAGTAGTATGGTCACAGAGACATTCTTTTTCCTACAAATGACTCAAGCTTTTTCTTCTTTATTGCAAACAAATATCATTATCTATCTATCTATCTATCTATCTATCTATCTATATTAGGTTTTCTTTTTCAATTTGTATTCTGACGGACATATAGACCATGTGGTAGACTGATAATTGGTGGTCAACTTGTAACAGCAGCTGAACTGAGTCAGTGTGGTGCTGAGCATGGAAGGCCCACCAGAGGATTGTCACCAACATAAAAGGAGACCTGGAGAAGAAGTTGTTAGTGTTGTTGTATGGAGCTGCTGGCTCTCTTTTGCCATTGGCTCCCCTGGAGGAGCTGTGGAGCTTCTTTCCTGATATGGGCTTGGCTGTTCTCATCCTTAGAGGAGCTCAGGACCTTGTCACTGAGAATGGCTGCAGTTCACTTTGGGGGAGCTCTGGTCTTTACCTTGAGCCTCACTTCCTGATCCCAAGGGGAAGATGTGTGCTGCTCAGTCTCCAGGAGAAGCTTGTCATGCTGGATTCCTGATATGAACTCAGCTGTTTCCATCATTAGAGGAGTCTGGGACCTCATTGTCACTGAGGATAGTTGTGGTGCTTTTCAGAGGAGCTCTGGTTCTTACTTTTAGTGTTGCTTCCTGGTTCCAGTGCAGAACCCTCAGCCTGCTGGCACAGATCCTTCATCCCGCTGCTGAACTTTGGGCCTTCCCAGTGAAGATCCATGAAACAGACTTGCATGAGACATTGTCATGGGCTCTAGGGCTCCAGCTGGACTGGTGGGAGGCATTGTCATGGGCTGTAGATCTTCAATTGAACTCATGAAGGACATTGCCAAGGGATCCAGGCCCTTGGCTAGATTCTCTAGGTCTTTAGTATGTGGACAGATTTCCTGCACTTCTTGAATTTGACTCCTTGGGTGACAATTATAAATAATGCTATAAATTTTATGTGTCACATATATAACTCTTTTCCATGCAATGCCTGATGACCACAGGCCACTTTTGAGATTTATCTGATCTTTAGAGAAATGCAAGCCAAAGCCATCTGAGATTTAATTTTACTGAAGAAAGAAGGTCTATCAACCAAAAAAAAAATTCAAATCATAATAAATCCTGGCAAGGCTTCATTTAAAAAAAGAACACTTTCACATTTTGCTTGGGAGTGTAAAATACTACAGCCACCATGGGAATCATTATGATGAATCCTCAAAAGCTAAAAATTGAAATTTCATTCAATCCAGCTATACCCTTTTGAGAGTTAAGGACTTCATCTTCCTAAGAGTTAAGAACTTCATTTCTTGCTCCTGAAATGTCTTTCTCGTGAGTACATGCGGTATTTTAATACTTTTTTTAAAATGATTTCCGACCTTCACCACTCTTTTTAAAGTTGCATCTGTCCAAATTTTCTTCTCTGCTTGATTGTTTTTCACAGCAGTTATTACGGTCCCACCTTCCTATGTAATTCACTAGCTCCTTTGGATTCCTGTTTACCCTGTTCATACGACATGAATCTGTGTTCAATTGGACGGAGTCAGTTATAATGTAATTCTGCCATTCTCACACCCACAAAGCCATTTCTGCTCCCAAAAGCCCCTTTGGCCGCCCTTACTGAGTGTGCTTAGGAGTGTGTGATCACTCACTTGTATTGTGTCACATGGGAACACCGAGCCCTTCTTCCTGATGCGGGTTAGGAAACCAGCGGAGGGCATGGCGTCATAAACCGGTGTGGTCCGTATGACACAGGCACGAGCGATCGTGACTCTTCCTGTCCGTAATGCATCTGAGGCAGTGCTGCTGGTCTTAGTAAGATTCTGGGTCTTAGGTAACTTAACTTTGGAATAAGCTTCCTTCTGTGGCAAATGGAAGTCATTTATGTGAACATTGGGCTAAATATTGTTTTGAATTCTTATTTGCTATTTTTCCCACGCGCCGAGGCTTCCTTATGGGGAGAATGATTTCTCTTTTAGTTTGTGTTTAGTTAGTTTAGTTGGTTTAGTTTGTGTACACTCTGGCACCGAGTGTCCCCGGCACGCTCTCTAGGTGCCTCCCAGTGTGTCTCCTTGGGCTGCATCCTTTTCACTCCTGGCTTCTCTCCATGGTGTTTATAGTTTCTACTGTTATTTTCTATTTCTCTCCCTGCATAGTGAACCCTCAACTAGATTTGCAATTATAAACATAAAATTATGCAAATATTTTCATTACTTAAATTTAAATATACTTATCTATATATTGATAAATTTTCATACTTATTTCCAACTTGGCTCTCAAGAGAAAACAGAAAACCACTGAAACAAATTATTATATGCCTTTATCTAGTAAGGTTAAATTTACTTTTTTTTGTACTGGGAATTGAACTCAGGACCTTGTGCTTGTCAGGCAGGTGTTTATACCTCTGTGCTATATCCTCTGCTTAGGTTAAATTTAATATAATTTTCTTACACTTCTAAGATTACATGTATGTGTGGGGCATGTGCAGTTATAATCACACATATAGATAATGTACATATGTATACATATATGTGTATACATGTTTAAATTTTTATCATTTAAATGTGCAATTTAATATAAATAAACTATATATTGATACTTACAGTTCATAAAATTACAATGGCATATGAAATCTTACAAAATTTTACCTTCTTTTTTCCCCCCACAACATACATGGTATTTTTATACTTGCATTTTTGACTAATAATTCTCCAAGAGTCTCAAATTTTATATTTTAATTTTCTTACAGCACTTTACAATAAGAACAGAATAAAAGCTTAATCTGTATTAAAGTGGGCAGTAAATCCATTTGTTATATTTTGTAAGAAAAACTGTGAGTGTACGGTTTTCCAGTTTTTCCTAGTTATTGACTTGTCACAATATAAAATGCCTTATATTGAAAAATGAGGGGACAAGGCTAGAGGTAAGTTAAAGAATATTTCAGTATCAAAGTTGTTTAATAAGATTATATCTCATATCTTAAGATTTCTTAGCTAAGTATTTTAAGTATTTTTATTCTCTAAAATTGAGGCTACAAATTATTTCTATTGTATCAATGCCTACATATGTCTTCTTCCAGAGCCATTTCCATTATTATTATTATTATTATTATTATTATCATCATCATCATTATTATTATTTTGTCTTTTTGAGACTGGGTTTCATTATGCAGATCAGGCTGGCCTTGGGCTCACTTTGTAGCCCAGACTGGTCTCAAACTTACAATGATCCTTCTTCCTCAGCCTCCCAAATGCTGGGATTACAGGAGTGCACCACTACACCCAGCTTCCATTGTTATTATTTAGTAAATCATCATATTGTTTTCTAAACCACAGGATACTTGCAGTACCTTCCCTCAGGGTCTTATCTAGTGGTTTTATCAGCAGCAGAATAAGTGAATATAATGGTAAAAATGAAATAATACATGACATAATTAAACTCACATTTGCTGTTGTGCAGGTAAGAGAAAATTTCAGACTATTTCTGGAATTTCAGGAGGGCTCAAAATCAAGTTTGGATGTACTTTTTTATACTGTACACTTTAGCCAATAAATGCATGGCACAAACCATTTAATTCTCCTTGCATACTCCAAAGTGGATGCAATTTATTTAAGATAATGTAGGATTTTTGAAGTTCCACCTAAGAATTCAAAATAAAGAGGTTGTGGAAAGTAAGAAAATAAAAATGTTGAATTTTTGTTTGCAGAGATAAGCAGGAGTGCTAAAGAAAGAATTTATGTGGGGAAGAAGCTGGACCATTTGAAAGAATGAAGAATTAAGAACTAATAATAGACATTCACCCTGCTCTACTGGAGAGGGGTATTTGTTTTAATTTAATAATATCAACTATGAATATTTCTACTGAATTTGTCTTGGTAGCTATACAGTATAAAAATTATACAAGATTATTACTGATTTCTATTTTTTTATTATCACACATTTAGAGAAATACAAATATATGCAGAATCACATTTTGTTTTGTTTCATGGGAATAGAAGTGAATGTGGATGTCGCTTGGTGAAGGCAGTAATTTTCTAGTAGCAAGCAATTAAAATAGTCAAGGATTCAGTTTATATATTATGAGCGATCTCGCTGATTGACCCTTTCCATGGCACTTCGTTGTTAAAACTGCTAGAAATGTAATATATTTATTGTGTGACAAAATATGCAAAAATCTCAAAATTGATTGAAAACTTACATATGAAAGTAATTTAGTAAGTTGTTAAACCTTAACATATATAAAAAATATTCTCAGAAAAATACATGGGTAAATTTTCCTTCTTTGGATTGGATAATGGATTCTTAACATCACACAAGGAACATAAAATATTAAGCAACCAAAAATATGTAAATGAGTTGGACAAACAACAAAAACATTTCATTACTATGGCATGACTATTTCCCTCATAGATTCATTTGGTGAAAATTATGTCTTCAAGTGGACAGTATATGTTGATAATACCTAGAGCTAATGGCTTTAGGAACTAATTAGTATTAGATGAGATCAGGTTGGTGCCCCAAGATGGAAATAGTGGCTTTATTAGAAAAAGAAAGTCCAGAGCTTACCTGTATTTGCTCTCTCCATGAGATGACTTCTGCTGACTTATGCCATCGTAAGAAGGTGCTGACCAGATGTGGTCACTTGACTCTGAATTTCTTGGCTCCAGTACCATGAGCCAATTCAAATTCTATGACTGTCGAATAATGCATCATTACACATTATATTGCACAATCACAGTGAACTAAGATTTGTATCACTTTTTACAG
Source organism: Hydrochoerus hydrochaeris (assembly GCA_004027455.1). Classification (NCBI taxonomy): domain Eukaryota; kingdom Metazoa; phylum Chordata; class Mammalia; order Rodentia; family Hydrochaeridae; genus Hydrochoerus; species Hydrochoerus hydrochaeris. Next base: position 276,403 of record PVLA01001003.1, on the reverse strand, counting down.
ACAACCTAGACAATCAAAGCATACATTTTCGAACAGTCTATTCAATAAGTTTTGAGTATCCAGTCCATATAAAGAAAGTATACAAGGAAACAGCATAAAGTCAAATAACTCACTAAAAATTGGACAAATGGTTTGAATACAAGTCTCTCTAAAAGACACAGTTAACCAATGAGTGTATGAAAAGCTGTTCAATACCAATAATTGTTGGAGAAATATAAATCAAACAATGAGATTTACTAATGTAAAGAATGCATAAAACAAAAGGGTAGACAAATATATGCAGATATTTATGCACTTTATGCACTTGTAGTCATAATATTAAATGGTAATTTGATCCCTAATTACTGAAAACAGTTTTGTAGCTCTGCAATAAAATCACAATTCTACTCCTACATGTATCACCAAAAGATTTTGAAAAAAAATGCAAGTATTTGGAGTATTATTCACAATACTCAAAAGACAGAATAAGCACTAATAACCATAATCAAAAGAATGGATGAATGCATAGTGGAATACTGACACTTTTCAAGTAGATGTAAATTTTGAAAAATAATATGATAAGTATGAAATAACCAGTATGAATCATATTTTGTATGACTCAACATGAAGAAATTACCAGGAACTGATAAACCAATAGAGACAGAAACACTTTTTGGTAATAGCTGGGCTTAGGAATGGGAAAAAATGTTTAAAAGATAGGTGGCAGCAATAGAAATATTTTATAGCTAGATCAAAACAGTGACTTTATATTATAAATATAATAATTGCCATTGATTTATTCCCTTTAAATGGTTTAATTTTATGCCATGTGGATTATAACTTAAATTATTCAAATAGAAATGACTCTGAAGAGGATTTTCCTTGTAAAAATTGTCATGCCTGACTTTGAATTATATCACCACAATTAGTAGGTATACTATATAATGGTGTCTGTTATAGCCAATAAAAAATTTTTGATTTAAATATTATATTTATAATCTTGTAAAATTTCAAATTTGGTGTAACTGTTTATTTGTATTTGCCAATTAGTTTTTTTTTTTTTTTTTTTTGGGTACAGGGAACCGAACTCAATAATATTGCACTTTCCAGGCAGGTGCTTATGCCACTAAGCTAAATCCTTGGCCCCACATATTTTTAAAAAAATACAATTAACAGAGCTGGGGATTTAGCTCAGTGGTGCAAGTGCCTGCCTGGCAAGCGTGAGGTCATGAGTTTGATCCCTGGTACCAAAATAATAATAATAATAATAATACAATTAACTAAGTAGATTTTATTACCTTTCAAGGAACTAATAAGTATTAACAATAAAACTCAGCATTTTATAAATGGAAATATGTGCTTTTACGAGTAACATAAAATATCAAAATTGACCCTATGTTCTGACATTATTCAATCTTTATTTTCCCATAGATTTTCATATTTTGTCAGACAGAAATGCTTTGTATATCCTTTCCTCTTCACAATAAACATGATCCTAGTCTTACTCATTTTCTTTACTGGAGGTAAGTATAACTGCAATTTTTCATTCATATGCAAGCTGTCATTGAAGTATATATATCCTCATTAACAACGTCTGGTATAATTCTGGTGATGTTTTAAAATCATTAAGATATAGCAATGCTTTGGCCAGCAACTTTGGTATTATTTCTCACTCAATAATAAGGTTTCAGAATCACCTATATTAACTCATTTGGTTATATATTGTATCCTAATTTTGTAGATATAAACTTACTAGACACAAATTGGTTTCCAAAGAGCTTAAACTGTTAACACTCACACCAACAAATTAAGCATGTTAACTTTGCCTCAGAACCATGGTATCATTTGATATTTATAGAACTTTAAAACGTTTTAAATATTTTGGGTGTATGAAAATTGCATATTATTTTATATTTACATTTTTCAAATTATTATGAAAATGTATGTATGGACCTTAAGAGCTTTCCTTTATTGTCCCTATGCATACTTCGCCCATTTTTCTACAAAATTTTAGCTTATTATTTAAGCAATGCATAAGCACATCTATTTTCTTCAACCTGAGACATAGTTTTCTGATTTATTTTTGATGATTTCATCAAGTAGACCTTACAATTATATGTTGCCAAATGTATTTATCTTTGATTTTGAATTTTTTAAAAAGCTCTGTAATCATAAATCCTATACATAGTCTTTATTTCCATGGATGGGATTCTAAGGAATAAAAATATCAGTGGTGGTGACAGTCTTGACATTTGGGGGAAAAAATTCTATGAATGGCAGAAAAGAGAGCCCTCTGCATGGGAGGAAGCAAAGATTTTGGGGTGCGCATGGGTTGGAATCACAGGTGCTCTTAATTGTTAGTGTTAAGGAGCTACTGAGCTTGTTAATCTCATTTTAATATATTACTGATTACACAGTATGTTCCAAAGTGTTTATTATGCTGAAAATAATACAGAATGATTGTTCATAAAATCATAATTTAAAATTATTAAAAGTAAAGTAAAAAACAAAAAAGGACAAATGAAAGAAAAGAAAGGAAAGAAGGAAGGGAGAAAGGAAGAAAAGAGAAAGATCATAATTGAGAACAGTGTTTTTTGTTGACATTTATTATTTTGAATAATTATAAAATACTTTATGCTAATTTTATAATTATCCATAATCCTGATGACCTATGTCAGATGACTATTGCTGCACATCTGTCTTTCTCGCCACTCTCTCAATAATTCTAGCCTAACTGACTCTTTTGATGTTGGAAATCATCAGTCTACTAAAAATGGAGCCTGACATACATTGATGAACTTAAGTAATTTATAGATTATCATTTGTGCTTGATTAAACAGCCTCAAAACTGACCCAAATATCCCATGGCTCAGGGTGAGTAAAAATAGACTTAAATAATTAAATAAAATCTCTTCCCTGCATACTTGTGCATTATAAACAAACAATAGAAATCAGAAATTCACATATAGTTGTTAACTAACACTTTATTTATTTAATTGGAAGAGTGATGATGAGTTTATATTTCTTTTAGTCCTACATTTTTGCATTGAATTTTCATGTTATGAATCTTTTTTCTAGCTTTTAATTTTTGTTTTATTTTATGGAAAAAAGGTAAAACAAAACTTCAAAATGAAATAATAGAATAACAATACTTAATACATTACATGTTGCTATTTTTTAAATTACTTGCTCAGGGTATAAGATATGGTCATAAAAATTTCTCCAATCCATATTAGTACAAGCCTTCCTTTTTAATGACCTAAAAGACACTAACAGTAAAACTGACTTGTATTTTTTCCTTTTTTTCTTCTGTCCTTTCCCATTTCACCCAACCTAGCTCCATATCAGCGATATATGTGCAACCAAAGTTTATAGTAGCAAACTTTATAATAGCTAAACCTTGGAAATGACCTATATGATATTGGGCATTATAACTTAATTTCTGATATTTCTGACATATTTAGTTATGACTTCACACCTTGCTGTTATTTCACAGACTGCATAAATATTAACTAAAAATAATAGGTGACTAAAATATTAACTAAAAAAAAGGTGACTAAAAGTCACCTTTTTAATTTTTTCAGAACAATTCTGCTGAAGTTCACTAGACATGAAAGTGAAAACAGAGAATGTGATGAATTTAAATGCTCAGAAAAATATAAATGAAAGCCAATTTAGTTCAACAAGTAATGGAATTCCATAATGTAAGAAACAAATTTTAGAAAGCATAAACTGTCATATAAGTTTAATGGCCACTTTGTAGCTGATGTATTCATTAATCTTACAGACTACTCCAATAGGAACTATTACAGATAAAGAAACAGTAAAAGACTTATAAAATACTGTAATACAGGAAGCATATGCTGTATAGAATCAACTTAATTTGGCATATTCTATTTTAAAAATATATTTTACTAATATTTTCATCTTTCAATATTTATATTGATGTTGTAAATAGTGCTCCAGTTCTGTAGGACACTGTATTATAACAAATCAGTTTTTACAAAATTGCTGAAAGTTCTAGAATTCTGAGAATCTTTTTTATGACTTGCACCCTAGGATTTGGATATCCAAAAAACTTTTTTTTAACTTTCTGCTTATGTGTTTTAACACATTTTTATTTGGTGCTAGCTAAAGAACACCGGGCTAGATTAAGCAGCTGCCCCAAGCTACTATAAGCAGCACAGATTTAGACTCCAAGTGGATGCATATCTTCAATTTGTATCTATATTTGTGGCATCAAACATGGGTCAACTGTCTTCTCACTGTTTCCTCATCTACTATTTGACACTATGTATTCACAAAAGTAAGTACATAGATTCCGTGTTGCCTTTCATACAGGGATGCTCAGGATTTTCATAGTAATCTGGACTACAGTGTTCTAAATGTCTTAGTCCTTTCTGTGTGTTTTCAGTATGAACAATGTCACCGAAGTTACAGTGTTTGACCTCGAGGACTTCACAGAGGATACTCAACTGCACATCAGTCTCCTTTTTCCTGTTTTGGCCGTTTATCTGTTTCTCATCATGGCAAACATAGGACTGACTGTATAGGGCATTGGGCATTCCCAGCTCCACAACCCAATGTACTATTTTTTAAGCATTTTATCATTTGCAGATGCCACTTTTTTCAGTATTATTACTCCAAAAATGTTAGGAAATTTTATGTCAAAAATGAAAGTCATTTCATTTCTGCAGTGTGCAGCACAAATGTTTCTGGCTGTTACTTCTGGACCACAGAATGCTTTCTCTTGGTGGTAATGGTTTATGTGGCCATGTACAACCCACTCCTGTATGCTGTGAGCCTGACACCCAGGGTCTATGTGCCGCTCAATACTGCTTCCTTTGCTGGGGGGATTCTGCATTCTGCAATACATACAGTGGCCACGTTCAGTCTATCTTTCTGTGGGTCCAAAAAATTAGGCATATCTTTTGTTATGTCCCCCCTCTGTTCGCCATCTCCTGTTCTGACACTCACATAAATGAGTTTCTGCTCTTCCTCTTTGTGAGTTCCACTGAGGTCATTATTATCCTGATTGTCCTCATCTCTTACAGTCTCATTCTATTGGCCATTCTGAAAATGCCTGCTGCTGAAAGGAGGAGAACAGTATTCTCCACCTGTGGCTCCCCACAACGGAGTTTCCATTTATCACGGGACTGTCCTCTTCATGTACATGCCTTGGAGCATGACATGGTGGTGTCCACATGCTATGCCATTGTCATTCCCATGCTGAACCCCATCGTCTACAGCCTGAGGAACAAAGATGTCTCAGAGGCAATGAAAAGATTATTTAGGAAATGGTGTTAGGATAAAGTAAATTTTTCTCATTAAAATTTTAACTGAATCATTTCTTTTTAGATAAGCAGCATGTTTCTATTTTTACTGAAATTTTAAAAATAAAGATCCTAGTCTAACTATGAAGGTTTCCACACACAGGACTCTTTCTTCCTTATGGAGTTCATCTACACTTATGTACATAAATGCACACAACCACATGTGGAATACCTGTTCCACTAGTTTGCTATGGTTGTGATAAGAAAATGGAATACATGGAGTTGCTTTAGCAGCACAGGTGTATTTTCTCAGTTTTGGATACTACAAGCCCAAATCCAAGGAGCTGTCAGGTTGCTTTCTGCTGAGGCTTCTCTTTGCAGTTTACAGAGCAAGGCTGGAATTTAAGGCCCTGCACACAGAACAGGTAGACACTGCACTTCCTGTCTCCATCCTTCCCAAGAGCAGAGGATGCTGAAGGGAAGGTGAGGTCCATCTCACCCCTGGAAAATCTGGCAGAGGACTGAGGTCACCATGAAGGGGCAGGGTTCAGCCTTCAGACAGCCAGAGATGGATCCTCCCTCTGGGACAGAGGCCCAAAAGGAGGTGAGAAGAAGACAATATGATTTTGATGTTCTTCCTTCGAGTAGGCCTTGACCTGTAGGAGCATTCTAGAAGAAACTCTTGTCACTGTGAGACTCCAGTCAGTCCTGCCCATCCCAGCCCCTACCTGCTTTCCAGCAGAGGCACTGCTCTCAGCAGGGAACTCACCTCCGCCCTGAAGCTGTCATCTGCAAGGACAAGATGTCACAAAAAAGATAAGATAGGACAAGAAAATTTGCAGCTTCCACAAAATCTGGAGACACCTGGTGACACTCTAAAACTTACACAGGATGCTTCAAAGACTCTGCCCAGTGTGGTGCCAGACAGTCAGAGAACTTTGACCACCATAGATGTTTATTACTATCTTCTCAAATAACATCTCCAGCCTCCTTTCCATCCCTATGAGAGGGACGCACTTCTCTTTGTTCCCTACAGAAGCTCTTTTTGCTTTCTGTCTGCCAGCACTCAGGCACAACAAACTCCATGGCACAAGCCTGGTGGTCTATGCTGGTGTACCCCCCAACACACACCACCACACACGCACACCATTAGTTACAGTCTCCAGTGCAGATGGTCCCACAAGGAGACATGAAGACTATGTGTGTGTGTATGTGTGTGTCACTGTATAAGAGTTTAAGCTATTGCTTTTGCCACTATAAGGCATTACCTTGCTTTGCTAGGTTTTCTGAAAGCCAGGGTTGTTTCATGTGCTTTACTGATTTTCTATCAGATACACATACCTGCTAATATATTCACTGGGCCCAGCAGACTCACCCCTTACTTTTCTGCAGTAAATCTGTACTTTAGGAAAATAGTAACCACGTGTCTCAGTCCCTTTAGCTGAAGGATACATGCAGCAATCTATGTGCTTACCCACTTAGTATGAAGAACAGCAAGATGTGTGCAGATGTGCAAATACTGCAAAATGGAATTTTTTACTCACATTATGCTAAGACAAACTGTTTTGGTGCATGTTTACTTAAGTATCACAGATGCTCTGACAGCACTCCAGCACTGATTGAAAAATAAAGTTTTCTTTTGATTTTACCAGTGAAAGTAGTCCAATTCAGTACAAAAGAACATGAAAAATCAAATTTGTAATTTTTGGAAGAGGTCAAAAGTGAATCAGATCGCTGATGCATGGGTGATGAAGATGACCCATTATGGTAAAATACATGTTCTCATCACAGAAGAGTGGTGTGAGTGGGTGACAATGATAGTGATGGTGACGGTGATGGTGGTGACAGTGTCGGTGATGGTGGTGACAGTGACGGTGATGGTGATGGTGACGGTGGTGACAGTGATGGTGACGGTGACGGTGGTGATGGTGACGGTGATGGTGACGGTATGATGGTGATGGCTTTGATGCTGGCCAAGTAAGCAAAAGTTCCTGTGACAATGAAGTGGAGTAAGAATTGACTGACACAGACACAGAGAAGGCAGAACTCCTTGATTCAGATGCCAGAGAAAACAGCAATGTGAGTACATACTCGAATACTCAAAATGTTGCAAAGTGGTTCACAACCAAATGGAACAATCCAGTACAGAACTGGGTCATCATCCTAGAACTGAATTATTATCCTGGGTTTCAGCCTTTATCTGTGTAGTAATCAACCAAGTGATGTTGTGAACAGACTTGTTACTCTCATTTTCCTAACTAATAAGAATGTGACATTCTACAGTTGGTTTACCAGATTCCAATTGCTGTTACATTTGCTAACAGAGCACAAGTTGACTGGAACAGGAACAAAGCAGAAATTTCTAATGAAATGTTACAATTTCAAAAAAGAGACTTTTATAGTACAATCTTTGGATTTCAGAAAGATAAAATGTTTGCCTTGAATATGGCAAAGAGAAACAAGCTGGTACTGCTGTGTCAACATTTTACACTAATGGAAATATTGAATAAGGAAGCCTTAACAAAATGAAAGCTTGTGATGAAAACTTGCTACGAGAAAACTGAAGGTAGAGTGGATATTGCTGAGTTATGCACCAACTATGATGTCACTGGAAACAGAAAGCATTGGCCAGTGCTGTTTTATTTGATCCTAAACATGTGTGGCATAGTTTGACAGTTTACAAAGAAAGTAACAAGTGCAAAATATCTTCAAAAAATCATCTCAATAGTTAAGAATGTACCTCATACAAGATCATTCATAGCAGAGGAAAAACATTTCTGCTCAGGGAACTACTCAAAATACTTGTGGAACACACTTGTGACTTGATGGGTGAAGAGTCAGACACAGCCTAAAAAACACCTACTATGACAGCAAGAACCCAAAAAGATGTCAACTGTGCCCTACAAGAAAGGACAGGAAAACAAAATATACGCACTTAGTGTAAGCGATACTTGTGTGACACATACAGTTGTTATGTGTGAAGACTGCCTTGGGTGTGACAGTTAAAGATGATTTCTGTGGTGAAGTTTGTGTTTACATTGTAGCACACATAGGTTTTTTATTTTTGATACTATCTTTTAGGTTTTGTAAGCAAGTAAACAGCTCATTAGAAAATGTTAATGACTATAGTAAGCACTTATTATATATTTGATATTGTATTTTATAGACATCTTATTTCACTGCTTGGTGCATGTTGTACAATATAGCAGGAAGCTTCTGACAAAATGGGAAGAGAAGAGATGCCATGAGTGCCATGTAGGAAAGGAAAGCCAGGCATCTGTGCTGTCAGAGTAAGCAATATGTGTACATAGAACCTGAGGTTGTCATATCTAAAGGCTGCCTTGGGTGTGATAGGGTTTTAGGTTTCAGAATCAAATATGCTGTTGGTAAGAAAATGTTGATGTCTAGTCTAGAAGCCCAGTATATCCTACAAGAAAGCCAGGAAAGCTAAACACATGTGCTGCCAGTCTATCCAATGAACATATATGCACTATATCTTGTCATGTTTGCAGACTATCTCAGGTGTGACAATTTAAGCAATATTTTTGTGAAGTGCTACTGGTATTTTCATTATAGTTCATATAGGAATTGATTTTTATTGTTATTTTTTAGATTTTGTACACCAAAAAAGTCAATGTTGAATATTTGGATGCTTTTTAATAAACACCAATAAGTATTCAAAATTCAATAATTTAAGTTGTAAGTAATGTATTTCCTGCTAAGTACTCATTATTTAATGTAATAAAACTCACAAAATCAAAATTAATAATTCATCAATAGATATAAAGAATAAAGGTAGGTCTGACAGATCCACATTTCTACACTTTTACAGCAAAATTAGAGTTATGCTCAGCATTCAAATGCTTTATTTTTTTTCACTTTCTAATTATATTGCTTTTGTTCTCTTTTTATTCTTTTTCTTCTCAAAACTTCTTGTAGGGATACAAGTCTGTTGGTAAGGAAAAAGTAGAATAAGGGCCTCTTTAGACTGTATTAGAGAAATTGGCAAAAATTCTTACTCAAAGTGGCTTTACAACCTGCAGTTAGATTCAGATTCACTGCTGAGTCCCATGTAGAATGTTAACACTTTTTTAGAGGAATTCCTGCAGAGATTAACAGGACAAAAGTAGAAAAAGAGAGAGTAATCAGGCCTGAAAAGGAGCCAGGTATCACAATTAGAATAAGAATTTACAACTAAGGGTGGAATGCTCTTTCCTGAAGAAATAAATCTGAGAAGTAGCTCTCAGGCAAGCATAAGGAAGCCAGAAGCAGGAAAACAGGAATAACCAACCAGCACCTACCAGCAACTACCTCCAATAAGATGCAGAGCACACATAGGGCAGCTACCTAAATTAAAAGAAAACTAATTTAATTTATAAAATATAAACACACAAACATAGATTACATATACCCCAGATCCACTCAAATGCAGGATAGGAAGCGATCAAAGTGTGACAAACTCCTGGTGGTCACTTGGAAGGCAGGGTCTCTAACCCTAATAAAGAAACCCAGGAATGAGAGAGGTGGGTTCTTGTACACAAGCAAAGGTCTTACCTTTGAGAAGAAATGTAGACAGTTTCCCTACAGGAGCAAAAAGGAAGACAGTGTATGGATTCACTGCCTTAAGGCAATCTTGATGCTGAGGATTCTTCTCTCAACTTTGGTCTGTTGCTAAAAGGAAAACAAATTCAATTATCACCTGTTGGCTTGAGTCACAGCTCCAGCTAGCCATCCCCTTGGGAACCTGGAGGGTGAGAATGCATTTGAACATCAAGTTCTGTGTCACTGTGTGAGGCCATGCTGACCTAAACCCACATAATACAGCATCTAAATATATGAAATCTGCCCAAAACCAGCCAGGGGCCCTGACTGCCCTCTGGTGGAATTCCAGTGCACAGAAAGGGACTTTGAGCTTGCTCCCAGGTGGTAGGTAAGACCACACCTGGCAAGACCACCCCAAGGCACACACAGGGAGGGGCCTAACTGGGCCACACCCAGTGAATGCAAAGCAGCAAGCAAGACCTGGAATTCAGCCTCCAGCACTTATCTCACACTCTGGCGGAATCCCAATGCATGGAAAAAACTTGGAACTTCACTCCCAGGTAGTGAATTTTGGACTACAGTGGATTAACTATGTCAGTGTGGTGAGTATGCCTCTAAAATAGAGGTATACAGTGGGTAAATAGGGCCAGTAGTAAAGCCTCCTCCAACTAACTGTAAGACCTTGGTGAGTCTGAGAAGAGTGTGGGTGACACTCTCTTACACACAGAAAACATCAGGCAGAGTGAAAATGGCAAAGCAAAAAAGCAAAATGCAGTCTAGTCCATGAGAATCAAGTACAGGAGATATTGAAATAGAGGATGACCCCAAAAGTAACACACAGGGAATCTCTGAAAAGATAGTGAGTGAAATAAAAAAAAAAAACAAAAAACACTCCATGAGGCTTTAGAGGAAATCTAATTAGAAGTACTCTCCCACATAATGACCTTAGTAAAGGAGTTGTTGAGTGCAGCTAAAGAAGAAATAGATAAAAAAGTACAGGAGCATGGGAAACTGATTGAAACCTTGAAGGAACAACATAGAAAACAAGCAGAATTTATGAAACAAAGACACATCCAAGAAACAAAAAATTCTAATGAAAGCAGGCAAAACTACATAAATGAAGCTGAGGATAGGATTTTGAATCTTGAGGACAGGATCACAATTAGTGATCAGGAAACGATAGAACTCTTAAAAATGACAAAGCAGCATGAAATAACAATCCAGAAGCTTGATGATGATGCCAAGAGCAACAATATAAGATTAATGGGCATCAGTGAAGATGCACAAGTCAATGCAAATGACACAGCCAAAATATTCACAGAAGTAATAGAAGAAAATTTCCCAAACATGGGGAAAGAAACTGATATGCAGATATGTGAGGCATATAGAACACCAAACAGTCACAATCAACATAAATCCATACCCAGACACATAATAATTAAGATCTCAGACATAAAGCATAAAAACAGAATACTAAAAGCTGCTAGAGGAAAGACAAAACTCATCTATCAAGGAAAGCCCATTAGAATCAGGACAGACTTTTAAGCACAAACTCTCAGGTCAAGAAGAGCTTGGAGTGAGGTATTCCAAGCCTTGAAAGAAGACAACCTTCAACCCAGACTGATGTACCCAGCAAAACTTTCATTCAAATTTAATGGAGAAACAAGGTACTTCCATGACAAGGAACAACTGAAGAAATTCACATCCACCAAACCAACCCTAGAAAGAGTATTGAAAGACATACTAGACAGAGATAAAAACAACTGCAATTCTCAAAACAACAAGAGAAAAAAAACCACCAGGTAAGATAAGCAATTAAATAAGGGGAAAAGCAGAAAGCAAACAACTGGAATATAACATGGCAAAGTCAAGCCAGTACATATTAGTGATATCCATAAATGTAAGTAGCCTCAATTCACCTATAAAAAGGAACAGATTGACAGAATGGATCAAGAAACATAATCCCACAATATGATGTATACAAGAAACACATCTGACCCAAAAGGAAACTCATAGATTAAAAGTCAAAGGATGGAAAACAGTATTCCATGTAACAGGAACCCAGAAAAAAAATAGGGGTAACTATTATCCTTGCAGACAATGTGAACTTCAAACCTAAAATGATTAAAAGAGATAAAGAAGATCACTACATACACATTAGTGGAAACATGGAAGAGGAAGAACTAATAATTATAAATATGTATGTACCAAATACAGGAGCACCCAACTATATAAGACAGATATGAATGGACATGAAAAACCAAATGCACAAGAACACAATTATAACAGGAGGCCTTAACAGCCCATTGTCACAAAGAGACTGATCAACTAGACAAAAAGGCAGCAAAGAAACAATAGAACAGAATCATACCTGTGAGCAATTGGACTTAGTAGATATTTACAGATTGTTACATACAACCATATCAGAATACACATTCTTCTAAGCAGTGCATGGGACATTCTCCAAAATAGACCATATATTGTCCCATAAAACATTTTTAAGTAAATGCCAAGGTATTGAAATCATCCCATGCATAATATCTAATAATAGCACAATGAAATTGGAAATTAATGGCAAAAGAACCTGCAAAACTTACATAAATACATGGAAATTAAATAACAACCTTATGAACAACCAGTGGGCTACAGATGAAATTAAAGAAGAAATAAAGCAATGCCTACAATTCAATGAAAATGCAGAAACAACATAATGTAATCTGTGGGATGCAATGAAAGTGGTCTTAAGAGGGAAATATATAGCAATAAATTTTCATATCAAGAAAACAGAATGAGCAGAAATAAACAACCTAATGCTTCATCTCAAGCTTCCAGAAAAAGAAGAGCAAGCTAAACCCAAAGATCATAGAAGAGAAAAAATTGTAAAGATTAGAGCAGAAATCAATGCAATTGAAACTAAAAAAGAATTTATGAATCAAAAACCTTGTTTGGAGAGAATAAACAAAATTGACAAACATCTACCTAACCTTATCAAGAAAAAGAAAGAAAAAAACCCAAAATGACACACTAAGGACTGAAAAGGGGGAAATTACTACAGATCCCATGGAAATTCAAAAGATCATGAATACCTACTTTGAAAATCTCTACACACATAGAGTGGAAAACACAGAGGCAATGGACAGATTTCTAGAAACATAGAACTATCAAAGCTCATCCAAGAAGATATAGCAATTTTGAGCAACCCAGTATCAGCTATTGAAATTGAAAATGTAATTAAAAACTTACCAACAAAGAAAAGCCTAGGTCTTGATGGATTCACATCTTAATTCTACAAGAAATTTAGAGAAGATGTGATGCCAGTACTCCTTAAACTCTTCAATGAAATTGAGAAAAAAGCAATCCTCCCTAAATCATTCCTGGAGACAAGTATTACCCTGATACCAAAACCAGAGAAAGACCCAACCAAAAAGGAGAACTATAGGCCAATCTCCCTAATTGACACTGATGCAAAGATTCTCAATAAAATACTGGCAGATAGAATGCAGCAAACCATCAAGAAGATTATACATCATGACCAAGTGGGGTTCATTCCAGGAATAAAGGGATGTTTTAACATAAGCAAATCAATAAATATGATACACAACATCAACAGAGCCAAAAACAAAAACCACATGGTCATCTAAATAGATGCAGAAAAAGCTTTTGATAAAGTCCAACACATATTCATGATAAAAACCTTTCAGAAACTCAGAATACATAATTTCTACCTCAACCTTATAAAGGCCATCTGTTACAAACCAACAACCAACATTATACTAAATGGACAAAAACTGAAAACTTTTACTTTAAAATCAGGAACAAGACAAGGATGTCCACTATCACCACTCCTTTTCAACATAGTTCTGGAAACACTAGTCAGGGCAATCAGACAAGAGAGAAAAATAAAAGGAATAAAGATAGGAAAGGAAGAAGTTAAATTATCATTTTTTTCAGATGACATGATACTCTATAGAAGACCAAAAAACTCCATTAAAAGAGTATTAGAGGTAATAAACAAGTTCAGCAGTATAGCTGGATACAAAATCAATGCTCAAAAGTCAATTGCATTCCTGTACACAAACAAAAAACTCACTGAGAGAGAAATTATGGAAATATCACCCTTTACAATAAGATCTTAAAAAATGAAATACTTAACCTAACTAGAAATGTAAAAGACCTATTTGCTGAAAATTATACTGCACTGAAAAAGGAAATTGAAGAGGATATTAGAAAATGGAAGGATATTCTGTGCTCTTGGCTAGGAAGAACTAACACTGTGAAAATGGCCATACTCCCAAAACTGTTACACAGATTTAACACAATCCCAATCAAAATACCATTGACATATCTCACAGATCTAGAGAAAACACTCCTAAAAGTCATTTGTAAACAGAAGAAACCTAGAATAGGAAATGCAATTCTGGAAAACAAAGGAAAGGCAGGAGGCATCTCAATTCCTGACTTGAATCTATACTACAAAGCCACAGTGATAAAATCAGCATGGTACTGGCAAAGAAATAGACCTGAGGATCAACAGAACAGATTAGAAGATGTAAGCACAACTACAAAGACACTCAGCCAGCTGATATTTGACAAAGTGGCTAAATATGTCCACTGGAAGAAGGATAGCATCTTCAATAAATGGTGTTGGAAAAAATGACTCTCCACATGCCAAAGACTGAAACTAGATCCATGCTTATCACCATGCACAAAACTAATGTCTAAATGGATCAAAGACCTAAATATTAAAACAGAAACACTAAATCTACTGGAAGATAAGATAGGTAGAAGTCTTGGAGACATAGGGGTAGGCAGAGGATTTATGAACAAAATGCAAACTGCATGGGAAACACTTCAAAGAATCCACCACTGGGATCTCATATTGTTGAAAAATTTCTGCACTTCAAAAGAAATCACCAACAGAGTGAAAGGAAACCCACAGAGGGGGAAAGAATTTTAGCCAGGAACCCCTTAGACAAAGGACTTATATCCAGAATATATAAAGAATTAAAAAACATCAAGCCCCCCAAATTCAAAGACCTACCCCAAAAATGGGCATCTGAGATGAACACACAGTTCTCAGAGAAAGATATACAAATGGCAAATAAATACATGAAGAAATGTTCACCATCACTGGTCATTCGAGAAATGCAAATTAAAACAGCATTGAGATTCCACCTCACTCTGGAAAGAATAGCTGCCATCAAGAAATCAATTGATAACAAATGTTGGCAAGGCTGCGGCAAAAAAGGAACACTGCTCCACTATTGGTGGGAATGTAGACTGGTGCAACCATTATGGAATCCATATGGAGAATTCTCAGAAGAGTAGAACTAGAAGCTCCATTCAACCCAGCTATTCCCCTCCTGGGTATTTTCCCAGCAAAAGAGAAAAGTTCATATCACAGTGACATATTTGCACCAATGTTCATAGCAGCATAATTTGTAATAGCTCAATCTTGGAAATAACAAAGATGCCCATCAACTGCAGAGTGTATGAAAAAGAGGTGGTATTTTTATACAATGGAATATTACTCAGCTATAAAAAAGGATGACCTTGAGGCCTTCATGGGTAAATGGAGAGAACTTGTGAGACTATGCTCATTAGTGAAATAAATAAGAATCATATTTATCAACATCACATTGTGTCTCTAGTGTAAAAAGTAAAAAGAATTATAAGAGTAATAAAACCCAAAGTGCATAATTGCTAATGCAAAAAAGAGAGGAAAAGAAAGTGCTCTAAGGGATATAACTGCATATATGTTTGAGTGTGCAAAATGGATGACCATATTGTTGACTCTTTGTTGGATCTTTGAGCAGAACTCTTTGCAATCTCACTGTTTGAATGTCTACTATGTATCCTTTAACTTTGTAACTTGAACAACTGCATCCAAGATAACAATATATAATTTATCAGCTAGTGATTTCTTAGTGTTTTTTTTTCTTTTAGAATTCTGTATTGTTGCTACCATTTTTTCTGTTTTGCTTATTTCTCTTTAAATAAAATTTTAAAAATGTGTAATTGCTATTGTAAAAAAGAGGCAATAGGAAGTGCTATAAAAGATATAACTGCACATATATTTAAGTGTGTGGGATTGATAACCATATTTCTAAGTTCTTGTTGGATTGTTGAACAGATCTGTTTACACTCTCACTGTTTGAATGTCCACTTTTTATGCTTTAATTTTGTAACTTGAACAACTATTTCTAAAAGGACAATATGTAATTCATCAACTAATGATTTCTTATTGTTTATCTTTTTTTTGGAAATTCTGTAATATTTCTACGCTTTTTTGGTTTTTCTTCTCTTTAAATAAAATAAAATAAATAAATAAAAAAGAAACTGAGGACTACAGCTTGCAGCTGTTCCTCTTGTCTCACCCTCTCCTGTCTTCTCTCCAGTGCAGCTTAATTCTCTCTGCAGTTTTTTTCTCTTCTCACAAATAAAGCATAATCCTTGCTTAAACTCCTTCCCTCTAATTAATTATTAGTGCTGACTTTTAATCTGGTTGTCACCTGGGCCAAGACACTGCTATGATTGTATTACAGGTAGCTGGTTTATTTAGAAATACTATAGTCAGACAGGGCTCATCCCTAGATAGAACAGTGCAAAAGATAAGAACATACTACAACTGTGCCTGGAGATAGATTCCCTGAAAGTTAGGATTCAAAACAAAGATAAATGATAACACACCTAATTTCCCTGGAAATGAACAACATTGACTGATACTCTAATGAGGCCTCAATCACTTTGGGTGAAAGAACAAATCCTCCCTAGCCCATTCCTTCTGTGAAAGTCATGTTCATTTCTTTGACTTTGCTGTGTGACTTGCTTCCCTATTTGATCCCTACTTAATCAATACTACCTAAGCAACTATACTTGTAATCTTTTTGGTTGACCATAAATTAGTCCCACCTCATACCCATTGATATAGGGGAATGAAACTCCCAACCTACTATCTCTGGTACGAGTTGGTGTTGTCTAAAATTGAAGAGTGAGTTTTAGGAACAACAGAGGTTAAGAACAGAATATATTTATTGAGAGAAAGAAAGCTTCTATCTGAGAGAGAGAAGACAGAAGGGGGTCCTGAGCGGCTTGCCAGGGACTCTGCCTTTTCTAGGGACTTGCATAAAGTACAATCATAAATGGGTCAAAGGTGGGGAAAAATGGGAATTTGCAAGCTGGGCATAAGGTGGAACAGAACTGTGGTCAACCAATAAGTTTAACTACCCAGGTAAAATTGATTAAATTAAGAGCAAATTGGGGAGTGAGTCACATAGTAGCAGACCTGCTTAATAGCAGTGACTCTTCCTGTAGCGGGGTGGGCTGCTGACTTCTGACTTCCTCAAGGTGATAGAGAACTTTTTGGACTGTGGATCCTTAAAATGTACTTGTTTACCTTTTGTCTGGAGATCTGACCCACAGCAGGAGGTGTCTGTCTCTTCCAAACCTGCTAGGTATCTGAGCCTCTGCTCTGGCTCCTTTGAGGGCCCAGCCCCCTGTCTGACTGCCTATAATATTTCTCACTAAGTCAGTTGCCTGTAACAATATATGCCTGAAATATGTGCCGGAAAATTTCATCTACACTCAGTCAAAAACAACAACTTCAGCAACAACAACAAAAAACTCTCAAACACAATCCTGACAGACCAGAATTCTGACTGTAAGCATTATTTTCTGCAAGTTAAAATAATTATATATCAAACTAAAAAATATAAAAAATAAAGTTTAGTAAATAAGTGAAGTTTATCTACAATTTAGAGTAACATGAGAGAATGTGTTATGTTCTTCTTTGTGGAATTTTGCTCCTTTACACTTAGAAAGTTTGCCTTTGTTATCATGCCAAGTGTTCATCCTCAGACAATGGGCCCAGAGGAGGACCACATGCTGCACACTTAATAGAGCATTAATACATGGGACACTCTGGAATTAGTACCCTGGAATTAGAAACCAAGGTCGCACTGCTCTGGATAAATTCACAGTTGCTCACTGGAACAATTTTAAGAGAAGAATGTCTGGTAAAGTATCCATCTGATCAAGACCTGACCTAAACAAAGTTTCCAGGGTGATTCAATTAATCTTGGAACTAAAAAAAATGTGCAAAAATATAAAAGTCACTTTTACAAAGAAATATAACTGGTGATATAGCTCAGTGGCACAGTGCCTGCCTGGCAAGTGTGAGGTCATGAGTTCGATCCCTGGTCAAAAAAAAAAAAAAAAAAAAAAAAAAAAAAAAAAAAAAAAAAATATATATATATATATATATATATATATATATATATATATATATATATATGTGTGTGTGTGTGTGTGTGTGTGTGTGTGTGTGTGATTTATAACAAAAATACAAAATTGTCTTTTGTAAAGGAAAACAAATATCACAGAGAGTCTCAGCTCTTTACATTGTTACTGTATTTTGTATTGGCTAGATTTGTAAATATTGGGAAAGCTACTTTTTTCACCAGCTTTGCTGCATAGTAATTATCACTCTTAATATTGGATTGTTTTAGAAAAGATAAAATAAAACTGTATATTTTAGAAGAGTATACATATAAATACATTTAAAACTTATCAAAGTAATGTTAATATATTACAGAGAAATATAGAATGACAGAAGTGTACCAGTACTGTAAAATGAAATTTCAAAGCTTAGTTTTGAGGGTTTTGTTTTGTTTTGTTTTTCTTCAAAAAATAGTGGCTTCCTGAAAGCAAGACATAAACAGCCTGGCACAGAATGTGTTTAGTAGCTTATGTTTGAAGTTATCATCATTTTAAAAAGTCATTTTATTCTCTCATTGTTGATATATTCAACAATTCTACATTATATGTGGTGTGCATTCCTAATATGTCTCAAAAAAGTTTCCTAAAAAGTAAAATTGATTTGTCATTAAAAACAAAGAGCAGGCCAGGGATTTAGCTCAGTGGCTTAAGCACCTGCTTGGCAAGTGCAAGATTGTGAGTTTGATCCCTGTTACAAAAAACAAAAAAACAAACCAACAAACAAAAAACAAAAAAACAAAGAGCAGTGTAAAGTGAATGAGAAAATAAAAAAAAGTAAAGCTATTTTCATTACAACATATTTAATATCCTTTCTTATTTTTGCTAAAAAAGTTATAAATAGGAATAAAAAATGGTTAGCAAGCTCTCAGGAGACAAAGTATTTTGGTAGAATTTCAGTGAGAAGAAGTACTGTGTTGATATCACAAAAGTTATTTTCTGTGCCTTCCTTGTGATTTAAAAATTCACACCGAAATGCTTTTCTAGCTGATATTTGAATATTTTTGTTAATATTCAGCAAAGGTTTTTTTTTTTTTTAATTCCTAAAAATGGTAAATTACCTGTAATAAGTACAGGGGATTCACACAAACAAACCTTGTTTTCAGTCACTTTGATTTCTCACTAGGTTAAAAGTACACCATGGGTACATGGAACTTCTCCAGTGTACCTGACCTCATCCTCCTGGGGCTGGCGGATTCTGAAGAGACACAGCTGGCCCTCTTCCTGCTCTTCCTCCTCATCTACCTGGTCACGGTGCTGGGGAATGCAGGGATGATACTGATCATTTGCCTGAATCCGCAGCTTGACACCCCCATGTACTTTCTCCTCACCTATTTTTAGACCTTAGCTATTTAAGTGTTGTCACAACTAAAACCTTACAGAACTTACTGACTTCCTCCAAGAGCATCTCATTCCTGGGTTGCTTCACCCAAATGTTCCGTTTTATCCTTTTGGGTGGCACTGAATGCTTTCTTCTCTCCTCCATGGCCTATGACCTCTGTGTAGCTATCTGCAGCCCTCTGCATTATCCGGTCCTTATGTGTACAAGACTGTGCCATGCCCTGCTTATTGGCTCCTACACAATTTGTTTTATGTAATCTAGTGTGAATGCAATTTGTATGAGCAGATTGCATTTCTGCAACTCCAGTGTCATCCAGCACTTTTTCTGTGACACATCTCCAGTTTTAGCCCTGTCTTTCATTGACACTCGTAAAAATGAAATCATTATATTCATTTTTGCTGGTTCCACCCTAATAGCCTCCTTCATCACCATATCTGGATCCTATGTGTCCGTACTGTCCACTATCCTGAAAATTAATTCCACTGCAGGAAAGAAAAAACCCTGCTTTACCTGTGCCTCCCATCTCCTGGGGGGTCACCATCTTTTACAGCACTATGATCTTTGCATACTTAAAACTGAAGGAGTCCTACTCTTTGGGAAAGGATCAGGAGGCTTCTGTGTTTTATGCTATTGTGACTTCCATGCAGAATCCTCTCATCTCCAGTCTCAGAAACAAGGAGGTGAAAAATGCTGTCATTAGAGTCCTGCAGAGGATAGATGCCTGCAGGCAATTATAGTAACAGTGGTTTTAAGTACTTATTTTCGCCTTTTCCTTTTTTTAGTAAAAAATTTTTGGTCTGTTTTGAAAATAAATTTTTTTGCTGTGTTCCTTTGCAAGTGTGTTTTCTTTAGCAAACATGATACTGAACATTTCCAAATACATATTTTTAGACATAGCTTCTGACAATCATGAAGTATTTGATAAATCTGGAAATAAATACATTTGGTTTCAAGAGCAACTAATGTGCAAAACAAAAAAAAGCATGTTTGTCATATTGAAAACTACATCATACAATATTTATGTATATTATAATTTCAAGCAATTTTATAATTTAAATACTGTACCTTTTCATAAGTCAGTCTCTAAAATCAAGATTCATCATTTAAGTTCTCTATCCTCCATGTTTTATTGTTTATTTTAAAGAGAAAAACATAAAAATAACAGTAAAACAGTCTAAAACAGATCAGTAGGAATTACAATAACTAATATTGTGTGTTGTTGTCATCATAATAGTTATTCAGAGTACAAGATATAGACATATCTTTTCTAAACAATATCAGCACAAACATTTATTTTCAATGGACTAAGACAATTTAACTGTATAATTATCTTAACTATGAAATATTATGCAATGTACTAAGTTGTTCATATTTCTGAATCAGTGGCAAAATAATTTATCATCCTACATTAATATTATATACAATTATTATCATTGTTCTTGTATATATGTTTTGTAAACTCTATATTTGTAAATATTCCCTGTTGTTTGTCTTTGCAATTAAAATTAATAATCTAATAAGTATTTAATATTCAATGTATTAAATATATTTTTAGGGTCATCTCTTATCACAGAAAAGTCTTAGTAATTTTATATAATTATTGCTTTTTTCTTTCTAGCTATGTTTATAAAATACATGTTTTCCTGACACTCATTTTTTTTTTAATATCGGCGCTGGGGATCGAACTCATGACCACGTGCTTGTAAGGCAGATGCTTATACCATTGAGCTAAATCCCCAGCCCCTGATACTCATTTTTATATATGTGTCTGAGTTGGATATTTATACTATCAGTTTTTGTTAGTAAACCTATCAATAGAATCTGTGACTTGTGGGCAACATTTAACTTAAAGAAATTCTTATATTTTAATTAAATTAAGCTATCTTATTTTTTAAATATATAGCATATAAAGCTTTCATATCATGTCATTAGATATACATAATATAAAATTTTGTTCATAAGAATTATTTACCTACATGCTTTTGACCATTATTTATTTCTTATATCACTATATAGCTCATATAGTGCAGGCAATTTCCCTGAAATAATTGAAGATATTATGTCTTCTTTCTTGTTGCCAGGTCAATGTGCTATGTAATGTAAATATTATTTTTTAGTAAAAACTATAATATGCACAACAAAATATGACCGCCTGATTTGGCTTCCTAATATTGTTAAGAGAGAGGTCATAGAAAAGCATAACTTATTAGAAGATGGATGATGATGGGCAGGGTAAATATATTAGGAAATCATTTTGCTAGTGCAATAAAATGCTCAGAAATAGACTCGCTCAATATAAAATAATATTCATGGCTATGACCTGAATTTATTTATGTTTCATACTTAAGCCTGTTGCTTGCGGGACTTTGGGTTTTGGCTGTTTTTAGCAAGAAATAGAGCATTTAGGTCTATCTTTTGCTCTTTTTTTCTCCCAATTTTACCTCTTTTCACATAGTTAAAGAGAGTTCATCCAGTCTTCTATCCATAATTCCAGTGTAAAGCATATGTGAGAATTTCTTATACAAATTACAAAGATTTTATTCACATGAATGCTTTTCATAAAACAATTTGTAAAGTAAATACTCTTACTTTCTATTCCTTCTAATGCACCTTTAAAGAATTTAGTATTTTAATCTTCAAATTCACCTACACAATGTTTATAATACAATTTACCTGCCATTTTGCTTTTTGTGAGGACTCCATGGCTTTATTTTAGTCTTGATTTGATATTTGTTTCTCTTCATGACATCCATCAACTGAGTTATTAACACACTATAATATAGTAATCTCACATAAAATTTTATATACTGTATTTTTGGGGGTGCAGGTGATTGAACCCAGGTCATGGAAAACAACTGGCAAACACTACCATTACACTCTATTTCCAACCCTTAGTAAACAACCACAATACAGGACCTCTTGAATACAACTGATCAATTTTTCCAATGCTTTTTCTATTTTTCTCATAAATGTTATTTTTTATGTGGCTTAAAGCCATAAAGCAATAGTATAATTTTCTTTCATTCTTTTATTTTATAGTATTTCAAATTAAAATTTATATCTATCACACTTCATCTGACATTTTTTTTTTTGAGACAGGGTCTTATGCAGTTCAGGCTGGCCATGTGCTCACTTTGTAGCCCAGGCTGGTCTCGAACTTGCAATGATCCTTCTGCCTCAGTCTCCCGAGTGCTGGGATCACAGGAGTGTGCCACTGTGCCCGGTTTCATCTGACATTTTTACACTTATCACTTCTTTCTCTGTATAAGCTCAAGTCTTCATAGTTATCCTTTGCAGGAACATTTGACCTGCTTAATCAATGGCTTCTTAAATTTCTTATTGACTATTATGTCCTCACCTTGTTCCTGGTCCATTCCTTCTTTCTATTAGATTATTTGTGAGTGCCCCAGTTACTGTATATTTTTGATCAATCCATTTTTTTTTTACATTATCTCTGTTTTGGACAATTTCTGTTGTTTAATTTCCTAGTTCATAATTATTTGTTAATGTTTTCTTTCTGTACTGATCTTCTAGTTGTGTTTCATGTATCTGATTTTGTGTGTGTGTAGGTACATTTCCAGGATTATAGTGAGTACTTTTTATAACTCCCATATACCTAGTATAAATTCTGATGTTATTTACACTCTTGACTAGAACTCTTCTTCGCTACTAGAACTCTCTTCTCTGTCGATGCCTTTAGACAAATACTACCAGGAACATGTATATTTGAACAAGTCGGTTACATTAGTTATTCTCACAGGGGTTTGTGTGTGTCACCATGCTTAGCTCCAGGTTTCCTGCCTGTTATTGAGAGGAAAAGCATTTGAGAAATTGTCTGGCTATGTGGTCCCAGCTGGCCTTGAACTCACTCTGTGGCCCAGGCTGACCACAAACCAGTTATCCTCCTGCCTCGGGTTGCCATGTACTGTGATTAGAGAAAGGCAGCACTATGCCCTGTGCTCCTTTTTTATCTTTGTCTTTACATTATGAACATGTTGTGTTCCTCATATAAAAGAAATGCATTTAAGGATATGGGTCCCACACAGCTCTGTGAGGAGACTGGGGAGCCAGAGCATCATGAGGCTCATAGTCAGAGCTAGCACACAGGGAAACCCAGCTACATGGTATTTAAAAAGATGAATAATTGAAGGACTTAGGCACAAAGTAAATAGTGGCTCAGTGCAGAGGGGAATTTCGTTGCCCCAGGCTGAGAAGAGAAAAACCTCCACATAATCTGAGTGCCAGCTTTGTTGCCAGTCAGAGACAGAGCCTGAGGAGAAGGAGACCGGAGCTGAGCTGAGCCAGTAAGGATAGAAGCGAAAATGGCCAGTGTTTCCCTCTGCAGGGAGACAGCGCTGGGTCTGTCTCAGAAGCCCCCTCTCTGCTGCCTGAGGAGAACAAGCAGAAAAGCATTTGGACAACGCTGGTGCTGAGAGGCATCTGAAGTGACTTTGTCTGCCTTGGGAGGGGAGCAGGAGAATGGAACACCTCAAATTTTCAGAACTTCTGGATGCAACACCACTTCTCTCTAGACAGACCAAGACCTTCTAATAGTTCATTGGACCCAAAAGAAGGGTAATTTTAAAGCCTGCGCACGCACACACACACACACACACACACACACACACACACACAAGAACTGGCAAATGAGAGAAATGCCCTAGTGCTTGGTTTACTGGAGAGCAAATGAAGGTGGGAAGTTCTCAGTGGAATGAGACAGAGAGAAGGAAGCCCAGCTGGTGGTGAGCACATTCAACCCAATGAAGGGAACCAGCAGAAGAAAAAGTAATCATACAAAACAGGGTGCTTCGAACGTTGCTGCAGGCACAGTGCTCAGGCACAAGAGGATCTATGGGAATCAGGTCTGAGGCTGGGAGCAGGGCTGCAGAGAGCTGTGGAAGGCTAGGCAGGGGCAGCTCATTGTCTGTGTGAAGACCCTGATGCCCCAGCCCCTCTGCTCTCTCAGAGGCGTCCAGAGCACACAGGGCAGCACAGAGACACTGGGCATCCAAGCATCCAGGAGCAGGACGGGAACTGAAGGCACCCGGGCCCACGGTCAGGCCCTACACACAGAACAGGCAGACCCTGTGCTTCCTGTCACTCTCTTTCCCAAGAGCATAGGAGACTGAGGGGCAGGTGATGTCCACCTCACCCCTGGTAAACCTGGGAAAGGACTGAGGTCACCATGGAGAGGTGGAGCTCAGCTTCCAGACTAACAGAATTGAATTCTCCCATTGGCACAGAGGCTGAGAAGGAGAAAGGGAGGGAAAGACAGCATGATTTTCATGTTTCTGTAGTATTAGTCCTCCACCAGCAAAAGAATTCCAGAGGGAAACCTAGTCTGCAGCATCAATACTCCCACAAGGAGGAAGAATCCTGTGTGTGTGCTTCGTCAGCATTCCTGCCACTGTGTTCACACCCAGAGTCTTACCTGCTGGGGTCAAGTTCTGTCCCTGCCCAGGTGGCTCACCTGGCTCCAACATTCTAGCAGACATACATATGCTAATTCGTTAATTGGAGTCACTCTCCCCGTGTGTTTTGTCCCTTGTCATTTGTATTCCCCTCCTTTCTCTTCCGTATTCCTCCTCGCCTCCATGTCACTTGTCTTTTATTCTTATACCTGAATATTCTCATTAAAGCCTTTTGGACCCTAGCTGACCTCAAATTATTATTCTCCCTTCCTGATCATAAATTAGCAATAAAATGGACAGTTTTTCAAACAAATTACAAATAAATACCTTGCTTTATAATTTGTTCTTTAGATATTGTCATAACTGATGATTATTCTTTCTTCATAAAGCAGCAGTAAGAATTCAACCACATGAGAGAATTTCAGGACCAAAACCCTTATCCTAAACCCACAACTCGTCCTTAATAAAATATCTCAGCTTTGGTGTCGTATTTTAATTTCTTCTTCTTTTTTTTTCAGGACAACATCTTACATGACTATATATAACAAAGCAAGTATTTTCCCACTGAGCGTTGCAAAGTTTATGTTAGTGTCTGAGCTAATTATGCCTTTATTTTTCATTTATAAAATATAAAGATCATAAACACTAGCATAATAATTTATTTTATGAATATGGTCTATAAATGAAGCCAATCACACAGAAAAACCAGAATGGAAACTCTGTCCCATCTCGGTCAAGCCTGAGAATTTCAATTCTTCAGCTGTCAACACTCAGCTCCTTAGTGAAGCTGGAGGAATCTTCAAAAGCTTAATGTGCAAAGGCATTGCTAAATAACTGCTAACACAGCTGGTCATGACAGAGTATATTTAGTAAAAAATTAGGAAAAGTAACTGAACAAATGTTATGATAATAATTATGCTAAACTAAAAGTACACTGTAAATCAGTTTTTTCTCACAAAAGGGGGGTCAATCAGAAGAAATTAATATTATGTAAACAAAATGCTAATAAGTCTGGTATTGCTTTATTTTCTTCTTTAAATTTCAGTATTTTCAAGCTTTTCTAATGTGTATGTATTATGACTATTGCCAACTCATACATTTAAGTATTAAACATTTCCAAGTGAAAACTTTATTTTCATGGTGTCAGTGGTAAAGTATGACTCAGGAAACTTCTCCAACTTCCTAGCCAAAAAAAAAAAAAAAAGTCTTAGTAACTTGAATGTAAACTTAGTAACTTGAATGACTTGTATAAGTTATATAAACTTATTCCCAGAAAGTTTATATACCTATGTGTCAGTTTAAAGGTAAATGAATGAAGTTCAGAAAAACTTGGAATATCACAAGTGCATTTATGTTCTAAATGTGGGAATTCTGAAGGAAAGGAGAAAATCTTGTGGTCATTAAATCCTTGAGTTTTTGGTCTTGAAATTTGGCGAAGAAATTTCCCTTGGAAATCACTCCCTGAAGATGACTTAACGCTGCAGGATTCTGAACATGTATTATGTGAGGCATCTGTAATCGCCACACGGGTCTGTTTCACAGTTCTGCCTCGGATTCGTTTCAGAGGAAATTTGCTGGTGAAGCTTTCCTTTGATCAAGACTTGAAAAAAATTCTTAGGACAATACAGCTTTCCTCAGAACAAAAAAAATGAATGCCGTAAAACATAAGAACATAGTACCTCTAGAAAAATAAATAGATTATAGTAATTTTTAGCTTGACTATATAGTTTTCATATTTTATTTTGAAGAATATTTTGTGTTTAATAAATTTCTACACAGATAATCTTTGAAGATCATTTTTCCAGCAAATTTGGTGCACAGTAAATATCTTTCTGAAAACAGGATGAATTATACTAGATAAAATATAAGGGATTTTATCAAAAACTATGTGCATATATATCATTTGTGTCATACCCAAAGCAATAATAAGATTTACAAAAAATGAAAATAGAGTTGATGAAACAAAAGTATTCAAGCAAAGCACATTATCCAAAAGTACAATTTTTTAAGGAAATTTAATTTTAAAAGGACAATTTAAATGAATGCATTGCTGCCTCAAAAAAGATGAGGAAAATACATTTTGGTGGAAAGAAAAGGGTATATTTTGGTCAAAGTCTCTGTCTCTACAGATTCTCTTCTGCAAGGGCTTTCATGTCCAGGGGACTGCCAGCTCCCTTCCTCCCTCATCCAAATTAAACCAGGTCTTAACTCCCTGTGGTCACATCTGAATATTCTTTTCAGAGAGTCATGATAATTTTCAGACAGAGCATTTGTTCTCTGTATAGTAATTTGACTGGGGGAGATGAAGTATATTCTCATTCATTCAAGGGAATTTAGAGAAGCATCCTATTAAAAAAATAAAAAATTAAAGCTTCATTTCATGTGGGGTTTGGTGGTGTATGCCTGTAATCCCAGCACTCAGGAGACTGGAATAGGAGGATTGCTGCAAGTTCAAGTCTCAACACACACACACACACACACACACACACACACACACACACACAATCATTTTTTCTCTCACCTTTTCTCCAGGGATTTAATACTGTGACTTACCTATGTCCTCAGAGAGAAGTTAATTGGCATAATAAGATACTGAGAGCAAAAGGACAGTAAAGAATACTCTAAAAAATACTTTTAATCACAGTCAATTATATACCCTTATTCACAGTTGCTAAAACAAGTTCTCAGAAACACAGAATTGCAAGTCTGCACCTGGGAGTGAAAATATCTAGGTAGCATCAGAGTCAACACAGAGCTGCCATCTAGTAGAGGAGATGTCCCTTGTACTGAAGTAAGGTATGTGGATGACAGTCCTTACTGTACAATATTTTCTTAACATTTGAACGTGTTAATCATGAAAGCAATTTAAAACTGTAATCAATTTATAGCTGAAAACAGGAGATAAGCCTTTAACATATAACAAATAAATTTCATTTTATAGCTGTATCTGTACATGAAAATTCCATTTATTCAATTTTCATCACAACAGTTTCATTAAATTGTAGGTACACTAATTATGAAAAATATGGAGGCATTTATACAAAGAAAAATGTTTTGTTCACAGGGAAATTTCAAAATTGATTGTTCGAGATACAAGTGCAGTGAGACACCATGGAAGACAGAACTCCACTGATGTGTATAGTTTCATTCTCCTGGGGCTGGTGGATTCTGAAGAGATGCAGTTGGTCTTCTTCCTGATCTTCCTCCTCATCTACCTGGTTATAGTGCTGGGGAACACAGTGCTGGGAATGATACTGATCATTCGCCTGGACCCCCAGCTTCACACCCCACCCATGTACTTTCTCCTCACTCACCTGTCATTTCTTGACCTCAGCTACTCCAGTGTCATCACCCCTAAAACCTTCCAAAACTTACTGACTTCCAGCAAGAGCATCTCATTCCTGGGATGCTTCATTCAGCTGTACTTTTTTATAGTCTTTGCTGCTGCAGAATGTTTTCTTCTCTCCTCCATGTCCTATGACTGCTGCACTATCCAGTCATCTTGTGCACAAGATGGTGCTGTGCCCTGTTCGCTGACTCTTATCTTATTGGCTTTGTGTGTCCCACTGTTGTTGCAGTTTGCATGAGTAGACTGCATTATTACAACTCTAAGGTCATCCGTCACTTTTCCTGTGACTTATCTCCAATTTTGGCACTGTCTTACAGTGACACATGTGACATTGCACTCACAATATTAACTTTTGCTGGCTCCATCCTAGTAGCATCCCTTATCACCATATCTGGATCCTATGTTTCCATTCTCTCCACTATCCTGAAAATTAATTCCAATGCAGGAAAGAAAAAAGCCTTCTCTACCTGTGTCTCCCATCTCCTGGGTGTCACCATCTTTTACAGCACTCTGATCTTATTTAAAGTCAAAGGAGTCCTACTCCTTGTGAAAGGATCAGGTGGCTTCTGTGTTTTACACAATTGTGGTCCCCATGCTGAATCCTCTCATCTATAGTCTCAGAAGCAAAGAAGTGAAAAATGCTTTTGTTCAAATTATGCAGAAAAGAGAGGACGCCAGACAATAAAAAACAGTGCTGCTAGGCATTCACACTTGTGGAATTATCTTTTTAATTTTCTTCTGGGAAATTTATTATTCCTTTTCTGAAAAAAATTGGATCTTCTTTTTTTTCCTCCCTCCATCATCTTGGACACATTCAGGCACAAGTTCTTACAAATTAATATTGTATTTCAGAGCCATAAATTAATTGATAAATCTAAGAACTAAAACTACGTTATTGTTAAGGTGAAATGTGTGCATACTGAGAAAAAATTTGTAACATTTAAAGCTACATTAATGTGAATAGCTCAATTTTAGAGAATTTTTTAAGTAACAAGCCCTTCATCTTTCATATGTCATTCTGTTATCATAATTATCCATAGCAAACATTGAGGCAATGGCTGTGATGTCACGGTTAGGACATTGAGGTTTTAGGAGCAGTGCTTCTCCAGCATCCCACCCACACTAACTCACTGACAGCATAAGGTTCAGTACACCTGCATTGAATTTATCCATGAAATGTAATGGATCAATAATAACTCCATGTCTTGTAATCAGAAGATGAACATAAACTTTTAGGATAATACAACAAATGCTGGTCATCACCAGAAGATTTGTATACCTATAATATTTTGATATTTACTTCATATAGTATTCCTTTGTGTTTTAAAAACCTTTTCCACTCAACTTAATTTACAAAGAATCATACAGATAAATATAAGATAGCTTTTCCCAAATTTAGATTCTGAATTAGGCCATACATTGAAGTAAAATTAAATGATAGGAAGTGATATATAATAATGTCAAAAACAATTTGGAAGGTAACCATTAATAAAAAGATAAATGTATCCATTATTGACAGTTTGTGCATGCTTTTCTAGATGAGTGGCAATGAATGTGTGTCTACACACATTTCACATACTTCCTGTCTTTCCTTAGAAAGAGATATTGATTTCTTTATTCACTTTAAAGATCCATATTAAATAATCTCTCTGTAATGAAAAACTAAGATTAATATGCATTCAGTATATGAACAAAACTGTGATTCCCAGGGTGCAATGCTTTGAATCTGAAATGTTGTGTTTACCAATATAAAACTCTGTGATCAATACTAGACATTAAGTGTTTTGCTGTGAGCCATGCTAAAGCCTCGTCCTTCTGTACATGACAAGGTGCTTCTTTGCCTTTCTGTTGATGTCTTTAGGTTTGTAATGTTCTTTAAAAAGCTTAGTTATTACCTTGTTTGCCTCATTTGTTATACTTTTAAAAATAAAACTGTTGCAAAGGAAAGATTTGAGAATGATTTTAGAATATGTGACATTCCATAAGATTAAATAAACTAGAAAAAGGAAAATCTCATTATTTAAAAATATATTAGCATTCAAGT
The DNA here is from genome assembly GCA_004027455.1 of Hydrochoerus hydrochaeris. NCBI lineage: Eukaryota > Metazoa > Chordata > Mammalia > Rodentia > Hydrochaeridae > Hydrochoerus > Hydrochoerus hydrochaeris. The sequence goes on along the minus strand of PVLA01001003.1, from coordinate 246,189 downwards.
TACAAAAGTAAAGCATACAAAGTGAGTATTTAAACAGCGAGACTGCAAACAGTTCTGTTCAACTATTCAACAAAAACTTAGTAATATGGTTGTCAATCCTACACACTTAAACAAACATGCAGTTATAGAGCACTTTCTTTTATACTCTTTTTTACAACAGCAATTACATATTTTGGGTTTTATTGCTCCTACATTTCTTATTACTTTTTACACTAGAGACACAATGTGATATTTATAAATATGATTCTTATTTATTTCACTTATGAGGATAGCCTCGAGTTGTCTCCATTTACCTATGAAGGCCTCAAGATCATCCTTTTTATAGCTGAGTAATATTCCATTGTATAAAAATACCACATCTTTTTTATCCACTCTGGTTGTTGGGCATCTTGGTTATTTCCAAGATTTAGCTATTACAAATTGTTCTGCTATGAACATGGGTGCACATATATCACTGTGATATGATCTTTTCAGTTTTTCTGGAAAAATACCCAGGAGGGGAATAGCTGGATTGAATGGAACTTCCAATCCTAGTCTTCTGAGAAATCTCCACACTGATTTCCATAGTGGTTGCACCAGTCTACACTTGCACAAACAGTGGAGCAGGGTTCCTTTTTCACCCTCAGCCTTGCCAACATTTGTTATCAGTTGGTTTCTTGATGGCAGGTATTCTTTCTGGAGTGAGATGAAATCTCACTGATGTTTTAATTTGCATTTCCCAAATGACGAGTGATAGTGAACAATTTTTCATGTATTTATTTGCCATTTGTATATTTGCATCTGAGAACTATATGTTCATCTCAGATGCCCATTTTTGGAGGAGGTCTTTGAATTTGAGGGGCTTGATGTTTTTCAATTCTTCATATGTTCTGGATATAGTCATTTGTCTGAAGTGTTGTTGGCTAAAATTTTTTTCCCTTTCTGTGGATTTTCTTTTCACTCTGTTGGTGATTTCTTTAAGCGCAGAGACTTTTCGTTAACATGAGATCCCAGTTGTTGATTTTTTGGAGTGTTTTCCATGCAGTTTGTGCTTTGTGCATGAATTTTTTGCCTACTCCTATGTCTCCAAGACTTCTACCTACCTTGTCTTCTAGTAGATTTAGTGTTTCTGTTTTAATATTTAGGTCTTTGATCCTTAGACTTCAGCTTTGTGCACAGTGATAGGCATGGATCTAGTTTCAGTCTTTGGCATGTGGAGAGCAATTTTTCCAAAACCATTTATTAAAGAGACTATCCTTTTTTTAGTGAACATGTTTAGCACCTTTGTCAAATATCAGGTGGCTGAGTGTCTTTGTAGTTGTGTTTGCATCTTCTAATCTGTTCCATTGATCCTCAAGGCTATTTCTTTGCCAGTGCCATGCTGATTTTATCACTGTGGCTTTGTAGTATAGTTTCAAGTCAGGAGTTTAGATGCCTCCTGCCTTGCCTTTGTTGCCCAGAATTGCTTTTGCTATTCTAGGTTTCTTCTGTTTCCAAATGAATTTTAGGAGTGTTTTCTCTAGATCTGTGAGGTATGTCAATGGTATTTTGATTTGGATTGTGTTAAATATGTATAACAGTTTTGGGAATATTCCGAGTTTCTGAAGGGTTTTTATGATGAACGTGTTTTGGACTTTGTCAAAAGCTTTTTCTGCATCTATTGAGATAACAATGTGGTTTTTATTTTTGGCTCTGTTGATGTGGTGTATTACACTTATTGATTTGCATATGTTAAACCATCCCTACATTCCTGGAATGAATCCCACTTGGTCATGATGTATAATCTTCTTGATAATTTGCTGCATTCTATTTGACAGTATTTTATTGAGAATATTTGCATCAATATTCATTAGTGAGACTGGCCTATAGTTCTCCTTTTTGGCTGGGTTTTTCTCTGGTTTTGGTATCAAAGTACTACTTGCCTCCAGGAATGATTTAGGGAAGATTGCTTCCTTTTCAATTTCTTTGAAGTGATTAAGGAGTATTGGCATCAAATCTTCTCTAAATTCCTTGTAGAATTAAGACATGAATCCATCAGGACCTAGGCTTTTTCTTTGTTGGTAAGTTTTTAATTACATTTTCATTTTCAATAGCTGATATTGAGTTATTCAAAATTGCTATATCTTCTTGGTTGAGCTTTGGTAGTTCATAAGTTTCTAGAAATCTATCCATTTCCTCTGTGTTTTCCATTCTATGTAAGTAGAGATTTTCAAAGTAGATATTCATGATCTTTTGAATTTCCATGGGGTGTGTAGTACTTTCTACCTTTTCAGTCCTTATTGTGTGAGTTTGGGTTTTTTCTTTCTTTTTCTTGATAAGGTTAGATAGAAGTTTGCCAATTTTGTTTATTCTCTCAAAAATCTAGCTTTTTAATTCATTAATTCTTTGTATATATATATATTTTTAGGTTCATTTGCATTGATTTCTGCTCTAATCTGTACAATTTCTTCTCTTCTATGAGCTTTGGGTTTAACTTGCTCTTCTTTTTCTAGAAGTTTGAGATGAAGCATTAGATTGTTTATTTGTGCTCATTCTATTTTGTTGATATGACTATTTATTGTTATATATTTCACTCTTAAGACTGCTTTCATTGCAGCCCACAGGTTGCAGTATGCTGTTTCTGCATTCTCATTGAATTGTAAGTATTGCTTTATTTCTTCTTTAATTTCATCTGTAGCCCACTGGTTGTTCAAAAGTTTGTTATTTAATTTCCATGTATTTATGCAGGTTTTGCAGTTTCTTTTGCCATTAATTTCCAATTTCAATGTGCTATCATCAGATATTATGCATGGGATAATTTCAATACCTTTGCAGTTATTTAAGAATGTTTTATGGGATCATGTATGGTCTATTTTGTTGAATGTCCCATGTGCAGCTGAGAATGTGTATTCTGATGTAGTTGGTTGGAACACTCTGTAAACATCTACTAATTCCAATTGTTCACAGGTATGATTCAGTTCTATTATTTCTTTGCTTACTTTTTGTCTAGTTCATCTATCTCTGTGTGACAGTGGGGTGTTAAAGTCCCCTGTTATAATTGTGTTCTTGTGTATTTGGTTTTTCACGTCCATTAGTATCTGTCTTATATAGTTGGGTGCTCCTGTGTTTGGTGCATATATATTTATAATTATTAGTATTTCCTCTTGAATTTTTCCACTAATGAGTATGTAATGACCTTCTTTATCTCTTTAATCATTTTAGGTCTGAAGTTCATGTTGTCTGCAAATAGAATAGTCACCCCTGCTTTTTTCTGGGTTCCTGTTGCCCCGAACACTGTTTTCCATCATTTGACTTTTAATCTGTGTGTTTCCTTTTGGATCAGATGTGTTTCTTGAATACAGCATATTGTGGGATCATATTTCTTGATACATTGTGTCAACCTATTTTTTAATGGATGAATTGAGTCCATTTACATTTATAGATAACACTGATATGTACTGACTCGTCTTGCCATGTTATGTTCCAGTTGTTTGCTTTCTGCTTTTCCCCCTTGTTTAATTCCTTGTCCTACCTGGTGGTTTCTTTCCACTGTTGTTCTGGGCATTGTGGTCATTTCTATTTCTCTCTAGTATGCCTTTTAATTCTCTTTCTTTGGTTAGTTTGGTGGACATGAATTTCTTCAATTGTTCTTTGTCATGGAAGTATCTTGTTTCTCCATTAAATTTGAAAGTTTTGCTGGGTATATCAGTCTTGGTTTAAAGTTGTTTTCTTTCAGGGCTTGAAATACCTCACTCCAGGCTTGTCTTGACTTGAGGGTTTGTGCTGAAAAGTCTGCTGTGCTTCTCATCAGCTTTCCTTGATTAGTGAATTGTGTCTTTTCTCTACCAGCTTTTAGTACTCTGTTTTTATGCTGTATTTCTCAGATCCTAATTATTATATGTCTCCATGTAGATTTATTTTGGTTGTGGCTGTTTGGCATTCTATATGCTTCACTTATCTGCATATCATATTTTTCCCCATGTTTGGGAAATTCTCTGCTATTACTTCTTGAATATTTTAGTTATGTCATTTGCATTGACTCCTGCATCTTCACTGATGCCTATTAATCATATATTGTTGCTCTTTGCCTCATCTAGTAGCTTCTGGATTGTCATTTTATGTTGTTTTGTTATTTTTAAAATTTCTATGTTTTCATGATCCCTAATTGTGATTCTGTCCTCAAGGTCCAAAATCCTATCCTCAGCTTCATTTAAATAGTTTTGCATGCTTTGAATAGATTTTTTTTTTTTGTTTCTTAGATGTCTCTTTGAGTTTGTTTCATGAATTCTGCTTGTTTTCTATATTGTTCTTTCAAAGTTTCAATCAGTTTCCCATGCTTCTGTACTTTTTCCTCTATTTCTTTTTTTAGCTGTGCCCAGTAACTCCTTTACTAAGGTTGTTATTTCTATCTTTGCTTGGGAGAGTACTTCTAATTTGATTTCCTCTATTGCCTCATGGATTTTTTTTTATTTCACTTTCTATCTTTTCAGAGATTTCTGGTGTGTTACTTTTGAACTCCTCTATTTCATTGTCTCCTGTACTTGCTCTTGATGGACTAGATTGCATTGTGCTTTTTCATTTTGCCATTTTCCCCTTGTGAGTTAATATTTGGTCCTTCAATCTCACTATTGTCAACTGTTGGCAACCTTACGATAGGACTTAGGGTCCTATCGTAAGGTTGCTGTTTGTGCAATTGCTGTGTCCCACAATGAATAGGTGGGCCACTCACCTGACTTCCTGCTGCAGAGCCTGTTGAGTGAGTCCTATATTCTTCCTGGACTTAAAGCCTAGTAGTATGATGTATGTCAACTTTTATTTCCTGCTATTACTTTGTCTTCAGGTTATTCCAGGTCATTAAATCTCCCTGTCTATAGTGTCTATGTAGGCTAGGGCCTTACTGTGTCCTTTTTGTGTGCCTGTGTGTCTCATAAGCCCTTTTGATTTTCTTCAAGTTGGGGGAGTCCTTATTGGCACACTCCTCACCTTGCCTTACATTTTCTGTGTCCCAGAAGGAGTCACTCACACTATTTTCAGACTCTCGAAGCTCTTACAGTTAGTTGGAGGGAGCTTTACTACTGGCTCTATTTACCCACTGTATGCCTCTATTTTAGGGGTATACTCACCACACTGACTGGAGCCTGTTGAGATCTTCTGCTTGGGTGAGGCAGGCACTGAATCTCCCTTCAAACTAGCACAGTTAATCCACTGTAGTCCAAGGTTCTGGGAGAAAGAGTGGGAGCTGAAGACCAATAGCAGCATTAAGTACAGAAGGTAAGGAGTGTCCCTGAGGGGCTGGCAGATGTCCTGGGTCCGGGCGTCCACTGGGCATGGGCCACAGTCACATGGCAGCATAGCATTCCTCAGTGCTGGCTGGAGTTACGCATATTTCTGGGTTTTGAGCAATGCATCAAAGCTTCCTCGGTGCACTGGGAGTCACCTGGCTCACTTTTGGCTCCAGGGGCAAACTGTTGGCCACTGCTTGCCACTTGGAGCTCGCTGGGTGTGGGCCAGTTGGGCCAGAGGGGACTCTGTATGTCCTCTGGTGATTTCAGCCTCAGGGCTTGGTCTTACTGCCAGGCAGAAAAGTTCTAAGACTTCTCCATGCACTGAAATTCAACCCACATGTGGTCAGGGTTCAGGACTGGGTTCTGGTCCTTGCTTGCTGCTTGGAGTTTGCAGAGCATGGCCCAGTAAGGCCCGCAGGTACCTCTTGGCATCTTAGGGTGATTTCAGATGCAGGCCATGGTCTTACTGCCTGGGAGTGAAATTTCAAGTTTTCCCTTGCACTGGGATTTGACCAGAGTGCATGGTCAGGGCCCAGGGCTGGATTCTGGGCCCTGCTTGCTCCTTGGAGTTCACTGGCCAAGGCATGAGTCACCTCCAGTGCCAGGTCTGGTACATTCCCTCAAGGAAACTTCTCCCTAAGCTGGCTTGAAGTGGGGAGAGAGCACAGGAGGGTCCAGTGGCTCTAATTCAGCTGATTTTTAATTGACCATCAGTTTTTAATCTGTAATAATGCCCTTTTGCACTTCTATTGGGAGAATAAACTAGTTTAATCAATATAGCAATAGGTATGGAGGACCTCAATAAAACTCAAAAAAGAAATACCATTTGATGCAGGTATAAGAAAATGTCAAATGGATGGTACAGAACATTATAATATTAAAAAAATAAACTGTTTTCAGAGTTTAAATATCACATCTCATCTTATATTAATCATTTAAAAATAAATGTGTAAGAGGAGACAGGAAACTAGAAAATCAGTTTGCTGAATTGAGGAAGTGAATTGGAATGGAGGAGGTAAAATTTGTAGTTAAACAAAAATAATGAAAATATACCCTATGCATATATGAATATACTAAACCTAATATCATTGTAACACATTACTAATTTTGCTGCAATTCTTTAAAAGAAATTTTTCATAATGAATAGAATTATTGAAATGAAAGCAAAGATACAAGGAAAAATATTTTATCTAAATATTAAATTAAAAGTGGACCACACTAAAAAATTTGCTATTGTGAAAAGAAGATTGGAGAAATGATCATCATTGACTAAGGGTGGAAGAACTCCAATGATTTCACTTACTCTCTGTCTTTGCTGTATAGTATTTCCTTCCTTTATGCACACCTCAAGACCCTTCCAGAATGAAGATTAGATGACATGGTTTCACAAGAAGTACAGCTTGTACACAGAAATGGTGGTAGAAGGCCAGAGACCTATTTCCAGGTGATGAATTATTTGGAAAGTTATAATTTATTTAATCTTTTTTTTAGAGAAAAAAGCAAAACAGAAGAAAGGGTAGAAATAATACAGAATTAACAAAAGTAAGAAACCAATAGTTGATAAATTACATATTGTCATCTTAGAAATAGTTCAAGTCACAAAATCAAGGCATAAAAGTGGATAATCAAACAATGACTGTACAAATCATTGTGTTTGATAAAGTAACAAAAACTTGGTAGTATGGTTATCTATCTTGCCCACTTAAACATACATATCTAAACATACATATCTAAACATACATATCCTTTAGAGCACTTTCTTTCCCTGTCATTATCACAATATCTATTATACATTTTGGATCTTATCACTCTTTCTATTTTTTATTATTATTTTTTATACTAGAGAGACAATACAATATTTATAGATGTGAGTCTGATTTATTTCACTTATGAGGGTAGTCTCAAGTGTGTATAATCTTAAGAAGTTGAATCATAGCTTCTATAGCTACATTTGAGGGTAAAAATGGATCAGGATTAATATTATTAGAGGAATATAGGAGAGATACTGCTTTTGAAGCCCTTCTCATATCCTTATTTTCAAAGTTCTCAGTCTGCCAAAGAAATGTACTTTGTAGTGCTATGTTCTGATCCCTAATAATTTTCCCATGTGCAACTTCCATAAAAGTTTCACAAAAATTAGTAGTTGAGCATTGGGTAAGGACAAAAGAGACATGTTAGTAAGTGGGAAATAAAATATTCATAAAGAGACTGGAGTAGAGATCGGAATAAAACTAGATAAACAGAAAATCATGAGCATAAGAATATTAAACAATGGAAGCACGTAAGGACAAGTTCATTCATTCACTTTCAACTTAATAATTTCTTAAATGCATCATATGTTGCAGGTACACTTTCAATTTTAGAGGTACAACTCCAAGGACAGTCAGACACATGGTCCAGCTACAGCCACTTGAGAGCAGCATATTAACAGATCAAAGTATTAATCAAAACTCACAACCAAAATAATAAAACTGTTAAGTGTGCAGAGAGATGCATAAAAACAGTGAACTTGAAATTACTTTCTAAAGGGAAAAAAGTAACTGAACCTTGAGGAACAAAACTATAGTAAACTGAATGCTGAATAATCTTGTTATTTTACTTCACTTTATATTGATCTAGAAAATAACAGAAAATGAGAAACTGGTTTCTCCAAATTTGGTTCTTACGGGAATGACATATAAAAATGATCCTTGAAGTTTATTGAAAGTTACATGAACAGGAATACTTTATGAATTTGTTGGTAGCACTAACTAGTTTATTAGTTTAAAAGACGTCATCCTAGTTTCTCACTTTCCTTTTCATTACCTGAATAATATGTATTATGCTAATGTCAGACAATGGAAGAAAACCTTGACAAAACATTTCTTGAACACTTGGGGAACTCTGGTGTCCATGAAAATTTCCAAAGAATGAACGTGCAATCCTGGAAATGTTTTGAATTTTATAATGTAGCAATATGCAATATTATTGTACACTTAGGTTATTTCCTTCTTCTAGACAACCCTCTTAAAATAGTAGGCCCTGGAAATTGAATTTGAAGGAAATGGGACTCTGAATACTCTAGTTTTGTTTACCACAAAGAATTGTGCCCATAATGTAGTCAGGGTTGTGTGCCAGAAAACAGGGTTGCTTTAGGTTTAGAGAAATTCTGTGTGTAATTCTATGTAAATTCTGCTGCCAAAGTTTACTTCCTCCAATAAACATGTGTGAATCCATTTTGGACATCTAACCAAAGGAATGTAAAGACTGCAATAACAAAAACTATTATTTAGAATCTCAAATGCATGTTTGCAAATTAATTCTTAAAAAGAATTTGGATTCTTGCCTTGCAAATTCTTGTTTTTCCTCATTTTGGATTTACCTCACCTTGTGGTTTTGCTTTATAAAAATCTCTAGAAAAGATAGAGTCTTTGGTAACCCACTCAGTTTCTCTCAGACAGAAACTTTCTTTATCTCAATAAATACATTCTATTCTTAGCCTCCATTGTTTCTAAAATTCATTCTTTGATTTTAGAGAACACGAAGTCTTACCAGATATCTTGTAGGTTGGGAGTTTCATTCTGCTGTATCACCAGCATGAAAGCATGCAGTCAACCCCTTGCTATTCAATTCACCACAATTCTTAGCACTTTTAAGTTTTTAAGGGGGGAATAGCCACAGTAATATCAATATGCAAAAAAGAAGCTATTATAAGCTGTTAAGTTAGTTAGATGTATTATAGGCAGTCAGAAATGTTGTAGGCTGGGCCCCAAGGGCCACATTGCACAAGATGAGAACACATGACAACTGTGGGCAGAGCTGCATTCATTCAGGCCAGACCTCAAGACAAGAGATGCAAACCAAGAGATGCAAAGGGTGCACCTCCATACTTGCTTAAGGTTGACCACCAAGAGTCCTTGACCCACCCCTCCAGGAAAGGCCCTTGTTCTTTCCAGGTACACTTGCTATGTGACTTGCTTCCCATTGGATAATTATTATCCAAGCAACTGTGCTTGCAATCGTACCAATTCACCAGATCTTACTTTGTATACATCTTATGACTTTGCAAGTTCCCTTGTGAAGTGGGGTTCTCAGCCTCTCACACTTGACCACTCCTGAGTCTCTTATGCAGGAGTTTCCAGTCCCCCAATAAACATGCCTGCTTTTAGCCTACATTGTTCCTTAGAACTCACTCATCAGACATCTAGCAGTTTGGGAATTAAACTATCTCCCTTATATTATTTGAATATTTGTAGTCCCTGTTTCATCCCGTATCAAAACCATATATCAACATATAATTTAAAATATCTTTGAAAATTTCTTCTAGTGTTTCACTACCCAAGCACAGAAAGAGAGTAATAAGCTAGGACAGGCTAGGAGGAGATGGGCCTTAATTAGAATATCTATGCATAAGAAAAAAGGATGAGGGGATATTTGAAAGACTTTGAGAAGACAAAGATTTAAAAAGAGAAAGGAAAGAAATATAATTGGAAATTGAGAAAAAATATAAAAAGATAAAACACAATTAATGAACTAGCCAGTGTGTGTATCTTGCAGAGTGCTATGTAGGAGAAAGGGATGTGCAGGGAAAGATTGGCCTCATTAGGGTTTTTGGCTAATCCTAAGTAGAAAGAGTCAGAATTTTACTGGAGGGAACAATTGTCAAGACCAGAGAGGGGTGAAACACAGAGCACTGAGAAAGCAGGCAGGAGCCATAGCCAGAGAGCTGCTGCTCCTCACCTCCAGTGAGGAGGTGACCACATAGCACTACATATATATACATTTTATATATATATATATAATATACATATAATGTATATATATGTATATATAATATATGTATAATTACATATAATACATAGTATTATATATATAGTATTGTATATATAGTATATATAATATATATAGTAATATACATTTATAGTATTATATATATATGAAACAAGATGACACCCTAGAGCAACAAAAGCAAGTGTCATTCTAACACAATTATACACACACACACACACACACACACACACACACAGGGGTTATTCCTCCCTGTGGGGGCACACCTGACACTTTAATTTCTTCTGCTTCAGGGGATGAAGGTGATGAGAAAACAGTGTCTGCATAATCTGTGTGCAGATCCCGACCATGGACCCAAGTTCCTTAAATACCCAGCCCTTGCTCCTGGATGTGTGGCTGTCCAGTGCCTATGTGCTGCTCAGTTTAGTCTGCATGCTTCCAATAAGCTAATATATTACATTATATTTATGTGATAATGTAATATAATGTACCCAATGTGAAGAAAAGAAAATCAGTTAGTTTTTATTTAATTAAAATTTAAAATATTCTTTAGCTTAAAAGATGTCTACAAAGTCACACATTCTATTGATGGATTTCCCAACAAAAACTGACAGAACAGACATTCTAAATCATAAAACTACATATAAGTGAGTGTAAGGTTAAACTATGCCTTATAAAAATATCAGAGAGTAGAAATTGGGCAGTGGAGAGAGCCCATAAATATATGAAATTATTAAGATGTTTATATGATGGGAGAAGACCCCTAACAATATATTGAGAAATAAATATTTATTAAATTCTTAACCCTAATCACAAAGAAATATAACCAGGAATACTTACAAATATAATTCCATAAGAGACAGACATTGAAGGTAGAGTAAATAACTATTTGAAGTAAAATTGACATAAGAAAATGTATAGTTTTATCACTGATTTGGAAATTTGAGAAATAGAAGATATTTAAAAATATTTAGATAAAAAATAACAGTCTTAAACTACTAAAACTTTGATAAATCTTAATTATTAAAATAGTGACATTGAACTTTAGATGCAAGATAATGAATTTTTTTGATAAAAAATCCTTAAATTTCAAAATATTTATAATCACATATATAAGGAGAAACCAATATAGTAATTTACAAAGCTTAAATAAATAGGTTACTTGGAAAATGGAACTTACATTGTAAATAAAACCTCAAAATTCCAAAGATAAATTTTAAATTGACATTATAAATGTAGAAATAAAAATTTTTTACAAAAGGAGATTTTTTACTCTCTGCTTTATCTAAACTCATGGAATTCCCCATATTTTAAATTCACTGTCAAATCTCCTTTGCAGCAGTTTTCTTTAAAAAATGTAATAAATGAGGCAAGTGTGACAATCATTCATTTATTTTTAGAGAGCTCTACAAACCTGAATCATCTGGAGAAAGGCAAAGAAGCAGCTGGCGGAGGCTCCATTGTCATATCACAGAAAGGAGAGGCTTTAGCATGGCTCACAGGAATGCCCCTGCCAGCTGGTACTGCGCACCGATTTTACATTGGAAAATTACAACATATCAGCCTCAAAACTCTATGCAATGATAGTCTTAATCTTGCTCATATACTGAACACATGTTCATTTTACAGGGCTAAATTACACAGATTATTAGACATTAAACTTTGAATAAAAAAATCACCAAAGATTGTATAAGGAATTGCAGGAATTGTGTTAAATATGCAAACATATATATTTGCAATCACTAACTTAGAAAAGTACTGGCAACAATAGTTAAAATAATTCCTTTCTTTGGTAATTATTTTTGAAATTATATTCAACATTAAGATATATCACTTTCCTATAATTTAGTTTTACTTCAATGTATTATGTCATTCAGGATCCAAAATCAGGAACCGCTGCCTTACTTAGCTGTTTGTTTATAAATTAAATTCAACAAAAGTGACTTGTAAAACATACAGGAGACCTGCTCATATACATGTAGTAACTATTATATCAAAATATTACAGGAATCCAATTCATCTGGTAATAATGGCAGGCATTAATTGCATTGTCCTAAAAGTTTCACACCCATTTTCTTACCAGAATGACATGACAATATTGTATATCATGATCAAATGAGCATACTGAATTTTATTTCAATGAATTAGTGTGAATTAAAATGAGACAGATGCCAAGGATATAGTTCAGTGGCACAGCACTTGCCTGGCTAGTGCAACGTCCTGAGTTTTATTCCTAGTACCAAAAAATAAAAAAAGAAACCCATTGCCCCAAACCTTGCTGCTGATAATCACTATAAACAGAATGAAATGCAATAACTGATCTGCTTTTTCATTATAATATTTAAAAATCTGGATAAATTACATTGATATATTTCAAAAATCACAAAATTTTCTCATTTTGCAAAAAACTTTTTCCATTAAATACAAGTTTTTTAGATATTACTTTTAACAGGTCACTCAGGACACTAAATTCCAGTATGAACTTTGTAGAACTTGTACCTCAAAGTATTAAAGATCATATTTGTTAGATAGAAGGCTTCTAGAGAGGGGAAAAATTAAAGAAAACCAAGATTCACTATATTCAATATGTGACTCAAGAATTTCCAGAAAAAAAAATAAAATAAAAAAAGCAAGTGCACAAGTGTAAAGGCCTACTTAGAGTGTGATTTTATTTGTTTCGAATCTTGGAATCCTTTCTCTTCTGCATGATTCTAACAAAAGCATTTTTCACCTCCTTGTTTCTGAGACTGTAGATGAGAGGATTCAGCATGGGGACCACAATCGTGTAAAACACAGAAGCCACCTGATCCTTTCCCAAGGAGTAGGACTCCTTCGGTTTTAAATAAGTAAAAATCAGAGTGCTGTAAAAGATGGTGACTCCCAGGAGATGGGAGGCACAGGTAGAGAAGGCTTTTTTCTTTCCTGAAGTGGAATTAATTTTCAGGATAGTGGAGAGAATGGACATATAAGATCCAGATATAATGATAAGCGATAATATTAAATTGGATCCAGAACAAATGAATGTAATGAGTTCAACCTCATAAGTGTCACTGCAAGACAGAGCTAAAACTGGGGATGATTCACAGAAAAAGTGCTGGATGACATTAGAGTTGCAGAAATGTAGTCTGCTCATGTAAATGGCATGAATAGTGGAACCTACAAAACCAATAACATAGGAGCCAGCAAGCAGGGCACAGCACAGTCTTGTGGACATGATGACTGGATACTGCAGAGGGCTGCAGATAGCTACATAGCGGTCATAGGCCATGGAGGAGAGAAGAAAGCATTCAGCAGCACCAAAGACTACAAACAAGTACATCTGGATGAAGCAGCCCAGGAAGGAGATGCTCTTGTCAGAAGTCAGTAAGTTCTGCAAGGTTCTAGGGGTGATGACGCTGGAGTAGCTGAGGTCCAGAAATGACAGGTGAGTGAGGAAGAAGTACATGGGGGTGTGAAGCTGGGGATCCAGGTGAATGATCAGTATCATCCCTGCATTCCCCAGCACCGTGACCAGGTAGATGAGGAGGAAGAGCAGGAAGAGGGCCAGCTGCATCTCTTTAGAGTCCACCAGCCCCAGGAGGATGAAGTCAGGCACATTTGTGATGTTCCTTCTGCCCATGGTGTGTTTCGCCATTAACTCTTCAATGGTTAAAGTTGATACATAGTCTACTGCCTACAAAATTGTTTTATTTTTATTAATTCCCAAGCATTATGGTGTTTATTTCAGTATTTTACAATTAATAGTATTTCACTGAACAGGGATAAATAATTTCAATTGTAACATAGGTATGGTATACATTGACATTTAACTCTGATAAAAATTTAAACTATTCATTTAGATTGCACTTGATACTCTTTCAAATGCTTTCCTTTATTATCACATTTAATCCATATGAAAATATCATCTTATAATTAAGGTTGTGCACATATTTTAGTTCAGAGTATAAGCATGAGTATTCACTTACATGAAATCAGATCAAAGACACATTAAAAATGTGACTCCATTGAGGACTTTGACATGACACAGCATGTTATAATACTGTGCTTTTGTCTTTAACTTATTTTTAGATTTGAGAAAGGATATGTAATAATGTATGCTGACAAAACAAGTATGAGGCATTGAACTGCCCCTTAGTTCCCAAAGCCCCTTGATGCTAATAGCAATAAATTCCACTTTGTACAGAATTTAGATAACATACGTTCTGGTTAAAGATCATATGTTACTGAAGATATTACAGCTGTTGTGATGGTAAAATGGATTTTTAAGCACTGGAATATTTTAATGAATGGCTGCTTCTCCAAGTTTCTCCCACAGAGAGCCCACAGTGCACCACTTTTGACCACAGCTCAGATGACCGGACAGGGAGGTAATGCTGTGTCTGAAAATACCACATCCTTGTAAAAAGCATATGCAGATCCTGGCATCAGGAAGCCAAGGTCTGGTTTAATTTGGATAAGAGAATAAAGGATTGAGGATGACCCAGACATACAATCCATGCTAGAAATTCTGCAGGGTGATAGAGATTTGACACATAAGTGTCCCTTTTGTCTACTTTGAAACTTCTCATAAATACTTTTCTTTCAAACAAAATTTTCTTCCTTTCTGTGAGGTTTGTGGAGTGGGAGAGAGGGTAGTATAAAATTTCAACTGAAAAAAATATATTTTCCTGTCCTGACCATTAAAATGAAATTTCTTCAAAATTTTATATTTTCAAAATATATACATTGCTTAGAGATTTTGATACCACCAATTGTACATTCTTGTTTCACAGATCTTTACATTACTCATGGTGAGACTTAATATGTGAATAAAAAATTTTGTGATGAAATATTCATTTTCTTTTGTATGATCTTATCCTCTCCAAGAATGATACTTACTGCGTGACAAAGTTGCTGAAAAATACAACTTCTTCCAAGATTATCTTTGTAGAAACTGGCCAACCTCAAATTACTCTGAGAAATAAAACATGAAAAACATATAAGAAACTGAATCTGAAATGTATTTTTTCTTGACAAAACATTTTTAATGCATTTATATTTTAGTAAGATAAGTTCTATCATGCTGGAAACTTCTTTTCATGGTTTTTTTCAAATGGAAACTTCACCAAAAGTCTCCTTTGAAAACAATGGAAGAAGGAACAGAATATATCATGAAGCGTGTACACCTTCCCTCCCAGCCTGGGGATCCCAAGACACCTCATGAAATGGGCGTTTGCAATACTGCTGCACTTGATCACCCCCAGGGCACAATTTCCTAGGAAGATTCCTTGGCCTGATTCCAAGGACAAAAGGTCAAAGACTAAGTAAACAAAAGATCCAGTAGAGGCCACCCACTGAAAGCCAAAATCACTTCATGTCTCTTGAGATACTCTAAACAGTTGCTGAATTTCAATTTTTGCTTCTTAAATTGACAGAACTAGTCTGATATGCAGAGACTATCATTTACATTTAGGGTATAAATCAGATATTTTTTAGATTACGGTGATGGAGACGACATTTCTGCAGAGGAGTCAGGCATAGAGCTCAGAGGTACATGCCTGCCTGGAAAGCACAGGTCATGAGTTCGACCCCCACCGCAAAGATATTTCCAGAGATGTTCTTGCTTAATAACTAACTATAAAGGATAGAATAATAACATGTTCAGCAGAAAACATTTTATATGTGAAGTATTACATGACCATAGAATAAGGCATGTTCATCAGAAAAAAATCAGAAAACAACAAAATTCAGTGAACAACAAGAAGGGATTCTAAACTTGTTAGCATTCTTAATATGCTAATAATTTCCCCCAATTATTTTCCTTTGTGTCTATGCAGCTTATTTGTACGTGTACTTATACCTGTCTATAAATACTGTAACAGTGTACCTTCAGTTGCATCTTAATATTGCAACTAAAACACCTGATCTAACTTAAAGTATGTTAGGTTAGATTTTCTTACCCAGCACCTCCACCTTTCATATATGTTATGGCTCCTCAGCCTTCACTACATGAACTGAGAATTCACAGCTGATAAATGCACATTTTGAAGCCTCACAGAAGGGGATGAGAACCTCAATTCCACATACTCATGGTCCCCTGCTTCTTCTACAAAATATGAATGTGGAATGTGCTTTACTGTTTACAGTACCTGATTTCATTTTTATTTTACGAAAATAAAAAGATCAGAAAGACAAAACCAGTGCTGTATTTAATATAAATATTTTAGCCAGGGATTTAGCTAAGCGGCATAAGAACATGCCAGGCAAGCTCGAGGCCATGAATTCGATCCTCAGTACAAAACAAACAAACAAACGAAACAAGCAAATATTTTAATCAATTCAGTAGACAAAAGCTTGTTTTGTTTATGTGTATTCAAGTCACATGCTCTTTTGAAAGGAATAAAGAGAAATTAAGATACAGTAACAAAGCTGAAATATTTCATTGAGTATTACCCATCCAAGATGAAGAAGCAAACGTAGGATTGGGGAAAGTACACAGTGAGAATGAAGAAACATAGATATTGTGAGTCTCACATAAAGTCATGAATATTCAACCATGATGGAAAGAGAAAAGTGAACTTCGCAGGAAAAAGGCCTCATGACTGGCAATTTCAGGAGAAAATTCATTGTGATGAATGAGGCTTATGTCTGTTAATTACTACAGTGTTGGTGGAGTTTGGAAAGGCAGTGCTCCTCACCCACACTTTAGTTAGGACTGAGATGGGCTGGCGCTAGCCCTAACCCTAACCTGACCCAGCCCCAAACCCGACCCCATCTCTAACCTGAACCATAACCCAACCCCAACCAGAACCCTAACATTGGGGTTTAAACTAAACGAGTGGCTGGGGGTGATTCCTAAGTCAGTGTCACCTCAATAGGCATGAGACTGCAAGACGCCACGAGGAAGACTTTTTACTCATGACTGTCTATCATGAGCACACAATCAGGCCATGTGTAGCGCTGCTTCAGGACGGCAGAGCAGTCATGTCCCTCCTGTCTCACAGCAGCCGTGGAAGTCAGACCGCTGATTCGTGATCACTTTCAGTGTAAACATTCGTGCAATTCAACTCCAAGGTCATTAAATGTTAAATTCCCACTTTTATTTACCTCATTTTTTTTCTCTTTCACTCTTTCCTTCTCCCTTCATAAGTATTCTCACAGAAGTTTTTCTTTCCCACCATCTTTGACTGGTTAAGGAATCAAATGCATGCTTTTTGTTTTATTTACATTTTTGAGTGATAATATTTATACAAATTTTTGAGGTAGATTGTGGTAATTTAATTTATACAAATAAGTAATATTAACTCTACTGTATTAGCATATCCATCAAAACAAGCTTTAACTTTGCTTTCCATTGAATAATTTTCTTTCAGTTGAATAATTTTCATTTGTTGATAAATAATATGCAACTTTTGATAAAAATTCTGTTTTAATTGCTATATTTTAATATATTTCCCTAGTTTTACTAAGTTGAATTTATTTTTCTCTCTAGCATCTAGTACTAGGAACTAATTTTTAAAATTTTTATGTACTTCATGATATATTTCCATTTATTGTGTTCACATCACTTCATTTGTCACTTATGTGTTTTGGTTTGGCTTTCTGCTATTCTTGTATATTACATACATAAAACGGATGTTCCCTTTTATGGGCAAGTATAATATTTATTTTTAAAACACTTATTAGTCAACAGATATTTTTACTTCTGAACTATTATTTTGATGTTCTATTCCATTGTAGATAAAAAAAGACTCATTTTAATTAAGTTTTGGTATACTCATAGAAATTTAAGGAACACTTGTAATCAGCTCTTGTGAAAAACTCATAGATCTGGAGATACTTTGAAAGGTGATATGGATACCTGTCTGTAGTAGTCATAGATGACAGATTTCCTTCAAAGCAAAAAAGAAAAAATATAAAAATAATTAATAAAATGTATTATAACATAAAAAGTAGTAGCATTGAAGAAAAAACACATGAAAGGACACAGTAAGTGGGCTCAGTAATTGGAGCAAGGAGAAGCAGTGAGAAACAATGTTACCAATGTAGAATTCAAGGACAATGTGTGAAATTAAGCAAACCATGAAAGAGGAATTTTTCAAGTAACCTGGGGAGAATTCTAACCTCTGAGTTAAAAATTGCTAAGATGAATACATGCAGATTGTGAGAAATAACAAGGAAAAATTATACAAGTTTTATTTTCTGGAGGTGATGGAAGGGGAACATTTGAGACGCAAAATGTTCTGCACTTATGGCTGTAAGTACTGTGAAAAATTAAGAAACAAAAAGCGAGGCAGTATAATAGTATAGATATCTGCTTTCCTTTTGCTCTAAATCTATTTGTTAGAAATGGGTGATTGTTTTGTGTCTGTATTGGAAAAATAGCATCAGTACACAAGAATGAAAACAAAATTCTGTTCAACAGAAAATTTTTAAGTATTCATTTGAGATTCAAATAATATTTCTTTAATATTTGCATCTCTTCTTTCTTCTCATTGGGTGTCTAAAATAGATTCACATATCTTTACTGGAAGAAGCAGTTTGGCAGCAGAATCAGTAGACAATATTTCTCTAAAACTAACGCAACTGAAATTTCAGTCACAAAGTACTGCCTATATTTTGGGCACAAATTTATGCAAGGAAAACTGAGCTTATCAAATTCATAGTTCTTTCAAATTCATTTCCCTGATTGTAATATTTTAAGTGAGTTTTCTGGAAGAAAGAAATCTAACTGTATACTATTTCTGCATATAGCCCTACTCTAAAATTCTAAAATTTTCCAGCCTTCCAGGTCATTTTCATGTACACCACGGTTTCAAAAACTGTTCAAGAAACATTTTAGTCAAGATTATTGTCTTCTGGAATATCACTGTGCCATGGTTTGACGTTAAACACAGTAAAAAATTATAGGGAATGAGAAAGGAGCATAAGAAACTGGTAAGATCTCATTTTTTATTTTAAAAAATCCAGTTACTATTTAACAAATTCATCAAATACTTATGTTTAGTTAACTTGCAATAAAATTCAAGGATTACATTTATATGTCACTCTCACAGAAATCACATGTTGGAGACAGTCAGATTTTCATTATCAGCTGTTTTATGGATCAATATAAAATAATGTAAAATAATGAGAGGACTCAACATTCAATTTAATAGTTTCTTTCCCAGAGGCTCAGTTATTTTCTCCTTTAAAAATAATTTGATTTTCATGATTTGCATCTTCTCGCTAAACACATCATTTTTCCTTTTTTTGTTTGTGAGATTTGATTACAGTTTAAATCTACTAATATGCTTCTGTCAAGGTCATAAAGCTAGAGAGTGTGTCTGATTGGCCTCAGAGTTATATTTATAAGACTTGAAAATGTACCTGGGATGGGTGATTGACTTAAAAAAATAGTAAGTGCAGAATAAATGAATGAATGAGTTATACTTATGTGTTAGATTGTTTAATATTCTTAGGTTTGTTCTTTTCTGTTTACCTATTCTCATTTTTACCTCTGTTTTAGTCCCTTTATGAATAGTTTACCACAGATTATTGTCCACTTAGTAAACCAACTCTCTTGTTCATATCCAATGGTGACCTCATTGTGTTTGTGCAACTTCTATGGGAGTTCCACAGAGGAAATTATTTCAGATCAGAACATAGTGCAACAAAGTACATCTCCTTGGCAGACTAAGAACTTTGAAATTAAGGTGTTGGGAAGGGCTTCACTCTAAACTTCCTCCACTAACATTTCTCCTGATTCACTTCTACCCTTAAAGCTTGCTACATACATTAATATTGAACTTCTTATGATCATGTACAGTAAAACTCACTAAATAATTCATAACCTGGAAGTAGCTCTCCAAACTTCCACCAACATTTCTGTGTGAAACCCAGCCAAAGATAAATTCTATGACCTTCCTCATGTGAAAATATGACATCTAACCCTCATTTTAGAAGAATCTTGAAGTGTACCCAAGGAAGGAAATGCCATAGGGAGAAGCCAGGGAGGACATAGAAAGTGAGATCAAATGAGATCCTCTGTCCTCAGCTGAGTATCAGAATACCAATCCCATTTTTCTAAGACCAGTTTTATAAAGCTGTTCATTTTTAACTTTCCTTGTACTTTTGGTTCTTCATTTCATAAGTTGCACATACCATGTAAAATATCTTTTTGAAAATACAGCAAAGGTAGTAATATAGAATGAGATTTGTTTTGATATAAAAATGTATGCATATGATACATTTGCAGTATTCTCATCTGATTATAAACTTTAACGTCCCCATTCCAGGTTCATTTCCTCAATTCAGCAAATTGATTTTCTACTTTTCATTCTTCTCCTACTCATTCATTTTTAAATCATTAATATAAGAGGAACCATGTGATAGGTAACCTTGTGAATTGATTATTTCATTAATATTCTAATCTTCTCTATCATCCATTTCACATTTTCTTATAGATGTAACCTATGATATTTGTCTTTTAAGATTTTTTTTTAACTCCATACCAATATCCGTACTCATTGTGTTAGTTCACTCTCCCATCAGAAGCGCAGGAGGGACCATTTTCCTCTCATCCTTGCCAGCACTCACTGTTACTGTATTAGCAATGCTGGGCAGCCTGGTGGTGTGAGAGGGAATCTCATTGTTTTCATTAGCATTTACATAGCTGAAAAAGATGTTAAATATTTTTCCATAGATCTATTAAATATTTTTCCTCTTTAAATATTTCTCCTCTATTAAAAATTTCCTGCTTTTAACCTCCACTGTTCCTTAGACTTCATTGTTGTATCAGATATCTAGAAAGTTGAAGGTTACACCCTCTCCCTTATATTATTTGGATAACTTAGATTATTTGGATTAAATACAATTAGGATTATATTATCTGGATTACTATTTGGAGGCCTTATTTCTCCCCATATCAAAGCCACATATCAACATGTAATTTAAAACATCTTTGAAAAATTCTCCTAGTGTGTCTATACCCAGGAACAGAAGACAGCATAAAACGATGGGTAGGTAAGGGGCGGAAATGGGCCTTGATGGGAATATTTATGTGCAAGAAAAAAAAAAAGAGGAAGGGATATTTGAGAGACTGTGAGTAGAGAAGGATTTAAAAGGAGAAAGGAAAGGAATGTAAATGAAAACAAGAAAAAATCTGTGAGGTTAAAAGCAATTCATACACTAGCCGATGTGTGTATCTGTGGGAGCTATACAGGGGAAAGGCAGTGCTTGCAGGGAGAGGCCTCCTTAGGGTTCCTGGCTAATCCATTCTAGTATCTCCCCTTTACTGGAGGGAACACAAACAACACAAGGCAGGGCTGAAAAACAGCACTGATGCAGCCAGGCAGGTGACACGGCCAGTTTAGCCACCATTCCCCAACTCCATGGAGATGTAATTTAGAAGAAAATGGGCGGGTACTTCATGAATCTTATTTGATGTATAAAAATACATATATAAATATATAATTTCTCAGTCAAGTTTCCACATATTACTACCAAATACTTAATCACTAACTCCAACTTCTATGTAAGTTTCTACAAACTCTAAATTCCAGACATAAGCCCTGATAAAGACAAGCCCACCTAGGAATGTGCAGGTAGATAGCGCAACCCCAGGCTAGGATTTTAGGGCCTGGGACCCACCAGTGACAGTGCAGAGAACCAATCAGGTTGTGGCAAGTTCCATGTGTAGCCCTGGGGAGGGACAGTCTCTGTCATTCTGATTAAAGGAAGCTGAAGGATAAGGTCCTTAGGGTTTAGCCTTTTCTAAATCCCTTATGGACATCTACAGGGAAGCACTTTGTCCTCTGCTTTGCTCCTTTCATGAAAATAAGGTTTTTCTGTTTTTATTTTTAAATTTAATTCCTTTAATTCCTTGTAGCTGAGTTTGAAATCCCAAAGAAATGTTCAGACAGTGAAGCTGCAGTACATCCCAGCACTCAGCAGTTAGGAAACCATGTGAAACCACTCTGGTGATGGAAGAGCATGACAGGACAGGATGACACTCTATAGCAACACAAGTAATAGATGTAAGTTTGGCAGAGTCACACAAACTCACACACACACAGAGGAATCATTCCACCTTGTAGGGGAAAACCTCCCACTTCAGTCTTCTCTGCTTTTGGAGATGAGGTGGTGGGAAAACAGTGTTTGCATAGTCTGTGCAGGTCCAAACCATGGGTCCACGATCTCTAAATACCCAGCCCTTGCTCCCGGATGCACCACTTTCTCATGATCTATGAGCCACTCTGTTTAATTTAATGACTCCCAAAGATCAAACAGTTACATTTTGCTTATGTAATAATGTAAAAGAAATGCTTTGTACACTATGTAATAAAATGTTAGCTTTTATTTAATTAAAAATAAAATATTTCTTTCATTTAAATCTTGTCTGCAAAGTTACACATTCTATTGATGGTTTTAGTAACAAAAGCTGTTAAAATATAATTTTCTAATTCACAAAAACACATATAAATGAGCATAAAGTAAAACTAGGCCTTATAAAAACACTGGAAAGTGGAAATTGGATAGTGGAAAGAGCCAATAAATATATGAAATGACTAAGATATTTATATGATGTAAGAAGAACCTTCCTAACAATATACTGAGAAATAAATACTTATTAAATTCTTTACCCTAATTGCAAAGAAACATAACCAGGAATATCTACAAAAAAAAAAAAAGATTTGAGACATGACAGATATTGAAGATAGAGTAAATAATTATTTAAAGCAATGTTAACATTAGAAAAGGTATAATTTTCCCATTGATTTGGAAATTTGAGAAATATGACATTGAAAAATGTTTGGATAGAATAATTAGCAATCTTAAATTATTAAAACATTGATAAATCTTAATTCTTAAAATAGAGATATTGAAGACAGAGGCAAGGTCCAGGCAGTGCCACACTCCGGGTCTTGCTCTGCCTAACTGCCTGGGTCCTGTAGGCACTGAACTCCACCCAGGCAGGCATAAAGACCAGGAACTGCCCTCCAGGGGTGTGTCCTTGCTAGCTGCACAGAGGATCCAAACTCTGCCCAGCCCAGAGACCCAGTGCAATCCATCAGGGAAACAAGACCAGAATCACTGGTCACAGAAGTACCAAGCTCAGCCCAGGCCAGAGTCAAAGCCTCCCATCATAGAGTGACAGTTGTCTTGGAGAATTTGAGCTCTGCCCATCAGAGCACAAAACACCAGCTCCATAGTTTAGCAATTTGGCCCTGGGCAGGTCTTAGATGTTCAGAACTCCACCCAGCCAGGAGCAAGGTCACTGCACCACACACCAGGGACGCACTCTGGTTAGTTGAATGCTCCAGAGGCTCTGAACTCCTCCAAGACAGAGGCAAGGTCCAGGCAGTGCCACACTCTGGGTCATGCTCTGCCTAGTAGCTTGGGTCACAGAGGTTTTGAACTCCACCCAGCTGGGAGCAAGGCCCTGGTGACACATTGGTGGTGTGTCCCTATCAACCACATGGGTGCCAGAGATTTTCAACTCCACTTAACCAGCATGGCCTAGCAACACACTCCTGGAGTGTGTCTCTGCCAGCAGCAAGAGAATCCAACCTCTGCCACCCCACTATCCCAGAGCAACCCAGCACAGTACTTCAGGGGAATACTCAGCCAGTCTCACAGGCCACACAGCATGAAGATCCAGCTCCATAGGTTGGGGGCATGCCCACCTAGCCATAGGGATATTGGAGGATTGAAACTCTGCTCAGTGCAGCATTCTAGTGCAATCCATCAGGAGAGTGCCTGACCAGCCATATGGGTCCCAGAGGAAAGTGACAAAATAAAAGAGCAAGAGGTAATCTCGGTCCTCCAGTTCACTGAGAACAAGCCCAAGAGACACTGAAATGGAAGACATTGGAAATTGCACAACCAAACTTTCTGAAATGGTAGCAAATGAAATAAAGAAATAACTCCATGAAGTTATAGAGGAAATCAGGTCAACTCACTAAATAATCCCTTGGGTAAAAAATGAAAAGACAAACACTATAAAAGAAATGCTTATGTGTATCTAAAGAAGATCTGGATAAAAAATAGAAGGACATAAGTAAAAGATGAAAACCTTGAATGAACAATATGAGACAGCATTAGAATGCATGAAAGAGATTCAAAGGGATATTCAACAAATTAAAAATTGCATTGAAAGCTGGAAAAACTGCTTGAATGAAGCTGAAGATAGACAGTCAGACCTTTAAGACAGGATGAAAGATTAGGACCATGAAGGAAAAGATCTCTTAAAAGTAACAAAGAATCAGGAAACAATAATTCAACAGATGCAAGATGATGCAAAGAGAAACAATATACTATTGATAAGTGTCAATGAAAAAGCAGGGGCAACACAAATAACTTGTGAAGATTATTTGCAGAAATAATAAGAGAAAATTTTGCAAACATGGGAAGATAATCTGGTATCCAGATAAATAAGGCATACAGAGCCCCAATTAGCCATAACCAAAATAAATCCTCACCCAGACATATAATAATTAGGATATCAGAAATTCAGCACAAGAACAGAATATTAAAAGTTGTCAGGGAAAAGAAAAACAGATCACCTATGAAGGAAAGCCTAACAGAATCACAGCAGACTTCTCAACAAAAGTGTTTAAGTCAAGAAGAGTTTGGAGTAAAGTATGTCAGGTCCTGAAAGAAAACAACTTTCAACCTAGATTGATGTATCCTGCAAAATTATCTTTGAAAATTGATGGAGAAATAAGATACTTCCATGATAAAAAACAACTGAAGAAATTCATGGTTGCCAAACCAACACTACAGAGTACTGAAAGACACTCTAGAAAGAGACAAAGATAACTAAAATCCCAAGAAAAACAACAAAATGAAACCACTAAGCAGAGCACGCAATTAAACTGAAAAAAGTAGAAAACCAACAACAGAAGATAACGTGACAGCTATAAGTCAGCATTATCAGTTATATCAATCAATGAAAATGGTTTCAACTCACTAATAAAAACAAACAGACTGGCAGAATGGATTAAGAAACAAAATCCAACAATGTTCTGTGTACAAGAAACACATTTAACTCAAAAGAAAATTCATACACTAAAAGTCAAAGGATGGAAAACAATACTCCATGCAACAGGATCCCAGAAAAAACCAGGGGTAGCTATTTTGCTTGCAGACAACATGAACTTCAAACCAAGAATGATCCAAAGAGATAAAGAATGTCACCACATGCTTGTTAAGGGAAAAATTCAAGAGGAAGAGATTACAATCATAAATATATATGAACCAAATATGGGAGCACTTAACTGTGTAAGATAAATTTTAATAGATGTGAAAAATCAAATAAACAATAATACATTTATAACAATGGACTTTAATACCAATTGTCACAAACAGACAGATCAACCAAAGAAAAAATCAGCAAAGAAATAGAACTAAATAAAACTTGAGAAAAAAAGGACCTATTAGATATGTACAGAGTGCTCCACCCAACAACATCAGAATACACATTCTCCTCAGCTGCACAAGGGTCATTCTCTAAAATAGACCATATAGTAACTCATAAAACATGCTTAAGAAAATGTGAAAGAATTGAAATACTTCTATGCATATTAAATAATCATAACACAAAAAATTGGAAATTAATAACGAAAAACCCAATAAGAATTCCATAAACACATGGAAATGAAATAACACTCTCCTAAACAACCAGAAGAAATTAAACAATGTCTACAATGGAAAAAAATTCTAATACAAATTAGCAGAACCTATGGGACAAAATGAAAGCAGTCCTTAGAAGGAAATTCATAGCACTAAGCTCCCACATTAGGAAAATAGAAAGAATGCACACAAACAACTTAATGCTGCACCTCAAACTTCTAGAAAAAGACCAAGTCAAGCCCAAAGGAGGCAGAAAACTACAAAGATCAGAGCAGAAATTAATGCAATTGAAACTAAGAAAACAATACAAAGGTTGAGTGAATTCAGTAGTTGAGTCTTTGAAAGAATAAATAGAATTGATAAACCCCTGCCAACCTTATCAAAAAGAGGAGAGAAAAAGCTCAAATCCATGTAATAAGAAATGAAAAGGATGAAATCACTACCTACCCTGTGGAAATAAAGAAGATCATCAGTACCTACTTCAAAACTTTGCTCTCACTTGTTTGATAACACAGAAGAAATGGACAGATTTCTAGAAACATATGAATTCCCAACTTTGAATCAAGAAGATGTAAAACTTTTGAATAATGCAACTTCATTTAATGAAATTGAAAATGTAATTAGAACCCTAGCAATAAGGAAAAGCCTAGGTCCTGATGCATTCACTGCAGAATTCTAGAAGATGTTTAGGGGAGACTTAATCCCGACATTCTCAAACTCTTCAATGAAATTGAAAGGAAAATAATTTTCCCTAACTCATTCCTGTAAGCAAGTATTACCCTAATACCCAAACAAGAGAAACACCCAACCAAAAATGAAAATTACAGGCCAATCTCTCTAATGAACATAAACGCAAAAATCATCAACAAAATATTAGCAAATAGAATTCAATGAGTCATTGGGAAGATTACACAATGATCATGGGGATTCATCCCAGGAATGCAGGGATTGTTCAGCATATGTAATTCAATAAATGTAACACACCATATCAACAGAGCCAAGGACAAGAACCACATGGTCATCTCAATAGACACAGACAAAACTTTTGACAAAATCCGATACTCGTTCATGATAAAAACTCTGCAGAAAATTAGAATAAAGGGCCTCTACCACAATCTGATAAAACCCATATATGATAAACCAACAGCCAATACCTAAATGGTATTGAAAAATTGAAAAATTTCAACCTAAAGACAGGAACAAGACAAGTATGCCTATTATCAACACTCCTATTTATTATAGTTCTGGAAATATTAGTCAAAGCAATGACAAGAAAGAAAAATAAAAGGAATAAGGATAGGAAGAGAAGAAATTAAATCATCATTATATGTAACTGATATGATACTCTACATAGAAGAACTGCAGAACTCCTTTGAAAGACTTCTAGGCATAATAACCAAATTCAGTAATGTAGCTGGATACAAGATCAACTCTCAAAAATCAATAGCATTCTTGTACACAAACAACAAACTCACTGAGAGAGAAATAAAGGTCCAAAACTTTCACTATAGCATCCAAAAAATGAAATACTTAGGAATCAATCTAACAAAGGAAGTAAAAGAGCTATACAGTGAATACTACATTACTCTGAAAAAGGAAATCAAAGAGGATTTCAGAAAATGGAAAGAAATTCTCTGTTCATGGATAGGAAGAACAAACATCATGAAAGTGGCCATTCTCCCAAAATTGTTATACAGATTTAATGCAATTCCAATCAATTCCATTTGTACACCTCATAAATCTAGAGAAATCCTCCCTAAAATTCATCTGGAACCAGAAGAGACTTAGAATAGAAAAGGCAATTCTGGGCAACAAAGCTAAAGCAGGAGGCATCATAATCTCTGACTTGAAATTATATTACAAAGCTACTGTGATAAAATCAGCATTGTATTGGAATAAAAACAATCAACAGAAGATCAATGGAATAGATTAGAAGATACAACTACAAACACACTCAGGTACCTCGTCTTTGACAAAGGAGCCAAATATGCACACTGGAATTAAGATAGCCTCTTTAATAAATACTACTGGAAAAACTGGCTCTCCATATGCCAAAAACTAAAACTAGATCCATATCACCATGCACTAAACTAAACCAAACCATACACTAATCTAAAGTCAGAATGGATCTAAATATTAAAACAGAAACACTAAATCTGGAAAACAAAGTAGACAGAGATCTTGATGACATAGAAGTAGGTGGAAACTTCATGAACAAAAATCAAACTGCAAGGAAACACTTTCCAGAATCAACAACTGGGGTCTCATCTTATTAAAATTTTCTTGCATGTCAAAGGAAATCTCCAACAGGGTGAAAAAGAAAACCCATGAATTGGAAAAATATCTTAGTCCCCAAAGGACTTTTATGTAGAGTTTTTAAAGAATTAAAAAAATCAGGTCCCCAAAATTCAGGGACCCAATCCATGGGCACCTGAGATGCATACACATTTCTCAGATGAAGAAATACAAGTAGCTAATAAATACATGAAAAAATGTTCAATATCAATGTTCATTTTGGAAATGTAAATTAAAACAACACTGACGATGTGGAAACCAGAGAAGATGCATTTGACAAAACTTATATTACTCTTCCCTTTTCATCACTATCAAAGATATGTGAGAATAACATATAATCACCTTGTTCAAATACATGCACTCCTGATAATATTTGTCTAAAGGCACCAACAGTCATTTGATTAAGAGTTGTAGTCGATATGGTAAGCACCATGCATGAATACATAAGAATTTATACTGGGTATAGGAAGTTATGGAAAGTATTCTGTATAATACTGGAAATACAGTTGAACACATACATGTACATATATTCACACACAAAATAAGATACCTAGAATCCTACAATAAGATCAGTAGTAGAGTTACCACAGATGAAGAACTAATTCTGACCTTGAAAATGAAACAATAGAACTTAACTGAAGAGAAATAAATCTAAGAAAATAAATGAATAAAAGTATACAATAGCTGCAGGGCACTATCAAAGAGTCTAATATAAGAAGCAATGCAAAAAGAAAAATGTGAGGATGTAAGAGTTAATATATATATTTTTTAACAATAAGAAACTTAAGAAGTGATTAGCTATGCAGTTCAAAGTACCTTGGGAAGGATAACTCTGAAGGAGATGAGTCTATTCAGAGAAAGAAATGACAAATGTAAAAAGGTAAAATTAAATGTGGCAAATGTAAATTTTTATTTCAGTTACTTCAATATAAAGATGGAAGGAAAATTACATAATTGCATTATGATTTTCAGCCACATATAATAACATTTATAGGAAAAATAAATAATTGGGAAAATTGATCAATATTGTTCAAAGTTTCTTATGCTGCAGTTTGTATAACAAAGGCTGGACATTTAGCTTAATTGTATAGTGTATGCTTATTGTTTTCCATGAACAGTGTTCCATACCCAACACCAAAAAAGAAAAATGATTTTATGTATCACTTTACATGACCTTATTAAATTATGGGTGTTAAAATCAAAGGTCATTACTGCATGAGGAGAAACAAATATAATATCAAGAATTAAATAAAAATATAACCAAGTCCTCAAAAAAATAAAATGGAAAGTAAAATATATTATAAACATACTTTGTTAATGGATTTAATTAAATAGCAAAATTCTTTAAAGCCACATTAGAAGAGGTAATAAGAATAATTATCTGCTTAATAAATGAAAGTACTTTATGATTCTCATTCCCTTAAATGAAGTCTTGGTACTGGTTTTTCCTTTGTAAGACAAACTCTTGACCTATCTTTCCCAGGAGAATGACGGACAGGAGATTGGATGAACTCTCTTTTAGTGTAGAAAAAGGTAACAGCTGGAGATAACAGCAAAAGATAGGAGATCCTGAGCCACAAATTTCTTGCCCCAAACAGCCAAACCCAAAATAACCTGAGCAATAGGATAAGCATGAAACAGCAATTAATTTAAATTATAGCATGAATATTATCTTATATTGAAGAGTCTATTCCTGAATATTTTATCACACTAGGAAAATCACTTCCTGGTACAATCACCCTGACTGTCATCATCCACCATTTGATAAGTTAGTCTATCCATTGACTTCTGCTTCAGTGAAGCATTACAGTGTTATTACAACTTATACATTAATTATAAGGGAACAAAGCCAGGCATTTGTATTTTGCTGCACTAATTTTTTAAAAAATCACATTTGTATCACATAGAACATTGATCTTGCACCGAGGAAGAGAGCTTGATAAATTTTTTTTTTTTTTTTGGTACTGGAGAATCATGAACTTGCACTTTCCAGGCTGGGTTTATACCCATGAGCTATATTCTTGGTTCTTTAAATTATTTCTGAGAAATAATTTTCATTATATTAGCTATGTGTTTATACAAGAAATAAATGATTGGGCAAAAGCAAATAATTTAACTGTTTCTTATGTGCAGTAGATTATATTATGCTTATTTAATAGCATGATGTAAATGACTTCTATGCTATTTGATAAAGAAAATAAAATATTCCTAATTTAGTTAAAATTTAAGAATTTCCTGAATTTATATACAAAGTTAGATTCCTTTGACAGGTTTGACCACAAAATTTATAAATTTAACTCATACACATACATAAAAATCAGTGTAAGGAAAAAAATCACATTTTTTAAACATAATTGAAAAAAGAAAAATGCTAATAAATGGTTATGAAGTTATGAAGACTTCCATGATTTGAGAAATGAACACAAACAATACATTGAGTATCAAATATATATTAAATTCTTAATCTTAGTTACAAAGAAAACAATCAGAAATATCTACCAATATAGTTTACAACACATAGACATAAAATGAGTAAACATAATAATTTTTTGTGATATTCATGTAGGATAATGCACAATTATTTCAATAATTCAGAAATATTTCAAATATAGTATGTTGTAAAATATTTAAATAATCATTAAAGATTTTGAATTAGCAAAACACTGTTCTTATTTCTTAAAATAGACATGTTGTCTGTATATGTAATCATCTATCTATCTATCTACCTATATATTTACAAGATAGATAACTATACTACTCATCTCAGTTCATCAAAAAGAATATTTTGTGTTTTCATTGTTCAATTGTTTGATCATTTTTATGCCTATATCTTGTAATCTGAACAACTACTTTGAAGATAACAATATGCAATGTATTAACCAGTGTTAATCTCCTATTATTTTGTTTTGAAATTGTGTATCATCATCTTTATTCTTTTTGTTTCTTAAAATAAAAAAAAATAAAGAAAAAATAGAGATATTGCATTTTACTTTGAAAAAGCAAAACATCAAAGAATAATTAATTCTTATGATCATACGCTTGGAGTACAAAAATCAATATAATAGTTGTTATACCAGGACTAGGGTATAGCTCAGTGTCTCAGTTCCTGACTGGCAAGAACAAGGTCCTCAGTTTGATTCCCAGTATATATGTAATGATTTTAAGGCAGTTTACAAAAAAATTTACCTAGTAAGTGAAGCCCTGCATTATAAAATAATCCTAAAAAGCAAAGAGAAATCTTAAAATGCAATCATAGAATGTATGGGTAAAATATTTTTTAAAAATCAGATTTTTATGGGTTTTTGGTTCCAGGAATTGAACTCAGGACCTCATGATTACCAAGCAGGTGCTGTGCCACTGAGTTATAATCCCAGTCCTTATCTCTTCTTGATCTAAATTGATGGAATGACATGGATTCTGAAATTATTGTCTATTCTATGCTTTGCAGAATTTTTATTAAAAATTTATGAAAATGACAAACATGAGAGGCATGAATGAATGAATGAATATTTTTGAGACAAGCTTTCACTATACAGTTCAGGCTGACCTTGAGCTCACTTTGTAGCCCAGGCTGGTCTTGAACTCACAATGATCCTCCTGCCTTAGCCTCCCAAGTGCTGGGACTATAGGTGTGTGCCACCATACCTGGCTACATTAATTTATTTTTAAAGAATGCTGCAAACCTGAAGATATCAGGAGAAAGGCAAAGATGCAGCTGGCTGAGGCTCCTCATCATGTCACAGAAAAGAGAGGCATTAGCTTGGCTCACAGGGGCACACCTAATTGGCATTACTGCACACAGATGTTTAAATTGGTAAATTCACCTTTCTGGTTAAAAGTGCTCTGAATTTTGCTCATATACTGAGAACACAATAGTCATGCAAGACACAATTACATATATTGTTGTATATCATACTTTAAAATGAATAAAGAAAGCAAATATTATAAAAAGAATCACAGTAAAATTATATTAAATGTATAGAGACATATATTCATAGACATTCTTCAAGAAGATCATGCACAGAATCCTCAATAATTAATGCAATGTTTTCTTTGTCCCTCGTAAATTTTATTTTCCACAGTGTCTGCAACATTGACACATATCACTTTCTGATAACTTAATTCAAATTCAATTTTTAACTTTATTCTGAACGCAAAATTGGAAACTCCTGGCTTGTTCTTTTCCCTTATTTTTCCTACCATTTTAGATGTTACATTTATAAGTTAACAATTCATAAAATATGAAGGATTATTATTCAAAAACATGTATTAGGTATTAAACATTATAGGAATTCAAGACATCTGATGATAATAGCCATTATTCATTATTACTACCATAAAATTTTACATTTCTTTTCTGATCATATGTACATGGAATTACTACAAATATTGTACAGTTGGTCATGCTACCTGTTAGAATTTCGGTGAATTAGTGTGGGCTCTATGCTAGAAAGGTGCAGAGGGAGATTCTATGATCCCGAATGTGGTTTTCCCAAGGTGAGGCTTATTGGCTGCCCTTATCCTGATGTGCTGACCCTTGCAATACTCCAAAAGTGAGAAATTCTACTGCATAATTTGTGGTAGTGGGTGATTGTGTTTTTGCTCTCCACAGAAAAAGAAGAAAAAGAAGAAGACAAAGAAAGGGGAGGAGGAGGAGAAGAAAGATGACAGATGTAGAATTTAAATGCTGGAATCTTCAATGTTGATTTTAAAGCCATTTCTCAAAATATTGCTACTATTAATCTCTATTAAAAGTAGAATGACTTGAGAAAGATAATTTTTGTTACAAAATTCTCTGAGTATACAAGAACACAATATGATGCCCTTTTCAATACAACATATTATTTTGTTTTGCAAATTAGTTGCCTTGAAGACATATGTAATTTACTGATACATTTAAAACATAGTTCATGATTAGATATAAATGTCTGAAACTATGTGCCTGGAAATGTCCAGGATCATGTTTGCTAAGTGAGGGAGAGCTGCAGAGGAAAACGACAAGGAAAAAAATCTTTTTTTCCCCAAATAACAGACCAAACACTATTTATTCCATTTTCAAAAAGGAAAGACAAATGTTAATGCATATTTCCACTGTTATTTTGATTGTCTGCCTCCTAACTTCTGCAGGACTCTAAGGACTGCATTTTTTACCTCTTTGTTTCTGAGACTGTAGATGAGAGGATGCAGCATGGGGACCACAATCATGTAAAACACACAAGCCATCTGGTCCTTTCCCAAGGAGTAGGACTCCTTCAGTTTTAAGTAAGTAAAGATCATAGTGCTGTAAAAGATGGTGACCCCCAGGAGATGAGAGGCACAGGTAGAGAAGGCTTTCTGCTGTCCTGCAGTGGAATTAATTTTTAGGATAGTGGAGAGAATGGATGCATAGGATCCAGATATGGTGGTGAGGGACACTATTAGAGTGGATCCACCAAAAGTGAAACTAATGATTTGAAGCTCATAAGTGTCACTGCAAGATAGGACTAAAATTGGGGATGTTACAGAAAAAATGATGGATGATATTAGAGTTGCAGAAATACAATTTGCTCATACACTCCACAATCACAGAAGATTCAACAAAGCAAACTGTGTGTGAGCCAAGAAGTATGGCATCACAGTTTTGTGGACATAATGACAGGATAGTGTAGAGGGTTGCAATTAGCTACATAGCAATCATGGAGGAGAGAAAATAATTCAACACCACCCAACAGGATAAAAACATACGTTTGAGTGAAGCAGCCCAGGAATGAGATGCTCTTGGAGGAGGTAAGTAAGTTCTGTAAGGTTCTAGGGGTGATGACACTGGAGTAGCTGAGGTCCAGAAATGATATGTGAGTGAGGAGAAAGTACATGGGGGTGTGAAATTGGGGATCTAAACAAATGATCATTCCCGAGCAGGTGGATGAGGAGGAAGAGCAGGAAGAGGACCAGCTGCATCTCTTCAGAATCCGCCATCCCCAGGAGGATGAAGTCAGATATGCAGATCAAATTCCAACTACCTATGTTTTAGTGTTTTAAACTACCGAGAAATCAAAGTTGATACATAGCTTTAGTGACTAAAAACAGGTTTTGTGTATAAGAATGACCCAGTATTTAATATAATTAGTTTACTCCTTCTAGGAATCTACAAAATCTTTGCTGAATATGAGCAAAAATTTTCAAGTGTCAGAAAAAGATATGAGTGTAAATTGACATTTGCTTCAGATACAATAAGAATGATGTCCTATGGAATTAGCTGGAATATGACACCACTTCAAGTATTTTTTTTATTAACAAATTGAATCCACATGTAAAGTTTATGCCCTAGTCTTATTTACAGATTTTTAGATTATAAGAAGGGCTCAGAAAAACCTTTTGCAAAACCACTGTTCTACCAAGTTGTTTTACCTCCCGAGGGCATGTTAACAATTCTTTATACATCTTTATAAATTATTTTAACAAAACATAGAAAGAATATAAGTACACTGTAATTTATTTATTTTGGGTACCAGGGATTGAATTCATGACCTCGAGCTTGCCAAACAGGTGCTTGTGCTGCTAAGCTAAACCTCTGACCCCTAATATACTGTAATTTAAAAATAATTTTTGTTTGCTTATCTTCTTATTTCCCCAATACTATTTGCCACTTATTACAGAGCAATTCCATTTTTTTAGAAAACTTGAGACACTAAACTCATACACCAAATGTAATGTAGATTTGCTCAACATATCCCAATTGAGAAAGTAATATATCTTTGTAAACATGAAGATCTTTTTAAATATAGACTGCTTCTCCACATTTCTGCAAGAGGTTCTTCAAGCACTTGGAATCAGGAAATCACTGTTCTGCAAAGGAATAAACACAAGAAAAAAAAACTAAGTTCAAAGTTATGTTTTGCAGTGCTAATCACAATTCCTTCATATGTATATTCCTGGACTGAATATATTTATATTATTTTTATAAATTTTAAATGTATGCATATGTAGTCCTCTAATAAAATTAATATTTATTTTATCTTTTCTAAAACACTGTAATTGAAGAATGATACTGTGAGCTGAAGTTGGTGAAAAAAGCATTTTCCAATCTTATCTGTCTATAAATTTGACAATTGTGTATTTTTGTTGAAAGAAAATATAATTAGGATGTTGCCATTTTATCTCATATTTGTTTTCCTCAACATGTCACTTTTTTTGTCATTCTGAGACAGGGTCTCTCTATGCAGTTCAGGCTGGCCTTGAGCTCACTTTGTAGCCCAGGCTGGTCTCGAACTCACAATGATCCTCCTGCCTCAGCCTCCCGAGTGCTGGGATTACAGGCGTGAGCTATGATATGTCACTTTTATACTTTTGTGCATTCTTGTTTATTAACTCTGAGACAAAATAAACCACTCTTGCAGATGTTTTTAGGTCTTGATCAAATGGATTCTTCACAGGAATTCTCTGAATATTATCCCAGGGAGCAACTGCAAGCTTAAGCAGAACCTTCTGTGCTGTGCTTCCCAGACTGGTAATTCCATGGTGGCCCGTATAAGAAGCTGTCAGGATAGTGCAGCTTCTGCTCTTCCTCTGGGCTCAGTATCCAAGGATGAATACTTGGCATGATTCGAAGTAAAACATTCTAACAGTAAATTAACAAATGTTTTCCCTTTTCCCTAGACAGTTTCACAATGAAGAACATAAACTGCTTCTTACATGATCAAGCGGGAAATGTGGATTATGGTGATGGCAGACATTTCCAGAGCCATACTTATTTAATAACTAATTCTTAAGGATGGAACAAAACAATGTGCACTAGAAAACATTTTGTACTGAAAAATATGACATAGCCATAGAAGTGATTATTAGAAAACAATACAAAGAAACATAATTCATTGAAATAGAAAGGAGAAATTATTTTCCCTTATATCCATAATGCTTACTTGGATGTGTACTTGTAGCTTTATATAATGCTAATTACTGCATATTCAGTCTCCTCCTAATAGTATAGGTAAACTATGGACTCTACCATGATGTATGCTAGGTTAGTCTCTTCTTGCCCAACATCTCCATGTGTTACATATTCTGTGGAGCCTCAGGATTCACTAAGTGAACTGAGACATAGCAGATTAATGCACA
The DNA here is from genome assembly GCA_004027455.1 of Hydrochoerus hydrochaeris. Taxonomy (NCBI): domain Eukaryota; kingdom Metazoa; phylum Chordata; class Mammalia; order Rodentia; family Hydrochaeridae; genus Hydrochoerus; species Hydrochoerus hydrochaeris. The sequence continues at coordinate 210,196 of PVLA01001003.1, read as the reverse complement.
TGTTGAGGTCCACAGCAGTCAGACAGAACCTCCTCTCTACTTGGCCAGAAATGCCACCTGGTTTTTCTCCAAGCTCTGCATGTGGAATATGTATAGCTTCTTGTTGTACAGGTGGAGGATTTTGTTTTCTTTTACAAAAGCAAAATAATCAGAAGCTGAAAACAAGCCATGAATTTAGAGATAAATTCAGTGGACAAAAATTTGATTTGGTTATATATAATCAGGTCAAATGGTGTTATGAAAAAAAACAATTAAAATATGATAATAGAACTAAAATATTTCATTGAGCATTATTTTTCCAAAATGAGGAAGCAAACTAATGGTTGGGAAAACTACAAGTGAGAAACAAGAAACATAAGATACAGTGAATCTTCCATTAAATCATGAAAACTCAATGGTGATGCACAGAGAAAAGTAACCATCAGGAAAACTGCTCAAGTTTGGAAGATTTAGAAGAAAATTTCTTATGGTGAATAAAAGCTACTCGTGTTAAGTATTATATTGTTTACAGACTTGTGGAAAGGCAAGGCCATTGACTCACATCTTAGTTCATACTGAGATGGTCTGGCATTAATGCTAACCCTAAACATAACCTTAATGCTAACCCTAAACATAACCATAACCTTAAACCTAAAGCTAAGCCTAAAACTGACCCTAACTCTAATATTGAGCTTTCAGTGAAATGAAAGTCTGAGGGTGAGTTTCTAAGCCAATATCTTTTTAATAGACATGAGATTTCAATATGTCACTAGAAAGATTTTTTTTATACAAGCTTTTTCTTTATTAAAACACATTTGGGCCATACAAGGAGCTGCTTATGATGGCAGAAAAATAATTGTAAGTTCTGTTTTGCACTAGCAACCAAAGTCACAGCATGATCTATAACACCTATCGGTGTAAAAACCATGGAGTTTAACTGCTAGGTCATCACATTTTAAATTCTCACTTTAATTTCCTTCCCTATTCTTTTCTATTTCTCTCTTTCCCTTATTCTCTGTAATATTGACTGTATTTTAAAATTTTCTTTCATCTTTGATTGCTTAAACAATGAAATGTTTGTTGATTTTCATTTTTGAATGACAATATTTATAGAAATTTATAGGAGAGTTTGTGGTAATTTGTGGTATTACTCAAATCAACTTTCATATTTATCATTTCTTTGTGATATATGATTTACCACTCTTTCCATCTTTTGATGAATATTAACATTTGAAAAAGCTGTAGAATTTTAATTGATTATGGTAACATTATTTTTCCCATTTCACTAAGTTGAATTCATCTTTGTATATATAGTATAGTATCTGCTTTTCTTAATTTGGATGTGCTTCATGCTATTAAAATATAATTCCATTTATAGTGTGCATGTCACTACTTTTTACTTATGTGCTTTGGTTCAGCTTTGTACTATTCTTTCATAATACAAAGGTAAAGAGGTTTTCCATATTTTTGGCTAAATATAACATGAATTTCTGAATTTATTTTTAAACTGCATACTAGTTAAAAGTTTACTATCTCTGAAATATTGTCTATATTCCATTCCATTGTGAACATAAAATATGAATTTTTCAATAGAGCTTTGTAAACTTACAGAAATTTATGGAAAATTTGTAATCAATTGTAATACATAATGCATATATATATATATATATATATATATATATATATGAAGACAATTCAAAAGGTGACATTTGTATCTGGCTGTATCAACTATAGTAATCTTAGATGATAGATTCTCATCAAGGCAAAAGAAAATACAAAAATAAGTCATATAGCACATTAAATCATAAAACATACTGTAATTGAAACAAAATATGAAAGAACACAGTAAAATAGGAGTCAGTATTTACAGAAGAGAAAACAATGAGAAATAGTGTGATCAAAGTTGAATTCAATGAAAGTGTGTCAATTAAGCAGATACTTTAAAGAGGTGTCTTCATGTATGGCATGTAGATTTGGAAAAATAGCAAGGAACAATACATAGTAAGAGCTTCACTTTCTGGATATGGATGAGGAGGGACTTGGATATAAACAATTATACGCACTTATACTTAGTATGTGCCATGAAGAAACAAGAAAAAGAAAACAAGTGGCAGTACAAAGTGTAGATATTTGCTTAAGTTTTGATATAACTCTGTTTCTTAGGAATGGAAGATTGTTTTGTTTTTCTGCCAGCAAAATGCATCAGTACATAGGAATCCAAACTGTTTTTAAGAGTTAATTTATATTTTTGAGATTCAAAATTGCACTTTTTGTTATTGCAATCTCTACATTCTTGTGGTTGGCTGACCAAAGTGGGTTCACACATCTTTATTGAAAGAAGCACAGTTTGGCAGCAGAATTTTTCTAAAGCTGAAATAACCCAATTTTCAGGCACATGGCACTGACTGCATTGTTTTGTTTCATTTTGTTTTGCTTTGTTAAAGAGGATAAAACCAAGGAAAATAAAACAGAATGAAGCCAATCAAAATAAACCAGCATAAGTGATACAGGACTTCAAAACCTTATGAAGTAAAAAATAATTACCATAATACCTTTGTTGTCTTCTAAATAGCTGCAGATACCTTCAAATATAGTAAAAAGGGACAGAAGAGGATAGAAACAATAAAAATAAAACAATGAATGCAATAAAGGACTTCAGAACAAGCCAATTATAAATACAAAATGGGTACCATAATGTCTTGCTATCTTTTTAATAGCTGCTCATGCCATCAGATTTAATATAATCAAACAAAACAAAAGAGAATAAAACCTAATCCAACAAAACAATGAAAATGATATGGTTTCCAGGAGACTGTGTCTTGCTGAGGCCTTATTCTCTCCCTCCACAGTCTGCAAATTGCACTGACTCACTGAAACAGGCTTGTGTCTTGCTCTCCCCATTCTGGCAGTGACCCGGGCATGGCACTGGTTTCCAGGTGGCTGACTATATTATTTGTATGTTTTTGTAGTAATGAAAACTAAGTTATTCAGAGTCACAGTTCCTTAAAATTTACTTTCTAAATCACAGTATTTTAAGAGGGTTTTATGGAAGAAAGAAGAAACTAACTACAATATTACTGCACATTCCTATATTATAAAATTCAAAATATTTCCAGATTGCATGTTCATTCTTTAAGAGTTTTTCCATGGACACCAGACTTTAAAAAGTGTTCAAGAAAAGATTTTCTTCAAGAATATCAGCGTGTTCTGGTTTGACATTAAGTATACCTGGGTAAAGAGAATGGAGAATGAGAAACTGGGAAGACCCAATTTATACTTAAAAATCTGGTTAGAATTATTAACAAATGCATCAAATATTCATGTTCAGGTAACTTTCAATAAACTACAGTCACCATCTATTACATATTACTCCCACAAAAATCAAATGTTGAAGAAAGCCAGTTACTCATTATCTGTTATTGTGTAGATCAATGTAAAGTAATGTAAAATAATGATATTATTCAATATTCAGTTTAATAAAGTTTCATTCTTGTGGCTTACATTTTTCTCTTTAGAAATTAATTTGAAGTTCATTGTTCTTATGGACCTTTCCTCTGAACATTGATGAGTTTTATTTTATTTTGGTTGTGAGTTTTGATTAAAATTTAGCTCTATTAACATGCTGCTCTGAAGTTCATAAAGCTAGATAATGTATCTAACTGACCTCAGAATCGCATCTCTGAGATTGAAGGTATACCTGGGACATGTGATTCACTAAAAAGTATTAAGTGGAAAGTAGATGAACGAATGAGTTATACTTGTGCTTATGTGCTTGCATTGTTTAAAATCCTCGTGTTTGCAATTTTTTGTTTACTTATTTTCAGTCCCATCTCTCTTCAGTTCCTCTGTGAAGATTTTATTTATTTATTTATTTAGAAGAAAGCCAACCAAATTAAAACAGAATAGAGCCAATCAAAACAAAACAATATACATGATATGGGACTTCAAAATAAGATAAAAGGAACTTAATAAGGGCTACCATAATGTGTCTTGTTATCTACAAAGTGACTGCCCATACCATCAGACATAATAAAATCAAACAAAACAATAGAATAAAACCAATTAAAACAAAACAGTGGGAGCAATACAGGCTCTCAAAGCAAGGTCATAGGAAAACAACAATGACTTCCATAATGCCTCTTGTCATCTTCAATCTGCCTATACTATCAGACATAATAAAATCAAACAAAATGAATAAAACCAACCAAAACAAAATGATGAAAACAGTACAGGGCTTCAAAACAAGTAATGTGTAATAATATTTGTTTTGGTATATGGATAGATACATAGGCTATATCTTTAATACTTTCCTTTACCTCTGCCATTTCCAAATTCACTTCCTCAATTCAGAAAATTGATATTTAAGTTTCCTCTCTTGTCTTATTCATTTTTAAAATGTTCATACGAGGACACATGTGATATATAACCATCTGAGAGTGCTTTATTCCGTTAATATTATGTTTCTTGTATCACCCAATTTGACATTTTCTTATTCTTTGATGAGATGATATTTCTCCTTTAGCTTTAGTTTTAGATTCTCCATACTTTTTTAATACTGATTTTATTAGTTTTGTCTCCTATAAAAAGTTCAAGAGAGCATGTTTCCCTGCCATACTTGCCAACATTCATTTTTATTGTATTAATATCTGTGTATTTCAGGTAACATATATTAGGATGTTGTTATTGGATCCAGTCTGTCATTTTTTGTCACAATAAGAATTATGACAGTTTTATTAAATAGTATTAAATGTTCAATATTAATTTTTTTCACTTTGTCTTTTTTCCAGTGTTTGTTTCATATCTGGGTTTTGTTATTTTTAGCTATTCCATTGTTCTCATGATTGTGACTCTTCTTTTTATCTGTTTTGAAGATTCCTATAAGAATTTATGTAATATTCATTTGATAAGTATTTCTTTAGACATATCTTTGAAATTCTTTGTTTATCCTTCAATTTGATTAGGGATAGCAGTGGAAGTTTCCAATGTTTTTAAGGTTTAAAATAAATCAGTTAAACATCTTCTGGGTCTAGATTTTCATTTCAAAAATCTTGGTGCTTTGCCTCTGAGTTAATAATTGTGAGTGATTTAGCATTTTTTGTATCTGCTTTTAAAATTCTATGTCTAAATTTCTTTGCCATTTGACCATGGTATGCTATTAAGAATTTCTTTTTTGATCATGTTTATTTGCCTCTTTTCCCTAGATTAGAAGAATTTGCTGCTATGACTCCAGTAATAGTTTTTTTCTATACCATCAACCTATAGTTTATTGTCCTACTGGAAACTTTACTTGGTTCTTTCAGATTTTCAGTTAACCTTCTCATTACCTCTCATTCTTTACTTTTTGTCAGTGATCCAACACATACAATTTGTTATGTAATTATGATACTCTTCCTTGTGATTCATCAAACTCTTGTTGAGACTTTGAACAGAATTTTTCATTCGAGCATTTCAGAGTTATCTTCCAGGATTTCATAGTTCTTACCCAGAGTGTCTAATTTTACCGAAGCAAACTATCATATATTGTGCCACATGTTTCTCATTGATTCATTCTGCTCTCTACTGTACCATCTTTGATCTTGTTAAGTATTTAAATGTTTGGTTAGCTTGACTTCTTATTTGCATCATGTTTACTACAGTCATTTGCACTGTTACTTTTAAAAATTGTTTGAAATTACTTTCACTGTAATATCAATGGGATCATTTTTTGAAAGGGGTTATGAAACTTGGGAAAACAATGTTTCTGACAATTATTTGGGTATGAATATAAGTGTGTTTGTGTGTACTGAAGTTTGTAGTCACTGGAAATCAAGGCTGGAAGACCTATTGTTTGGTGATCTTTTGAGCAAGTGGCTTTGTTCATATGATGTGTTTTTGGTTGTACGTGTCTCATCATGAAAACATTCAGACAATACCTTAATAATCAAATTTGGCACTAGATTGAACTCTTAGCCTTGTTTTTGATTACATAAAAGCCTTTGATAATGTCAGGATCTGAAGAATACACCATATATCAGTATGTAATTTAAATCATTTTTGAAAGATTCTCTAAGTGTTTAGCTAACCAGGAAAAGAAATAGTATAAAAAGATGATACAGGCTAGGAGAAAACTAGGCCTTACTGAGAATATTTATGCATAACAAAAAGGGAAGGAGGAGATATTTGAAATTTGTGAAAGAGAAAGAATAAAAAATAGGGAAGGATTATAAATGGAAAATGAGAAAAATAAAGAGAAATTTAATCCAATGTAAAAACTAGCTTATGCATGTATTAATAGGATACTATGTAGCTGGCAGGTATGGGTAGGCACAGAAAGGGCTCATTAGGTCCTGGATAATGCAGACCAGAAAAAATTCAATGGAAAAAACAATGAAGAAGACAAGGAATGGATGTAAACCAGACAACTGAGGCAGCCAGGCAGCTATAGCCTGGATGGCCACCCCTTGCTCCAGTAAAATGCACTGCAATTGAAAGGGAGAGTGTTCCATGTAACTCTTACCTAGTCCATATCTATGTATTTTTCTCACTCTTGTGTCAATACATTAATGCACTTGATACTCAGTCACTAACTCAAACGTCTATGAAAGTTTCTTCCTAGCCAATCTATCAATTCCAGAGATAAGACCTTGATAAGGAAATTTTGCCCACCTAGGAATATGCATTTAGTTAACTGAATCTCTTGTTAGGGTTTTATGTTCTGGGATCCATCACTGACTGTCCAGAGGACCAAGTTATGACAATTTCAGAGTACTGAACTGGGAGGGAGGGTCTCTATCATTCTAATTAAAGAAAACTGAAGAAAATGTCCTCAGGGATAAACTTTCTTGAAGCTCTCTTAGGGGAGCTGTGTAGTGCTTTCTTATAAATAAATTGTTTTTGTTTCTCCTTTTAAACTCAGTTCTCTTAATTCCTAGTGGCTGACTTTAAAATCCCATCAAGCTGCTCAAGATAGCATAGCTTCAGGCACACCCCCAGACCTGACATTTATGAAACAACCCTGGCTATGATATTGTTACAGGGGTGACACTAGAGTCTCTAAATATGATACAAGGACATGTTAGAACTCTCAACCTGATATATCAAAAATTGAGATTGCGTTGTCTAAAAATGAAAACATGAATTGTAAGAACACCAGTGGTTAAGATTAAAAAGTTATTTATTGAGAGGATAGAAAGCTCCTATTAGGTAAATAAGAGGAGCCCTAAATGTGTTGCCTGGGGACCTTGCTCTGTAGGGAAATTTTATAGAGCAATAATCATAGATTACATGGATTACAGCTATGACTAAGCAGTAATGGGATCAGTACATTTGCTTACATAATAGTGACCCAGCAGGGAAATAAGTCATGTAACCAGGGTGCACGGCAAGAACAAAGATGTTTTTCAGAAAATGATAGGTTCAGAGGTCTTGGTTGTCCACCAGGGTGAATGATCTCTAGGTTTCAATTGGCCTACCTTTTGTCTTTTAAGGAAGTATACAGACCTACACATTTCTTTTCATTGCTGTTAGTTTTTTTGTGTGTGTGCGCTGGGGATCAAACTTACAACCTCGTGTTTGTCAAGCAGGCACTTACCCCACTGAGCTAAACCCCCGGCTACATTTCATCTTTTTCTTGAGGCCTTGTCTGTATCAGATGTATCTCTGGCCACAGTTGAGATGTGTCACATATTTCCTTGCTCTTTAGGGGGTCTTAGATGATCTGAATGCCTATAATATTTCTATTTAATTTATATCTATAATAAGATAATATAACAATAATTTATATCTATAATAAGATAATATAACAAAACAAAGCAGCAGCTTATAGCAACAAAGACAATAGCATTAATTCTAAGAAAATGGCATATATTTTACACACACACACACACACACACACACACACACACACAAGAACCATTCCTCCTTGTGGGGGCAAACCAGATAGTTCAATTTCCTCTGCTTTTAGGAATGAAGGTGGTAGATAAACAAAGTATCTGCATAATCTGTGTGCAGATTATGATCGTGGAGCCAAGTTCCTTGAATACTCCTGCCTTGCTCCTGGATGCATGGCTGTCCAATGCCTATGTTCTGCTCAGCATAATTTGTATGTCTCTGATAGTACAATAGAATATATTGTCTTTATATAATAACATAATATAAATGCTTTCTTCCAAATGATATATAGATAGTAATTTAGCATACATTTAATTAAAATTAAAGAGTCTTTTTAACTTAAATGTTGTATACAAGGGCATAAACTCTATTGATGCATTTACCAACAAAAAACAGAGAGTATATTTTCTAAAAATATAAAAATCTAGCTAAAGAAGTGTAAATTAAAACTATGGTTATAAAATTGCTAGGGAGTTGATATTGGACAGTGGAAAGATACCATAAGTTTAAGAAATTACTCAGACATTTATGTGATGAAAGAAAAGCCCTAACAATATATTGAAGAATAAATACTTATTATATTAAATTTTAATCCTTAGTAAGAAAGAAATGCAATCAGGAATATCTACAAGTTAGGTTGGCTCTTGAAAAGACAAATATTGTAGGTAGAATCCATAAAGATATAATAGAAGGCATAATTTTGTCATTTACTTGGTAGTATGAATAACATTTTTAAATATTTGGGTAAAATATTTAAAAGTATTACATTATTAAAACATTGATAAATATTAATTCATAAAAAAGAGATGCTGCATTAGACCCACAAAATAATGAAATATTTCTTACAGAAAAACACTTAAACTTCAGAACTATATACAACATTTATGATCACATATTTGGAGCAAAAACTCAGAATAATAATTGTTACATAGATTTGAATAAAATAGCTTACTTGCAAAATGGAACTGTACATGATAAAATAATCTCAAAATATCAGAGAGATATTTTAAGCTGATATAATTTCATAAGGCAATTTTTATCCCTCTAGTTGATCTAATATTATGGAATGTCATGTACTCTAAATTCACTATCAAATAATTCCTTTGCAAAAGTTTTACTTTTAGAAGTAAAATAAGTGAGGAAAACATGATAATCATTAAATTACTTTTAAAGAAACCTACAAACCTGAAGACATCATGGAAAAGGCAAAGAAGCTCCTTGTCTTATACAGAATGGAGAGTCTTTAGCATGGCTCACAGGAAACCACAAGACATCTAGGATTGCTCACTGATTTTAAATTAGTAAACTTATAAAATTTCAGGTTCAAAACACTATACCACAAGAGTTTATATTGTGTTCATACACGGAATACATGTTAATCACAGAGATTTTTATTACACAGAGATTATTAGGTATGAAATTTTAAAGTGAATGAAGAAAGCAGCTGCAATTTTTAAGGAAAGACAGGAATTATGTTATCTATGTAGATATATTGCTACTGATCTAGAAAAATATGCACAAAACTGTCAACAAAGGATACAATGTTTCTATTTCTCTAATGATTATTTTCCAAATTGTCTTCAATTTTCTATAACTTAAATCTACTTCAATGCATTGCCTTATTCAGAATCTAAAATTGGGCTCTACTGTCTTGTTTCTTTTTTATCTATCTGTTTCATTGTAAATGAAAGAAATTTGTAAAACACAAAGTAATACTATTCAGAAATATGAAGTATATAATATGTCAAAATATTACAGTTATGCAAATCTTTTTATGACAATGGCCAGAATTTATTTTATTGTCCTAAAAGTTTATATCCATCCTTGGATCACAGGATGCAGAATTGTTACACATCCATTATACATTGTGGAAATCTCTATGCAGGTGGTAATATTGATCCTTATTGCATCAGGGAAATAGTATTGGTGCTGAGAAGCTCCAGATCTAGAAACTAAATGTAGTAATCTTCACTTGAAACCACAACCCAAAACCTCGCTCCTGAGAATCATGATAAATAGAATTACATATGAAAAATGAAGTGCATTTTTATTTTAAAAAACCTCCAATAATGGAGTATGGAGAAATGTTATACTGACTGTTTTAAAATTACAAAATTTTTCTCATATTGCACAAATTTTGCCTTAAGAACAGGTTTTTTAAGAATTTATGTTTTTCACTTAATTCATAGCTCCATAGTACAATGTGAATTTGTAAGAACTTGTGCCTCAAAATGTGCAAGAACATGTTTGGAATGTAAAGGGCAATTGGGGAGGGGAAAAAACAGAAGATTCAATTTTTTAAAAAAAAGGACCAAAGGATTTGCCAGAAGAAAAATTGAAAAGACAAAGTGATCAAGTGTGAATGCTTAGGAACACTTACTGTAACTGTCTGGAGCCCTCTCTCTTCTGCATCATTCTAATGACAGCATTTTTCACCTCTTTGTTTCTGAGACTGTAGATGAGAGGATTCAGCATGGGGATCACAATCGTGTAAAACACAGAAGCCACTTGGTCTTTTCCCAAGGAGTAGGACTCCTTTGGTTTTAAGTAAGTAAAGATTATAGTGCTGTAAAAGATGGTGACCCCCAGGAGATGGGAGGCACAGGTAGAGAAGGCGTTTTTCTTTCCTGCAGTGGAATTAATCTTCAGGATGGTGGAGAGAATGAATACATAAGATCCATATATTATGATAAAGGACAATACTAAGTTGAATCCACCACAAATGAATATGATAAGTTCAACTTCAAAAGTGTCACTGCAGGACAGGGCTAAAATGGGATATGTGTCACAGAAAAAGTGATGAATGATATTAGAGTTGCAGAAATGCAGTCTGCTCATGAAAACCACAATAATAGTGGAATCCATAAAGCCAATAACATAGGAGCCAGAGAGCAGAGCACAGCATAGTCTTGCGGACATGATGACTGGATAGTGCAGAGGGCTGCAGATAGCTACATAGCGGTCATAGGCCATGGAGGAGAGAAGAAAGCATTCAGAGCTAGCCAACAGGATAAAAAAGAACATCTGAGTAAAGCACTCCAGAAACGATATATACATGGAGGAAGTCAGTAAATTCTGTAAGGTTCTAGGGGTGATGACGCTGGAGTAGCTGAGGTCCAGAAATGACAGGTGAGTGAGGAAGAAGTACATGGGGGTGTGAAGCTGGGGATCCAGGTGAATGATCAGTATCATCCCTGCATTCCCCAGCACCGTGACCAGGTAGATGAGGAGGAAGAGCAGGAAGAGGGCCAGCTGTGTCTCTTCAGAACCCGCCAGCCCCAGGAGGATGAGGTCAGATACATCGGTGGAGTTCGGTCTGCCCATGGTGTCCTGCTGTGCTTATCTATTGAATAATCAAATTTCTATGGCTCTCAATAAATTTTATTTTATAACAGTGAGTCAGTATATTTCATAATTGGCCTACCTAAAAATTGATGAAACTATTGTGAATTAGAGTAAAGCAAGTAGATTACCATGTATAAATATGGTATGTAGTGACATTTGTTTCTGACACATTTAAGGGTTACATCATGGTTTTAGCATGAATCTGATAGTATCCTAAATTCTTTCAATTTCTTACACATTGAAGTCTCAGAAAACTATTATGACATGAGGACTCTTCTACACACACTGTACTTTAGAACAAGGGCACAGAGATTCCTTGTGTTAAAAATCAGTGACATGTATACACTGGTTCTACACTGGTATTTTGACTTCAGAGAATAGACTCACACTACTGAGTTACTGATCAGAGCTTGTATTAGGAATTTAGAATAAGGACATTATAATTGGCTGTGCTAAAATCCATTTTTAGTGTTTTATTCCCTATCTTTTTTTCTCAATGATATTTTATACTTATGTATGTAATTTATCTTTGGTGATTTAAATGAATCACATTACTATCAAATTCCTTAAGATATGGTAACTAACAAAAATAAATGAATATTTTTAATTTTTTTTCCTTTTGAGACAGGGTTTCATTTTCTAGTCCAGGCTAGCTTCAAAAGACTTTGCCTTTCTACCTGTTCAAAATCAACTTTCTTCAAAAAATTGTACTTTCAGAATATGTAAATTGCTTGGTTACTTTGATTTAATTAACTTTATTTTCCTTTTTTGTAAACATTTTCATTATTTCAAATGGAACACAGATGATATTTGTGCATTTAATTTTTTTTTATAAAATCCCTTTAATTTTATCTAATAAAAACGCCTTCAGTTTTCAGAAAGATACTTATTGTGCACCAAGGTTGCTGGAAGATAGTTTTCCAAAATTATCTGTTTATAAATTTTTCAACCACAAAATATTCTGGGAAATAAAATTTGAAAACTATATGGTTGAGCTGAAAATTACTGTTACCTTTCAGTTTTTCTAGAGGCATTTTATTTTTATGTTTCCCTGCAGTCTTCTTTTATTCTGAGGAAACCTGTATTACCCTAATAATTTTGTTCAAGTCTTGATCAAATAGAAGTCTCACCAGGAAGTTTCCTCTGAAAAGGATCCGAGGCGGAACTGTGAATGGAAACAGACCCGTGTATGTGGTTCCTCATATAAAGCACGTTCAGCATCCTGCAGAGCTTGGTCATCCTCGGGGAGTGATTTCTGAGGATGATTTTTTGGCTGGATTCCAAGGAAAGAACTTCAGATATTTAACGAAAATTAGATTTTGTCTTTTCCCTTAGAAATTCCACATGTAGAATACAAAGACTTCATTTTCTCTTGTGATACTACAAGTTTTTCACTGAACTTCATTTATTTACTGTTTAAAGTGGCACATAACTATATAAACTTGCTGAGAATAATGTTTACATTCAAGTGTTTAATTAAGATTATTTTGGTTTTTGGCAAGGAAGTGGAAGAAATTTCCTGACTTGTACTTTACCAGTGACACCGTGAAGGATGGAACAATCAGTTTTTGCTTGGAAATGTTTGATAATTTAATGTATAATTTGGCCATAGTCATAATACATCCCCATTAGAGCAAATAGAAAATACTGGAATTTAAAGAGGAAAATAAAACAATGCAAGACTTGTTAGGATTTTGCTTGCATAATAATATTTTTTCTGATCTATTCTCTTTTGTGAGAAAAAATTTGGAGTGTTCTTTTAGTTTTGATTAATTATGACAGTACTGTGTGTTCAGTGTCTTATCCTAATTTTATGACTAAATACACTCTGCCATGACCTACAGAGTTAGCTGTTATTCAGCAACACCCTTGCACATTAAGCTTTGGACAGTTCCCCAACCTCCACTATGGAACTGAGTGTTGACAGCTGCAGAATCCGAGCCCTCAGGCCTGACAGGTCTGGGCCGAGTCTCCATTCTGGCTTGTGTGATTGGTTTTGTCCACAGGACACATTCATGTAATATAGTTTATTATTTTAGTGTATTTGATTTTTATACTTTGTGAAAGAATAATAAGTAGGAAGACAAAAGCAGCCCAGATACTAACATATTTTTCAGTGCTCAGTGGAAAAATACTTGTGTTGCTGTATATAGTCAAGTGAGATGTTGTCTTAACAAGAATAGCAAAAAATTGAAATATAACAGAAAAGCTAAAATATTTTTAAGGATTAGTTTTAGGGTTGGGCTTAGCTTCTTGTTACTGAACTTTTCTGTGAGGGGTGAATTCTAACCACCACTTTATAAAGACAGAATAATCACCTGCAACGTCAATATCCAAAGAAGAAATCATTCAGCAACATAAAATTTATAATTTGTTTGAAAAATTCTCCAACTTTCCTGTTAATTTAGGAGCAGGAAGGGAGAGAAATAGGATGAAATAGGCTGGTGAGGAGGAGACCTTCATGACAATATTTATATAAGAATAAATGAGGCAGGAAAGGATATTTAAGATACACAGAAGGAGGAGGAGTAAGGAAGGGAATGCAGGGGAATATAAGCGAAAAAGGAGAATCATATGGGCAGACGGAACATGATGAAAGAATCAGCAGCTAAGTGCCTGTTAGAAGATTAGAGAACCATACAAAACACCGTGGTACAGAGAGGATCTAACAAAACAAGACAACGCTCTGTTGCATCAAAAGCAGTAGCCTTAATGCTTACAAATTCACACACACACACATACACAGAAACACAGATGCACACACATGTATACACACACAAGAGAAAGTATTTCTCCTTGTGGGGGCATCTATACAGTGACCAGAATTCCCTCCAGAATTCTCTGGTGGGTCAAGGCCTAATAAAAGCAGTAACATGAATGTCATGTAGCCTTTTCCCCCTATCTCCTTTTGGGCCTCTGTCCAAAAGTGGGAGAAGCCATCTCTGACTGTCTGGAGGCTGAGCTCTGCTCCTCCACGGTAACATCTGTCCTCAGGTAGGTTTGCCAGAGGTGAGGTGGGCCATACCTGCCTCTCAGTCTCCTCTGCTTTTGGGAAGGAAGGTGACAGGAAAAGCAGTGTCTGCCTATTCTGTGTATAGGGCCTGACTATGGGCACAAGTGCCTTTAGTTCCCATCTTGCTCCTGATGTTCACTCTCTCTGTGCTGCCCTGTGTGCTCTGGATGCGTCTGAGCAGAGCAGAGGGGCTGGGGCATCAGGGTCTTCACACAGATAATGAGCCACACCCTCCCAGCCTTCCACTTCTCTCTGAAACTCTGCTTCCAGCCTCAGACCTGTACTTCCCGAAATCCTCCTGTGCCTGACCTCTGTGACTGCAGCAGCATTTATAGCACCATTTTGTCTCTGAGGTCTTTTTCTTCTGCTGATTCCCCTCACTGGGTTGAATGTGCTCACCACCAGCTGGGCTTCCTGCTCTCTGTCTCATTCCCGTGAGAGTTTCCCACTTGCATTTTCTCTCCCCAAAGCCAAGCAGTTGAGTATTTTCCTCAATTCCTTGATTTCACTTTTTTTTGGGGGCCTCATTTGCCCTTTTTTGGACCCAGTCTAAGTGTTAGAGAGTCTCAATGTCTTTCAGGACAGAAGTGGTGCTGCACCCAGAAGGTCTGAAAAGTTGAGGTGTTCTGTTCTCCTGCTTCCCCTCCCAAGGTGAAGAAGTCACTTCAGATGCCTCTCAGCACCAGTGATGTCCAAGACCTGCTGCTTGTTCTCCTGGTGCAGGGGAGAGGGGGCTTCCAAGATGGCTCCAGACCCAGTGCTGTTTCCCTGCAGAGGGAAACACAAGCCACTGTTGCTTTAGTCTGTACTCACATGGCTCAGCTCAGGTCTCCTCCTCAGGCTCTGTCTCTGACTGGCAGCAAAGCTGGCACTCAATATGTGGAGGTTTTTCTCTTCTCAGACTGGAGAAAGGAAATTCCCCTCTATACTGAGCCACTATTTACTGTGTGCCTGTGAAGAACTTTAATTACTCATCTTTTATGTCACATATACCTGGGTTTCCCTGTGTGCTGGATTCTCACATACATAACTAATTATGCTCTGGCTCCCCAACCTCCTCACAGAGCTGTGTACCTGTTGGGTTGGACACATATCCTTGAATGCATGATAGGAGAAATATAATTTGTAAATAATGTAAAGGACAAAGAAAAACAAATAAGGAATGCAAGGCATTGTCCTTCCTTTCTGTAATCAGAGCACATGGGAATCTGAGGCAGAAGGATAACTCAAGATTATGATCAGCCTGGGCTTCAGAGTAAGTTCAAGTCCTGCCTGAACCACATAGCCAGACAGTTTCTCAAATGTTCTCCACTGAAAAAACTTGTGTCACCTAAGCATGGTGACACAAGTTTGCAATTGATAAAGTAAGGGATCTGGGGCAAAAGGATAGCAACAAGTGGCCTACAGACTGAGTTGATGGTCTGAAATATGTAGTGAGACCAAATCTGAGAGAAAGATAGAGTGAAACAGAATGAAATAACATGAAAGAGTTTTTTTTAGTGATAGTACAGGGGACAAAGGAAAGGTAAGAAAGGAGACAGTAGGAGAGCAAGGTTGACTAAGAATGATCGAGATACAATATTAATATTTATCAAATAGAAATTCTCTGAAATGGATTGAGTAGAACTGCCTACACAGCTCTCCTAGGATAGGGATCCTGAAGGCTGGAGAGTAGATGAAGATATAAAGAAGGAAAGAAGGAAGGAAAGATGGGAGGGAGGATTTGCCAGCTCATCAGGGTTTCAATTCAGTGACTTCTTATAGTTTCTTTTTCTCCTCAAAAATCTATGTATATACTGATTTCCACGAATATCCTAGAATGTGTATTTTGTGTAATGTGAATAACACAACATGTAAATAACTGAATGTGAACAATAAAATAGAGATGGCCAAAAATATGTAGGCAATTTGTAGTTGAAGGGTAGGTGAATCTCAGGTACAGAAGTGTGAAGAAGCCTAAGATGGGAAAGGTGAATAAAAATGATCAAATGCAAAGTGTGCCTGTACTAATTCCCCAGCAGTGATGTTAATTGTTATGTATCACAAGAATGTAAGAATAAAACTTGGTTGAAATATAGAAGAGCCTGTTTGCTCAACCTAAATCTGGACTGATATTTTCATGCTCCTATCATATAAAATGTTACAAAATTAATTTTCAATCTCACTCTACTTAAAGTTTCTGAGAGTTTTATTTTCAGTGCTAGAAACTCCTCTCTTACAGGAATAATAATACACACAGGAAGTGTATCAGGTAGTGAAAATTTATGTTAATATTTTACATAAATTAATAAATATAATTTCTGTGTTAACATCTCTAAGAAAATGCTGTATTATTTACTTTTATCACAAATGAGAAGAGTCAAAAATTTTAAATATAGGTACTTGGATTAATGTTGCATGGTCTTCCCAGTGATGCCTGAATTTGATGCTAAATTGTGAGTCTAAACAAGTCCTACATCTAAACTTGTTATGCATGAAAAAAATGAAGGAATCACTTGATATTTCTGACCTCTAATTTTATTATTCAACTTTCACAAAATATCTTTAAAAATTTTTAATGGTTTCATTAAGTCAATCATAGAACAAGGGAGAAAAAGAAACATACTAAAAGACTTTTAACCAATGATTTTTGCTGGATTTGGTAACTGATTCTGTTCATTTAGTCATGTCATAATAGTTTTTCAGTTTGAGATATTAAGAAGATGAGGATCTGAAAGGAAAAAGGAAAGGAAGACTAAAGCATAATAGAAACAGAGTAGAAATGGAATAGCATAAGAGCAGACTGGATGGGATCAATTTGAATTGCGCTGATGCAATGGTGCCCTCACATTTTAAAATTACATCAGATGCTGCTGCACTGTTAAGCATGACATTACCTATAAAAGATAGTTTTTTTTATTTAAAGAGAAAAAAAACAGGAAAAAGGTAGAAATATTACAGAATTTCAAGAAGATAAACAGTAAGAAATAGTTATTCAGGTTACAGAATTAAAGCACACAAAGTGGACACTAAAGCAGTGAGAGTGCAAATAGATCTGTTCAACAATCCAACAAGAACCTAAGAGATAGTTTTGAGGCCATTGAAATGGAATGGATTTGAAGAATTTTAGAATTTATACTTCCACATAGAATGTGAAATGCCAGGATGAACTGTCTTCTACCTTGGTTTTAAAAATCCTGTTCATCAACAAAATTCACACAATTTTTGTGAGCCACTCTCAATTCACATTCATCCAAAAAATTTAATTCATCCAAAAAATAAAATACCTCACTTTGAGCAAGAGTTTGAAAAACAAATTAAGCACCTTAAGAATGCAGCTGTCACTCTCTTGTTGCTTTTGCTGCCTTCTGCTGCCATGAACTGTTTCTCCTCTGCAACACCCCTCTGCCAAGTCACCCTACCTTGGACTCAACTGAATATGGACTGAAACCTTTAGAAACTGTGAAGCAAGAGAAGTCAAGATGGCCAATCAGTGAGCAACAAAATACAAAGCCTCCTGGGAGAAACAACTCATATGCCAGAATAAAACACACTGGAGAGACCCAGACAGAGGGAGATGGCTCCTCTTGACACAGAAAGAAATTAAGATTAAAAAAAACTCATCAAATACGTTGGGACTACAACTGAAACAGCTAAAAATTATGGGACACAGAGTTTTTGCAGTGAACCACCAAGTTTGCGTCAGCCTGAATTTGTGCCAGCTTGAATCTGCACTGGCCAGCAGAACTGCCCAAACTCGTTCCTGCTGCCACTCACAGGAAGTACAGCAGTGCTGAAGTTGGGGGTTGGTGAGCCCAACGGAGAGTGGAGCTGGCAAAGGGACCTTCATTAATCCATGGTCAGTGCTGGGAATGAGACCCCCCTTCCCATGGGAAGGGCATGACCAAATGGGCAACATGTTGGAATCGGGCAGGAGGAACCTGAACTGGGAGTGACAGTGACTACAGTTGGTTGCTCCCTCCCCAAAGCAGATTTGTGGGATTTGCTTGGACTGGGTTGTGCCCTTGGCCAGGACCCAATGAGCCATCCCAAATCAATTCCCTATGCCTAGCATGTATTAACCAGGTGAAGGCCCCTGAAGTTTGGCTGGCTGGGTGGGGAGGGGCAGGAATACGCAGCCACTGCTTACACCTTAGAGACAAGAGCAGTCAAGTGAGGGCAGAGGTCTCTTGCCAGCATGCTTCGGAGGAAATGTGGCAAATAGGGAAGGGGGCTGGGACCTGCACTGTAACCTGTGTGGAGGAAGCCAGGACCATGACAGGAGACAGAGGCAGGAGGAGGACCCTAACCCAGAACCCTGAGAGCACTGATCCAGGAGAGGGAAAAAAAAGGGAGACTGAGGGTGGCAAACACACAACATCAGACATGGCTTCAATGGACATTAAGAGATATCTTCGGGACCTTGTAGATGAGCTCAAAACTGAAATATTAAATCAGGTAAAGCAAGATATGAGTAGAGTAATAAAAGAAATGCTCTCAGGAAGCAGCTCTCAGGATGATACAGATGGAAGAAGGGAGGAACACAAAAAAAGGAGAGAAACATTTGATAAAGAATATAAAGAAAATATAGAATACATGAAGCAGATTCAAAGAGACTACCAAGAAATTAAAAATTCCATTGAAAGCTGGCAAAATGCCTTAAAAGAAACTAAGGATAGACTATCAAAACTTGAAGACAAGTTGGCAATGTGTGATCATGAAAGGAAAGATCTCTTAAAAATAACAAGGAAACAGGCAGTAACAATACAAAGGCTAGAAGATTACAAGAGATTCTTCAATTTAAGAATAAGAAATGTGAACAAAGAAGCAGGAATACATACAGGTGAATTACAAAGGCTATTCATGGAAATAATTAAGGAAAACTTCCCAAGCATGGGAAAAGAAAATGACATTCAGTTATGTGAGGCATACAGAACTCCAGCCACCTACAACCAAAACAGAGCTACACCCAGACATATAATAATTAAGATACCAGAAATTCAATATAAAAACAGAATATTAAAAGCCATCAGAGAAAAGAAACAGAAGAGCTTGGAGCAAAGTCTTCCAAGCCCTGAAAGAAAATAACCTCCAGCCCAGATTGATGTATCCTGCAAAACTGTCACTAGAAATTAATGGAGAAACAAGATGCTTCCATGACAAAGAGGAACTGGGGGAGTTTGTGACCACCAACCCAACCCTACAGAGAATACTGAAGGACATTCTAGAGAGAGAGAGAAAAAAAATACCAGGATTTTAGGAACAGTGGCAAAAAGGCCTCAATGAGTAGGGCAGGCAGTAGAATGAAGGAGAAAAATAGACAAAAAATGGTAGAAAAATAGCATAGTAGAAATGAGGCAGAGGAGAATGGCTAGAATCTCTAACATAATACACTATGTTGTTAACAGTGCACCAGGATTTAAAACCCACATTACTCACACTACTCTGCTTAGATGTATTATATTCTGTTCCAGTCATTCTACCTGTACTAGGCTTGAAGGCACAGACAGTAATCCTGAAAATAACAGGATATAGTATGGTAATCATCCTTAATTTCCTATTAACTTAATCTAAAGCTCTGTAAAACCTACAATGTTTTACCATGACTGATCATAATTGAATCCAGTTTGTTAGGTCACTGTTTTGTATTGATAGATTTTATTGTAAGCTGTTATGAATAATAGCATTAAGTCTGAGAGTATAGGCAACTGCACTGAAGATGAGAAGATTCACAAGAATATCCACTATGGTTTGATTATTACCTGCCTTTGAAGTTTTATACTGTCTACAATGTTTTATTTTTACTAATATTTTATGTATTACTATATTTAATTATTCTGCTGTATTCAATTATGCCTGATGATATAGACAATTCTATTGAAGATAATAAGGAACAACACAGTAAACATTGTAGATCATCTTGTATTGTGGTTTTATATGACTTTTTGGTTTCATGTTTTTATAGGAATTTGTTTTGTTTTGTCTTGCTAAGTTTTGTTTTTCCCTCTAATACAGAAAGGATAGAAATACATGTAGAGACTCATGCATATGTAGCTGTTTACACTCTCACTGTTTGACTATACACTTTGTATGCTTTAATTTTGTAACTTGAACAACTATTTCTAAGAGGACAATATGTAATTTATCAACTAGTGATTTCTTATTGTTTATCTTTTTTTTGAAATTCTGTATTATCTCTACCCTTTACATGCTTTTGTTTCTCTTTAAATAATAAGGTGATTTTTCAAAAAAATAAAAGAATTCAACTCTCTCAGCTGCGTGTTAACGTATGGTTAGAATGAACACTGCACAGATGAAGAGAGCAGAGAACATCAAAAAGACAGACCTTACATTTAATCTCTGAATCCTCCTGTGAGGCTACTGTCAAGCACATATGAGCATAGCTAAGAAAATTGATCAAATCAAGCAATCATAATATATGTATCTAGGCTTCTTCACCCAGAATAGAACAGCAAGTATAGTGGACACAATAAACAGCATGAAAGAATATATGGAATTTTCAGAAGGTAGATGGAAAATATAAAATTTGTTCCAGACAATATAGAAAATGCACATGCATGCACACATGCCCACTCACAAAATCAGACTCATAGTCTTATTTTCAGAAAGTAAACAATTTCCATAATAGGAAAAAGGAAAGAGGAAATGCAAATGTTTAAAAGCATTGTTATTTTAACTGCCTGGAGCCCCAGACTTCTGCATGACCCTAATGACAGCGTTTTTCACCTCTTTGTTTCTGAGACTGTAGATGAGAGGATTCAGCATGGAGATCACATTTGTGTAAAACACAGAAGCCACCTGACCCTTTCCCAAGGTGTCGAACTCCTTCAGTTTAAGATAGATTTTAAAGAAAGCAAAGATGGTAGTTCTTGGGAAGACCACATGCTGGGAAGACCACATGCAATGGTCCAAATATGGAGGGTACTATCTGTGAAAGCACCTGGATTCAAAAACAACTGAACACAAGAGTTTTAGAGTTTGAGTGAACCCTGTTCTTTCTACTAATAAACAGTTTCTGCCACTTTGTGTGGAGTTAAGGGGCAGAGTGTACCTTCCACACTGTGAGCAATGTCTTCTCCCAACTTGATCATTTAATATTAAATGTATTTTTAAAATACATTTTCAAAATATGTGCATTTGCTACAACTTTGATTCCACCAACTCTGTATCCATGTTTCATAACTCATAACATTTCTCAAGGTCAGGCATATCTGATACCTGTATTCCAATTTTTCTGACAAAATTTTTATTCACTTTATATGACCCAATCCCCTTCAATGAGATGAATACTTATTGTGAGAAAATGTTGCTGAAAAATAATTTTTCAAGGTTTACCTCTCTAGTGTCTATTTAAGCTCAAGTTATTTTCAGAAATAAAACATTAAAAATAAGCAGCTGAAAATTTCTATGATATATTTCTCTTTATTTTTTAAATTTTATTTTAAAGTGAATAAAACCAAACAAAATTAAACAGATTAAAATCAATCAAAGCAAAATAATGAAAGTGATATAGGCCTTCAAAACAAGATAATGGTAAATCAACAATAATTCTTCTTGTTATCTTCAACAAAGCTGCCCACGCCATCAGACATAATAAAATCAACCAAAACTAAGCACAATAAAACTGATCAAAAGCAAAACAAATAAAAAACAATGAAAACAACAGAGGAGTTCAAAATAAGGTAATAAGAAATTGATAATGGCTACCATAATACATTTTGCTATCTTTGAAATAGCTGCCCAAGCCACAAAAGATAATAAAATCAAACAAAACAGAACAGAACAAAAACAAACTAAAAAGAAAAATGAAAGAAACACAGTTTCAAAACATGATAGCAGATTAACAATGGTCACTGCCTTCTCTTTTTAGACATTTTCTCCCCTTTCACATTCACAATATCTATTGTGCATTTTGGATCCCATTAGCTCCTTTAGTTTTCTATACTAGGGAGAAAACACAATGTTCACCCCATGACTCTGAACCATTTCATCCATGAACATGATCTCAAGTTGTATTCATTTAAGTCAAGAGCCTTGAGGTTACCTTTCTTTATAGCTGAGCAGCTTCCCACTATCTAAAAATGCCATGTCTTTCTTATCCATTGTGCAGTTTATGGGCAAGCTATCCCTACTTTTTTCTGGTTCCCTGTCAGAGCACTGTTGTCTCTCCTTTAACTTTCAGTCTATGAATTTTCTTTTTAGTTAAATTTGTTTCTTGTATAAAGCATGTTGATGGATACTGATCCTGATCCACTCATGCCTGTGTTTCTTTTACTGGTGAATAGAGGCCATCTACATTAATGATTATGGCCAACATGCACTGGCTTGTCTCTGCCACCCTATTATCCGGCCATTGGCTGCCTACTATTCCCCTCCACTGAGTGTCATTGAGCACTCAGTGATCTGCCTCTACCACTGTTCCTGAAACCATTGTCATTTTTATGTCTCTCTAGAATGTACTGTAGTATATTCTTTGTAGCTTGGTTTGGCAGTCATGAATTCCTTTAGTTGTTCTTTGTCATCAAAGTATCTTGTATCTCCATTAATTCTGAAACATAGTTTTGTAGGGTACATCAATCTGGGTTGGTAGTTAAAATTATGTTTCTTTGCATTGTCTTGCATCCATTGAGTTTTTATATCCTGGTTCCTTATTATGTTTAAGAGGTCTCTCTTAAAAATAAGTGATCACAAGCTGCAAACCTGTCTTGAAGATTTGAAAGTCAAACTTTAATTTCTTTCAACTGGTTTTTCCAGATTTCAATGGAGTTTTTAATTTCCTGGATATCTCTTTCAATCTGTTTCATGCATTCTAAATCATTTTTCATATTGTTCATTCAGGGTTTTCCTCATTTTCCTATGCTACTCTATTTTTTTTAATCTATGTCTTTTTAGAGGTGCTTAGCAATTGTTTATTATGTTTTTCATTTCTTCTTTTACCCAAGATAGTATTTCAGTTCTAATTTCTTTTATAGCCTCATGAAGCCATTTCTTTACTTCAGTTGCCATCACTTCAGAAACTTCAGATGTGTAACTCCCAATTTCTTCTGTGTTACATTTCCTGTATTTGTTCTCCTTGGGTTGGAGGCCAGAGACTGCCTTTTGCTTCTTCATCTTGACATATTCCTGAGATCTTGCCAACAAGTGGGTAGTGGGGTCCCAGGCACTTCCCACATCAGCTTTAATTTCTCTGAAGCAAGACTGGTTCTTCTGACCAGTGCTGGCTATGGGTACCTGATGGTGGTCATTGGATGTGCTGGTGCAGTGCAGGCTGCCACTTTTCCCTGGCTGCCTGATGGCTGGTGAAGTGCACATGGG
This sequence comes from Hydrochoerus hydrochaeris, assembly GCA_004027455.1. Classification (NCBI taxonomy): domain Eukaryota; kingdom Metazoa; phylum Chordata; class Mammalia; order Rodentia; family Hydrochaeridae; genus Hydrochoerus; species Hydrochoerus hydrochaeris. The sequence goes on along the minus strand of PVLA01001003.1, from coordinate 186,675 downwards.
GGCAGAGCTGGCTTCTGCCTCCTGATGAAGCTGCCCACTGGTGGGGAGCTTCCACAATGGCTCTGGATCTGTGTATGGATCTGTGGCATAGATTCCATTTCTCTCCTTATGTTGGGCATTTTTTAGTTCCATCTTTTTCTAGGCCTGTATATTCTTTTATTTGTGTCTTCTCTAATATCTTTGATTTTAATTAGTATTTTTATTGTATGTGAGATATCATTTTTCCTTTATAGTCTTTTCCAGTTGCTTTTTTTACTTCTGTGTTTATCATTTCACAAGTTTCCAGTATTTTACTTCTATATTCATCCATCTCGTTGAGTTCTAGGCCTGTCTTGGGTGGGCTAGGGCTCTGGGTCGCACCACACCTCTGCATTTGCCACCCTCCATCTTCTCTTCTTTCTTTTATTTTATCTTCTATGTTGATGTCCACCAACTTCCTATGATATGTAACTCCACTGCTATCATTGAGGCCTCTGTCAAGGAGGAAAAGAGGTGTCCATTCCTCAGGGATGTCCTCCAGATGCAGTTGGTTCTTCATAGCTATCCCAAGAACCTACATTCTTCTTGTTTTTACAGTTCTGTGATAATGTCAGTGTTGCATTTCAGTGATGCACAGGTTATGGAGCTGATCTTGGCACTGGATGTGGGGGCTGGGACCCGTCTTCTGTCTGTGGAGTTCTACGGGGGTGGAACTGCTGTCTCCTCACTGCTGCCTCAGACATTTTCCCATTGGCCTTAATACTTTGCACTCCAGAGATGTGTCTGTGTGTGTGTGTGTGTGTCTGTGCACTGGGCTGATGTCCTGGGGCTTGAAGTTCTCACTGGTCTTACACTCTCTTAGGCATCTCACTCTCTGGAAGGCAATGGAGGAGGCCCAGGTCTCAAACTCACTGTCTTCCAGCAGGCCACACTGTCAGGGTGGTAGTAGGGTGTGGATTTTTCCGGCCAGATCTCCCTCCAGAATGTAAGGGAGAGGAGTACAGCACAGAGCTACACACTTTTGGCCAAGCTACCCTCTGGGATCCTATTTCTGTTTCTTGATGCATTTTATTTTCTGGACATTTAGTTTGCACTTTTTATTGTAAGTTAAATTGTATTCAGTTCAACTCATGATGAAAAGGAATTTTACAGGAAGGTTTCATTTGTGAAGAATTAAGGGTAGAACTATAAACAGGAGAGTGTGCAGCTTCTCTCCCTTGGTAATAAATCCATAAAATGAATATGCAGAATAATACAACATTAGGTCATCCTCAAGTCAGAATTTCCAGGGACAGTTGCTTGGCCTGATTCAAAGGACAAAAGTTCAAGGACAAATTCACAAAAGAATTTTTCAACCTTGGAAGATCCATAGACAAATCACCTTTTTTGGTAATTCTCACACTGTTATTGAAAATTATTTATTACCTTTTCATGGTGACATATAATAGATAGATTTGTAGCAAATAATATTTGCATTGATGTGTTCAGTCAATAATTTGAGACTAAGTTGTTAGAGAAGATATGTTGACAGATACATCAGTAACATTTTATTTACAATATAAAGGATTGAATATAAAAATTTCACCAGGAAATAATTTATACTTAAAAGTATGACTTGGCTACAGAATTATGTCATACTCATTAGAAAAAAATGGAAAATAAAATTCAAAGTAAATCATGAAATTATTCAGTACTGTTTAATGTTTTGTTTACATAATAATTTCTCCCAAATATTGGCCTTTGTGACCAGAAAGCTAATTTGAAGGTTTAATTCTAGATTTACCTATTATAATGCTGTCTATTCATTGCCATCCTAATTCAATAACTGAAATATCAAAATACCCCATGGGTATGATAGGTTATTTTATTTACCAACTTTTTAATGTACTATGTATTCCATGTGCCATCCTTCATTGAGCAAACTGAGTGTTCCCAGCTGATAAAGGGCATCTCAAGGCATCAGTGCATTAGAGGGAACCTCTCTTCTGGTTTTTCTGCGTCTCCTGCTATATCTCTAGAGTTCGGGTTGTGTAATGCAGTTTACTCTTTTAATGTGCTTAATTTTACATTTGTTTTGTAAACAAAAAGTGAAAAGAAATACAATTAGCCTTAAATCTAACATACATCTTTGCAATGAATTCAGTAGACATTTAACATTTTTGTATAATGAAGTCAAATGTCTTTAAATAAATAACAAAATATAAAAACAAAATAGCAAAGCTGTAATATTTCATTTAAGGTTGGTTATTTATCTCAGATGAGGAAGCAAAGCATAAATAAAAACATTCACATTTTGAATCTGAGAGAAATGATTGTGACTTTTGCATTAATTATTGAACAAATGTATATTAGAATCCTCTAGAAAAATATGTTCATGTCTGAAATTTTCAGCAGATACTATTAGGTTATGGTTGATGAAGTAGTGTTTCAAGTATTAAATTGTTGGTGAATTTGTTCAAGTAAAGCACTATTCATAAGTATTTTTGATTATAATGAGACAGACAGGTGTGGAGACTTAGAAGGCAGCATCACACTATGTGTCTGCTACATAATGTTGAGATTTATTCTGAATGAAAGGTCAATATTACCTCAATCGGCATGCGATTGCAATGTGTCATGAACTGGGATTTCTTAAGAAAGTCTATGATTGAAACACATCTGGTCTATGTGCTGAGTTACTTATGATAGAAAAATTTTCCAGCAACTGTTTATAGCTGCAACCAAAGTGAAACCAGGGATCTACAATCCCTTTCAGTTTAAACCATCATCTGTTTTAACTCCTTGTTTATCACATTTCTTTTCAGTTTTTATTTTTTCATAAGAAACATAGAGATACATCTTGGGAAAATTCATCACATTTTCAATTATCACTTTTTTAATTTCTCTGTTCTCTGTCTCTGTTACCCTACTCACACTCTCCTGAATTATTTTTAGTGTATATTTTTTCTCTTTAATTTTTCCTTCACTAGATAATTGAATGTTTTTTCTTTATTACACTTTAAACTGTCATATTTAAACAATTTTATGAATAAAAATTGGATTGTTTGACACTTTCATATAAGTAGTGATCAGTTCCAGTTAATTCACATATGCAGCAACTTACACCTTTGTCATTTCTTTAGGGTGAATAAATTGGTACTTTTCATTTTTAATAGAAAATACTTAAAAATATAATACTTCAAATTAATTTGAAATTTGTTTCCCTAGTTTTTTAAGGTTTTGTTTCCCCAACTTCCTCAGGTTTTATTTATCTTTCTGCCTCACATTCAGTAGTAGTAGCTAATTATCTCACTTTTTATCTGTTTAATGACAAGGAAGTGTAATACTTGCAAGTGAATGTCACTTTATATTTCACTCATACCTATCATTTTGAGTTATTACTCTTGTATATTTTAAAGATAATTTTAGGTTACAAATATTGTAAAATTGTGTTTATTTGTAAAATATTAGATAACATTTTTTAAAAATATTAATTTTATGTTTCATTAATAGGGATCTGAAAAAAAGGACTTTCTTTAAATTTAGTAAACGTATAGGAATGTATACACCTGCAAGACCATCAGTGACTCATGGAATCTGGAGATGATTCAGAAGATGGGGATGTCTGCTTGTAATACACATAGAGGCAAGATAAAACTAGGCAACCATGTAATATAATAATATATGAATTTGTACAATGCTCTATACATAAGGAAGCAAACTGGCAAATAACATAGCACACAGGCTTCAGTAGTTGCAGCAGGAGGAAGCAATGAGAAAAAGTGCAGTGAAAGGCAACTTCAATAAAAATATGTCTGTAAGCAAACACCAAAAGGCTGAGTCCTTCAGATCCTGGGAGGTGCTGTTCCAGATGGAGACCCATCAGTGGAAACATGGATGCAGATGATGGTAAATAAAAGCTGTCTGAGGACTGGGGGTGTAGTTCAGTGGCATAAATCTCTGCCTGGAAAACACCAGGTTGTGAGTTCGATCCCAAGTACCAAAATAAAAATAAAAATAAAAATAAAAAGGCTGATTAATAGCAGCAAGGTACGCAAAGTCAAAATAGTTGTTTTTGGAGTACTGACAGTGTTGTCAATGAAACAAGTATTCTTTTGGTCAAATTAAGATGGAAATTAATTCTAAACTGGAAAAATGTAGCTCTGCTTGCAGTTCTGATGTCACAGGATGACAGCAGGTAAAGCTACATGGCATTCTTGACCCAGTAACTGCTGGTCACCGCTTCTGTTCACCACCACTGTCCATGGCAGGCTTGTGTTGAACAACTCAGGTCCATCACACCAGGATTGGGCTCCTGCTCCTGTCCTTGTTCTGATGCCAGCTGCTGCTGGGCACAGTAGGGTGACACTAGCAAGAGTTGCTATCTGCTCGGCCAGTCATGGGCTTCCAGGGATGGCTGATGCCAGACAGTGTGTGAGAGCTGTACTGGGCATTGCTGCGGCTGCTATATGTAGCTGCTGCTCTCTTGAGCTCCTCAGTGCTGACCTCCCCTAATACTTATTGCTCTTTCTTAATCTACCACTCCATACACGCTGCTCATGAACATCAGTCCTGAGCAGATTCACAGGGTCTTGGAGCTCATATTACCCAATAAATAAATCATGAGCAAGTTTCAGGACCGTAAAAGCAGGTTTTTATTTTACCAGGAGCTGTGTTACAGCACAGGGGTTCCAGTACACTGGAGGGAGCCCTCTTAGGCTAACCCAAGAAGTGACAGGGTGTTGCTTGCATTGCAGCTGCAGGCCTGTGACTGGCACAGGGCTCCAAACAGCCTCTGGCTTCATAGCTGTGACCCAGTGAAGAGGCAGCGCTGAATTCAGTAAAACTTCTAGAAGGCCACCTCTTGGGACCAGGAACATTAACAGTGGATCCAGGTCTCTCCCTCTCTGATTTTAGGCACCTCAGCATGATCCTACTCTCCTAAAAACACAGCACTGGCTTCCGAAGCCACAGGAGTTGTGGAGGGGCCTTTCGCTGAGTGTCAAGTTGCAACCATATTGAAGTCTATTGCTGAACAATGCCTAGTAAAAGGAAGAACACAAAAATCACCTTTTTTATTTCTGTTTCCATCTCACATTCTGACAAAATAGGAGAATCCATTCAGAAGGCTTTCTGCAGGCTGAGCTCTGCCCTTCCTTGGTGGCATCAATCCTTGCCCAGGTTTTCCAGGGGTGAGATGGACCAAAACTGCTTCTCAGTCTTCTCTGCTTTAAAAGGAGGATGATGGAAAAACACAATGTCTACATAATCTGTGTGCAGAGTCTGTGGCCCAAGTGCCTAAGCTCCCAGCCTTGCTCCTGGATGGATGGCTGCCCAGTGTCTTTGTTCTGCCCTGTTTACTCTGGATGCCTCTGAGCAGAGCACAGGGCCTGGGGCACTCAGGGTCCTTCCTTACTTTACTTTTCTTTCTTTTTATGCAGAGGCAGGGGGAATACACATACTGTACCCAAACCAACACTCTGCAAGACAGGAAGGAAACAAATGAAGTTTTCACTGTCATCTGGTTCACTTGACTGAAAAACAGTATTCCTTTTGGCTCACTCTGTGTCTCTGTTAGATATGGAGGCAAAACACTCCTAAGAGTACCCTATGGTTGTTCTCTTACTGCATGTAGAAAAGTTCCCGCCCTGATGGTGCAGCCATTCACTCAGTGCAATGTGGATTAATCCTACTGCTTAGCTTTTGTATATCAATATGGCTGAGTTTAGCCTGGTTCCTGGTACATTTAAATTGCAATGGAATAATTTTCTATAGTTCCTCTATTTTACTGAGAGGCAAATTTCCTGAAAAATAAAGCTTTGGGTAGAAATTAGTCGACCTCAAATTGCTCTGAGAAATATAATAGGAAAACCATACATGAAGCTATAACACACACACACACACACACACACACACACACACACACAGGATTGAGCTCATGTCCTTGCACTTGCCAGGGAGGCATTCATGCCACTGAGTTTAAATCCCCAGTGAGATAACATATTTTTATGCTTTAATGCATTCATATTACAGTGAGTTAAAGTCTATCATGCTATAAATTCTTTTCTAGGGTTTGGTCAAATAGAAATCTCCACAGGAAGTTTCTCTAAAAAGAATGCAGGAAGAAAACAGAGACCACATGGCAGAGAGTTTACACCTTCCTTCCAGGCCTGATGATCTCAGGTTATCTCAAGTAACTGTCATTCAAAATACTGCTACATTTCACCATCCTCTAGGCCCAATTTCCTAGGAAGATTTCTTAGTCTGATTCCAAGGACAAAAGGTCAAAGACTCAATAAATAAAAGATGTTGCCTATTCCAGTTGAGGCCACATGCTGAAAGCGAGGTTCACTACATCTTCGTTGCGATACTTTAAACTATTGCTGAATTTCATTTATTTACTCCTTAAATTGACACAACTACATTGATTTCCAGGGACAAATGTTCATATTCAAGTGATCAAGTAGCAAGCTTGCATCATGATGATGCAGAAGATGTTTCCAGAGCCACACTTATGTAATGAATGACTATAAAGAATTGTTTACCAGAAAATGTTTTATACTGAAAAATATGACATGGCCTTAGAAGTGAGGCATATTTATTGGAAAAAAAGATAAACAAAAAGAATTCAATGGAGAAAATGAAAGAATTCTTAATACTTTGCTTACACACTAGTAAGTTTCTGAGTTATTTTCCTTTGGCCCAAAAATGCTTATTTGATGTGCACTTATATCTCTATGTAAAAATACTTCATATTCAGTCTCTTCCTAGTAGAATGAGTAAACTATGGAATTTACCGTGCCTTGTTAGGTTAGTCTTTTCATGCCAACAGCTTCAGATGCTACCTATTCTCCAAAGTTAAAATAATCAGAAGTTGAAAATAAGCCATGAAACAAACATAAATTTAGTAATGAATTGAGTGGACAAAAATTTGACTTGGTTTTATATAATCAGGTTAAATGGTGTTATGAAAAGAAAAAAATCATAATGGTGTTGAAATATTTCATTGAGAATTATTCGTTAAAACAGATGAAGTAAACTTAGGGTTGGAAAAAGTACAAAAGTGAAGCAAGGAACATAGATACAGTGAAACTTGCTGCAAGTCAAGAAAAATCTACTGCAAAGCAAAAATAAAAGAGACTCTCAGGCAAAAGTGCTTATATTTGGAAATTAGAGAAAAAATTGTTATGGTGGATAAGATTCACTTGTATTAAATAACACATTATTTTTGGAAATGTGGAAAGCAAGGTTATTGATCCACATTTTAGTTCATACTGAGATTGGCTAACACCACCCTACACTAACCCTAAGCCTAAGCCTAAGCCTAAGCCTAACCCTAACCCTAAGCCAAACCCTAAGTCTAAGCCAAAGCCTAAGCCTAAGCCTAAACCTAAGCCTAAACCTAAGCCTAAGCCTAACCCTAACCCTAACCCTAAGCCTAACCCTAAGCCTAAGCCTAAACCTAACCCTAACCCTAAACCTAAGCCTAACCCTAACCCTAAGCCTAACCCTAACCCTAAGCCTAAACCTAACCCTAACCCTAACCCTAACCCTAACCCTAAGCCTAACCCTAACCCTAACCCTAACCCTAAGCCTAAGCCTAAACCTAAGCCTAAACCTAAGCCTAAGCCTAAGCCTAAGCCTAAGCCTAACCCTAGCCCTAACCCTAACAGTGAGCTTTCAGTGAAATGAGAGTCTGAGGGTGAATTTCTAAGCCAATATCCTTTCAACACATGAGAATGCAAGATGTCACAAAGACAGAGTTTTCTTTTATTCAAGATGTTCTATTATTAAAACACATTCAGGCTATACACAGAGTTGCTTATGATGGCAGATAAATTTTTGAAACTATTGTTTCAAAGTAGCAACCAAAGCCACATCAATTATTTATGATCCATGTCAGAACATAAATCATAGAAAATTAACTGCCAGGTCACCACATGTTAAATTCCCACATTGATTCCCCTGCAAATTCTCTCCTCTTTCTCATTCCCTCACTCTCTATAACACTGCAGCTGCATTTTTTGTTTTCTTTCATCTTTGACTGCTTAAACAATCAAATGTTTATTGATTTTATTTTCATTTTTGAGTGACAATATTTGTAGAAATATATGCGATTGTTTGGAACAATTTGAGTATTGATCAAATCAACCTGCACATTTATCATTTCTTTGTGGTGAATAATTTATTTCTTTCATTTTTGATAAATACTATATAAATATTTGAAAAAATTTTAGTATTTTAACTACTATTATGATAACATGCTATTTTCCCAATTTCACTAGGCTGAATTTATCTTTCTAGCATATATCTGCTTTTCTGAATTTCAATGTGCTTCACGGTACTAAAATATATTTCCATTTATTGTGCCCATATTGCTTTATTTCTTACTTATGTATTTTGGTTTGGCTTTGTTCTATTCTTTCATATTACAAAGGCAAAACATGTTTACTATCTGTAGGGCTGAGTATACCATAATATTCTGAACTTATTTCAAACTGACATATTAGTTTACAGTTTTGTTTAATCTCTTAAATATTAAGTCTATGTGGACAGTCTATTCTATGGTGAACAGAAAATATGACTTTTTTCAATTCAGCTTTGTAAACTTATAGAAATTTATGAAAGATTTGTATTCAATTGAAATAAGTAACTCATAGATCTGGAGACAATTCCAAAGGTAATATGTGTATCTGGGTGTACTAACTGTAATAATTTTAGATGACAGTACTCATCAATGCAATAAACGTACAAAAATAAGTGATATAGTATATTAGATCATAAAATGTACTGTGACTGAAGAAACAACATATGAAAAAACAAAGCAATTGGGATTCAGTAGTTTCAGCAACAGAAAGCAGTAAGAAACAGTGTGATTAAGTCAGATTCAGTGTAAATGTGTCAATTAAACAAATACTTGAAAGAGGCCTCTTCATGTGTGGCATGAAGATATTGAGAAATATCAAGGAGGGATACACAGTAAGAGCTTCATTGTCTCTATGTTTCTTTACTTTTGGCATAACTCTGTGAGGACAGGAACTTTGAATGCAAACAATAGCATTTATTTACACTACTATGTGCTATGAAAAATAAGAAAAAAGAAAACAAGTGGCAGGACAAAAGTGTAGATACTTGCTTTACTTTTGGCATAACTCTGTTTCTTAGAAATGGATAATTGTTTTGTGATTCTGCCAGAAAAAAAGCATTAGAACACAAGACTCCAAAATATTTTTAACAGTTAACCTGTAAATATTCATTTGGAATCAAAATAATCCTTTTTGTTGCTGCAATCTCTACTTTTCTCTGGTTGATTGCTCAAAATGGATTCACACACATTTATTGGAAGAAGAAAGTTTGGCAGCAGAATCTACATGCAGAAATTCTCTAAACCTAAGCAACTCAGTTTTCAGGAACACAGCATTGACTACCTGGTAAAAACTTCTGTAGTAATGAAAACTAAGCTGCTCAGAATAACAGTTCCTTCAAATTCACTTCCCAGATCATACTATCTTACGAGAGTTTTCTGCAGTATTGCATGTTCATTCTTTAGACTTTTTTCATAGGCACCAGACATCCAAAAGGGTTCAAGAAATATTTTTTTGTCAAGATTTTCTTCAAGAATATCAGTCTGTTCTTGTTTGACATTCAGCATATTAAACATTACCTATGTTAAGAGAATGGAGAATGAGAAACTGGAAAGATCTCATTTAAAGTTAAAAATCTGGTTAGAATTATTAACAAATTCATGAAGTATTCATGTTCAGGTAAATTTCAATAAACTTCAGAGATCACTTATTACATATTACTCCAATAAATATCAACTGTTGGAGAAAGCCAGTTTCTCATTATGTGTTATTTTGTGGATGAATATAAAGTAATGTAAAATAATGAGATTATTCAACATTCAGCATAATATAGTTTTATTCCCAAGGTTTACTTTTTTTCCTTTGCAAAGTAACTTGAGCTTAATTTTTTTTATTTTAAACAGAATAAACCCAAACAAAATAAAACAGAATAAAGCAAATCAAAACAAACCACTGTAAGTGACAACAGTTTTCAAAATAATAGATAATCAACAATAGTTATCATAATACCACTTGTTGTTTTCAAAAAAGCTGCAGATACCTCCAAACATACTAAAAATCAAACAAAACAGAGCAGAATAGAACCAATAAAATCAAAACAATGAATGCAATAAAGGTCTTCAAAAAAAAATAAGAGTAAATCCAAAATAGCTACCATACTATATCTTGTTGTCTTTGAAACAGCTGTCCATGCCACTGCATAAAATAAAATGAAACAAAACAAAACAGAACAAAATCCAAACCCAACAAAACAATGAAAATGATACAGGACTTCAAAACAAGATAATGGGGAATTAACAATGGCTACCGCTCTCAGAAGCAGATTCCCCATAGATGCTACACTGTGTACCTTTATCCTTTAAATAGATGATCATTCTAGCGGCCCTAGATCAGCAAAGTCAGTGAAACACTAAACATTACAAGCATTAAATTATATTTTACCTCAATAGTTATCATTGCAGCCTGTGTTCCTCCAGATCTGCCAGTTGCTTAAGCCAGGGTGGGTGAGGAATTGGCTCTTCTTTTTTCCCCAGGCCACATGCTGGAAGGTCTTTCCTCCCAGTGGCCCGCACATGGCACTGATGTGCAGGCAGGGCTTGCTTCTGGTTGACTTCTTGTTCTCTTCACTCACAGTCTGTGAATGGCTGAAGTTATTGATATTATGCACTTTTCCTCTGAACACTGAACAGGTTTATTTTATTTTACCTTTGAGGTTTTATTAAATTTTAGATCTTTGAACATGCTACTGTGAAGTTTCTAAAGCTAAACAGTGTGTCTGACTGGCCTCAGAGTTGGATCTCTAAGACTGAAAGTGTACCTGGGACATTTGATTCACTTCAAAAATTATTAAGTGGAAAGTAATGAATGAATGAATCATACTTGTCCTTATTCTCTTGCCTTGTTTAAAATCCTTTGTTCATAATTTTCTGCTTACTTATTTTCAGTCCTATCTGTGCTTTGGTCTCTGTCAATATTTTATTGGCCATTTACTACAATAACTTACTGTGCATACTCAATGCTCAACTCTTAATTTTTGTGAAGTTTCTATGGAAGTTCCCCTTGGGAAAATTATGAGCCATCAGAACAAAGCTCCACAAAGTACGTCTTTTTGGCCAGTTGAGAACTTTGAAAGTTCATAATTGTGAAGGACCTCAGAAGCAGTATCTCTGTAACCTTCTTCTGGTAAGATTTCTCCTCATTCACTTTCATCCTCAAAGCTCCATTTATGAACTACCATTCAAGCTTTTTTTATCCAACTCACCATCTTGTGCTTGCCAGGTAGGCACTAACTGAGCTACGTTCCCAGCCCTACTAATCAACTTCTTAAAGTGATAGACACTGAAACTCTCCCCCAAAATATCCACAGCCTGGAAATAGGTGTTGGCCTTCTGCTACCATTTCTCTGTATAAGCTGAATTTCTGTGAAAGTATGCCACTTGATCCTCATTCTACAATGGTGTTGAAGTGTACCCAAGTGAAGGAAATGGTATACAGAGGGGCTGCAGAGTGAGACCACGTGAGGTCTTCTGTCCTCAGTCCACTGTCATTTCACCGGTTCTCTTTTCCTAAAGCCCATTGTATTAGCATGGCCCATTTGAATTCAAAATTTTGATAAAATAACTTTCCTTCTATTTTTGGTTCTTCATTTCACATCCAATTTTTAATATAATTATAATATTCATATTTGTGATTCATTAAACTATTGTAGAGATTTGAATTGAATTTTTCATCTGAATATTTCAGGATTTCATAGTTGTTTTCCAGAAATTCTATTTTTACTGGAGCAATCTATTATATATACTGTACCAGAATTTTCACCTTGTTTTATTCTGCTCTCCACTGTATCATGCTTGATCTCATTAAATATTTAGATATTTGATTGTCTCAGAACCTTGCTTGCATTATGTTTAGTATAAAGGATCATTTTCACTTTTGATTTCTAACATTCTTAGAAATTACTTCCACTGAAATATCAATAGGATCATTTTTTGAAAGGGGTTATGAAATTTGGAAAATAATGTTTCTGACAATTCTTTGGATGTGTGTGTAGGGGTGCTTGGGTGTGTATTGAAGTTTGAAAATCACTGAAAATGAAGAGTGGAAGACCTACTGTGTACCCATCTTTTGAGAAAGTGGCTTTGTGCTTTTGATATGTGTTGACTGTAGGTGTCTCAGCATGAAAACATACAGAAAACACCATGGTAATCAACTTTGGCACTAGATTGAACTCTTAGCCCTGTTGTTGATTACAGAAAAGCCACTGATAATGTCAGTATCTGAAAAACACACTGTATATCAACATGTACTTTAAACCATCTTTGAATGATTCTCCAAGTTTTTCACTACCCATGAAAAGAAAGAGTGTAAGAAAATGGGACAGGCTATGGGAGAAATAGAACTTCCTGAGAATATTTATGCATAAAAAAGGAAGGAGGGAATATTTGGAATTTGTGAGACGAGAAAGAATAAAAGTAGAGAAAGAATAAAAAAGGAACATGAGAAAAATAGAGAGAAATTGAATTCAATGTAAAAACTAGTCTATGGATGTATCTACTAGAATGTTATATAGTGGCAGGGTATGGGTAAACAGGGAAAGGCCCTCCTAGGTTTCCCATCTAATCCTGACCAGAAAGACTTAAAGTTTACTGGAAGGAACAAAAAAGAAGATAAGGGGTGGACTGAAAAATAGCACTGAGGAAGCCAGGCAGGTGCCATGTCCAGGAGTGCCACCCCTCCCCTCCTCCAGCAAAATGCAATGAAGTTGAAATGGAGGATGTTCTCTGTAATTCTTATCAAGTACATATGTATATGTTTTTTCTCAATTGCATATCAATATATTAATGCCCTTGATGTTCAAACACTAACTCCAAATTCTATGAAAGTTTCTCCTAACCAATCTATAAATTTCAGAGATGAGGCATTGACAAGGAAAACTTTGCCCACCTGGGAATATACATGTAGATAATTGAAGCCGTGGTTAGGGTTTTAGGTGCTGGGATCCATCAATGACAGCCCAGAGAATCAATCAGGTTGTGACAAGTTCCAGGTATGGAACTGGGAGGTAAGATCTCTATTATTCTGATTAAAGGAAACTGAAGACAAATGTCCTCAATGATTTGCCTTCTCAAAGCCTTCTAACAATGTCTCATGTGGTAGCATTGTATGTCTTGCTTTCTTGTAAATAAATTGTTTTTGTTTTTTCTATGAAACTTAGTTCCCTTAATTCCTATTGGCTGAGTTCACAATCTCATCAAGTTGCTCAAAACAGCAACGGTTCATTACGCATTCCTAGATCCAACCTTTATGAAACAACCGTGGATATGATAGTGCTACAGGGGTTCTCTTAGGGCCTCTAAATATGATACAAGGGAATGTGATAACTCCCAAGTTGATATCTCAAAAGCTGAGATTGGGTGTCTAAAAATTGAAGAACTAATTCTAGAAATACCAAAGGTTGAGAGTAGGAAATTATAATAAATATATTGCTTAAGGACCCCACTCTATTGGGAAATTTTATAGAGCATTACTCATGTGGGTACAACATGGATAACAGCAATGACTAACCAATAAATGTATCAGTATTGTTGCTTACATAATAGTGATCCAATGGGAAACAAGTCATGTAAAAAGAGTGCATGGAAAGAACAAAGATTTTTTTCTCAGGAAATGACAAGATCAGAGGGTGAATAATATCTATCTAGGTTTCAATTGGCCTACTTCTTGTCTTTCAAGGATGTATACAGACCTGGTCATCTCATCTTTATCCTGAAGCCTTGTCTTTGACAGATGTGTCTCCAGCCACAGTTGAGATGTGTGTCATGATTTTCTTGCTCTCTAGAGGTCTTAGATGATCTGATTGCCTATAATATTTCTACTTACCATAGCTGTCTATAATAAAAGGATATAAAAAATAAAGTAACACTTTATAGTGACAAAAACAATATCATTAATTCTAATACAGTTACAGACACACACACACACACATACACACACACGAGAACCACTCCTCCTTGTGAGAACATCTACAATTCAATCTCCTATTCCATTTGGAATCAGGTTGGTGAATACAAAGCATCTGCATAACCTGTGTGCAGGTCATAGCCATGGGCCCAAGATCTTTAAATTCTCTCTTGTTCCTGAATGCATTGCTCTCCAATGTCTATGTGCTGCTTGCTTTACTCTGTACACTTCTGATAGTTCAATAGATTATATTGTCTTTATGTAATAACCTAACATAAATAAATTTCTGACAGATATAATACAGATGACAAGTTAGCTTACATTTAATTAAAATTAAAGAATTTCTTTAACTTAAATATTATCTATAAAGTCATACATTCTACTAATACATTTGCCAACAAAAATAGAGAATATATTTTCTTTTTTAAATTTTATTTAAAGAGAGGGGGAAAATAAAGCAAAACAGAAAAAAATGTAGAAACAATATAGAATTTAAAAAAATGAACAGTAAGAAATCACTAGTTGATACATTACATATTGTCTTCCTGGATGTAGTTGTTCAAGTTACAAAATTAAAGCATACAAAGTGGACTTTCAAACAGTGAGGCTGCAAACAGCTCCGTTCTCTGATCCAACAAAAATTTAGCAACATAATTGTCATTCCTACACCCTTAAATATACATGTAGTTATATCCTTTAGAGTACCTGCTTTTCCTCCTTTTGCTTTTTAAGTCCATTATCTGTTTAGTTATATCATGTTTCAGGTTGCTCAACACTTTGCTGATCTGTTTTGTTGTTGTTACTTAAAAAAATTTTTTTTTCTTATTTATTATTTATTTTATTTTGAAGTTAGTAAAACACAGCAGAACAAGACAGCACATAGCCAACTGAGGCAGTGCAGTGAAATTGGCACAGAACCTCACAGCAGGCCACTGGGACAACAGCAATAGGTACAATAGTACATCTGGTTTTCTTCACAATAGTTGTTCCTTCAATCAGGTAGAGCAATATTGAAGGAAATACTGAAATTACAAGAACAGAATATTGAACAGAGAAATACCATTGATCAAAACAGAGATAAAAATATTTGCCCTCCAAGAGATGGCAGAAGAAAATCCCCCTTATTGGCAATATCACATATAGTCAAACTTGCAAGACATGCTCAGATCTCCAGCTCTCACTTGCTAGCGGAGAGGTGGTGGTGGATGTTTGATTCTTAGCCCACACACTGGTAGGCTCACAGCCGCCCACCATGGGGGTGAACTGGCTGCCCATTTTCCCAGCACCCCAAGGTCCAACATGGGGCGTTGCAGATATCAGGAAACGCTGATATGGTTTTTGCCCTGGGGTGGTCACGGCTTACCAAACCACAGCCACTTACCAGAGTGGCATGCTGGTGAGAATATATTTTCTAAAACACAAAAATACATATAAAAGTGTATAAACTAAAAATGTGATTATAAAATTACTCATGAGTGGAAATTGGGTAGTGGAAAGATCTCATAAATGTTAGAAATTACTATTATATTTATGTGATTAAAGGAAAGCCCTAACAATATATTGAAGATTAAAAAATAATTAAATTCTTATCCCTAGTCAGGAAGAAGTACAATCAGGAATATCTGCATATACAGATTCTTTAAAAAATAGATATTGTAAGTAAAGATTATAAGCACATTCATGAATCTTAATTCATATAATAGAGATGTTGCATTCGACCTCCAGAATACTAAATATATTTTACATAAAATAATTTAAACCCTAAAAATACATAAAACACTTAAAGTCATGTATTTTGAGTAAAAAATCAGTATAATAATTGTTAAACAAGTTTGAGTAAAATAGCTTTCTTGGAAAATGGAACTGTACATTATTAATTAATCTCAAAATACCAAAGAGAAATCTTAAATTGATATTATGGATGTAGACACAAAATACTTTAAAAATAAAGCTACTTTCATCCCTCTACATGATCTAATGTTATGGAATGCCACATAGTCTAAATTCATTGTCAAATATTTCCTTTGTAACAGTTTTACTTTTAAAAAGATTACAAATGAGCTGACATGATAGTCATTAGGTTAGTTTTAAAGAATCCTACAATCCTGAGGATATCATGAGAAAGGCAAAGAAGCCCCTTCTCTTACACAGAACAGAGAGGCTTTAGCATGGCTCACAGGAAACCACATGACACCTAGGATTGCTCACTGACTTTTAAATTAGTAAACTCCTAATATGTCAGGTTCAAAACACAATACAAAAGTCTAAATTTTTCTCATACACTGGATCCATGTTAATCTTACAGGTTTTTATTGTGTGGACATTTCTAGGCATGAAATTTTACAGTGAATGAAGAAAGCCATAGTAAATATTAAGGAAAGACAGGAATTATGTTAACCATATATAGATGCATATTCATTACCAATTATCTGGAAAAACATGCACAAAACTGTCAACAAAGGATGTAATGCTTCTTTTCTTCTAATGATCATTTTCATACTGTTGTCTATATTATTTTATATTGCTATCTATAACTTAATTCTTCTTCAACATGTTGGCTTATTCAAAATCTAAAATTGGGAACTTCTATTTTATTGTTTTACCATGTTTCATTGTAAGCAAAGTTGAATGAAAGAGATTTGCAAAACACAAAGGAATACTATTTAGAAATATGAAATATATAATAGGTCAAGATATTGCAGGTATGCAAATCTTCTGGTGATAATGGCCAGCATTTATTTTATTGTCCTAAAAGTTTAAATCTATCTTCAGGTCACAGAACACAGAATTATTATATGTCCATCATGCATCATGGAAAATTCCATGCAGGTCGTCATACTGATCTTTATTGCATCAGGAAAATTGTGTTGGTCCTGAGATTTTCTGGATTTGGAAGCCAAATTCTGTAATCTTGACTTGAAAGCCACTGTCCCAAACCTTGCTCCTGATAATCATGATAAACAGGAAGACATATGATAAATGAAGTGCATTTTCATTAAAAAGAATCTCCAATAATGGAGTATGGAGAAATATTATGTTGACATAGTTTTAAAAGCTACAAATTTTTTCTCATTTTCCCTTAAAAAGTTTTTTTTAGAATTCAGATTTAACACTTAATTCAGGACTACAAGGTAAATTAATTTGTAAATTTGTAAAAACTGCCTCAAAATGTGCAAGATCAGAGAAGTCAAGATGGCCAATCACTGAGCAACAAAATATGAAGCCTTCCAGGAGAAACAACTCATACACCAGAATAAAGCACCCTGGAGAGACCCAGACAGCGGGAGATGGATCCTCTTGACACAGGAAGAAATTAAAACATAAAAAAGCTCATCAAATACATCGGGACTATAATTGAAACAGGTAAAAATTATGGAACAAGGCATTTTCACTGCAACCCACCAAGTTTGCACCGGCCTGAATTTGTGCCAGCTTGAATCTTCCCCGGCAGGCAGAGTTGCCCAAACTCCTAACTGCCGCCACTCACAGGAAGCACAACAGTGCTGAAGTTGGGGGGGTTGGTGAACCCAGTGGAGAGTGGAGCCAGTGAAGGGACCTTCATTAATACATGGTCAGTGCTGGGAATGAGACACCCCCCATGGGATGGGCATGACATGTTGGAATTGGGCAGGAAAAGCCTGAACTGGGAGTGACAGTGACTTCAGTTGGTTGCTCCCTTCTCAGAGGAGATTTGTGGGATTTGCTAGGACTGGGCCACATCCCTGGCCGGGACCCAGTGAGCTGTCCCAAATTGATTCCCTGCACCTAGCATGCACTAACTGGGTGAAGGCCCCTGAAGTTTGGCTGGCCTGGTGGGGAAGGGCAGGCATATGCAGCCACTGCTTACACTTCAGTGACAAGAGCAGTCAGGAGAGGGCAGAGGTTTCTCACCAGCGTGCTTTGGAGGAAACGTGGCCAATAAGGAAGGGGCTGGGACCTGCAATGTAACCTATGTGGAGGAAGCTGGAACCATAACAGGAGAGAGAGGCAGGAGGAGAACCCTAACCCAGAACCCTGAGAGCACTGATCCAGGAGAGGGAAAAAAAAGGGAGACTGAGGGTGGCAAACACACAACATCAGACATGGCTTCAATGGACATTAAGAGATATCTTTGGGACCCTGTAGACAAGCTCAAAACTGAAATATTAAATCAGGTAAAGCAAGATATGAGTAGAGTAATAGAAGAAATGCCATCAGGAAGCATCTCTTAGGAAGATACAGATGGAAGAAGGGAGAATGCAAAAAAAGGAGAGAAACATTCGATAAAGAATATAAAGAAAATATAGAATACATGAAGCAGATTCAAAGAGACTACCAGGAAATTAAAAATTCCATTGAAAGCTGGCAAAATGCCTTAAAAGAAACTAAGGATAGACTATCAAAACTTGAAGACAAGTTTGCAATGTGTGATCATGAAAGGAAAGATCTCTTAAAAATAACAAGGAAACAGGCAGTAACAATATAAAGGCTAGAAGATTACAAGAGATTCTTCAATTTAAGAATAAGAAATGTGAGCAAAGAAGCAGGGATACATACAGGTGAATTACAAAGGCTATTCACAGAAATAATTAAGGAAAACTTCCCAAGCATGGGAAAGAAAATGACATTCAGTTATGTGAGGCATACAGAACTCCAGCCACCCACAACCAAAACAGAGCTACACCCAGACATGTAATAATTAAGATACCAGAAATTCAATATAAAAACAGAATATTAAAAGCCATCAGAGAAAAGAAACAGATTACCTATAAAGGTAAACCCATCAGGATCACAGCTGACTTGGCAACACAAACCATCAGATCAAGAAGAGCTTGGAGCAAAGTCTTCCAAGCCCTGAAAGAAAATAACTTCCAGTCCAGATTGATGTATCCTGCAAAACTGTCACTAGAAATTAATGGAGAAACAAGATGCTTCCATGACAAAGAAAAACTAGGGGAGCTTGTGACCACCAATCCAACCCTACAGAGAACACTTAAGGACATTCTAGAGAGAGAGAGAAAAAAATACCAGGATTTTAGGAACAGTGGCAGAAAGGCCTCAATGAGTGGGGCAGGCAGTAGAATGAAGGAGAAAACTAGACAAACAAAGGTAGAAAATAGCATAGCAGAAATGAGGCAGAGAAGGATAACTAGAATCTCTAACATAGATGGCCTTGATACACTATATTGTTAATAATGCACTAGGATTTAAAACACACGTTACTCACACTACTCTGCTTAGATGTATTATATTCTGTCCCAGTCATTCTACTTGTACTAGATTTGAGGGCAGACAGTAATCCCAAAAATAACAGGATATAGTATGGTAATCATCCTTAATTTCCTATTAACTTAATCTAAAGCTCTGTAATACCTGCACTATTTTACCATGACTGATCATAATCAAATCTGGTTTGTTAGATTGCTGTTTTGTGTTGATAGATTTTATTCAAAGCTGTTATGATTGATAGTATCAAGTCTGAGAGTATAGGCAACTGCAGTGAAGAGGACAAGATCCGCTAGAATATCCACTATGGTTTGATTATTACCTGACTTTGAAGTTTTATACTGTCTACAATGTTTTATTTTTACTAATATTGTTATGTACTGGTATATTCAATTATACTGCTATATTCAATTATGCCTGATGATATAGACAATTCTATTGAAGATAATAAGAAAGAACACAGTAATCATTGGAGATCACTTTGTACTGTGGTTTTATATGACTTTTTGGTTTCATGTTTTTATAGGAATTTGTTTTGTTTAGTCTTGCTATATTTTGTTTTTCCCTCTAATACAGAAAGTATAGAAATACATGTAGAGATTCATGCATGCGTAGCTGTTTACACTCTCACTGTTTGACTATCTACTTTGTATGCTTTAATTTTGTAACTTGAACTATTTCTAAGAGAACAATATGCAATTTATCAACTAGTGGTTTCTTATTGTTTATTTTTATTTTTTTGAAATTCTGTATTATCTCTACCCTTTACATGCTTTTGTTTCTCTTTAAATAAAAAAAATTAACAAAAAATGTGCAAAATCATGTATGTAAAGGGAAGTTGGAGGGGGTGTGGAAAAAACATTGATTTTTTTTTCAGAATAGGTTAAAAAATTTCCCAGAAAAAAAAAACTCAAAAGACAAGTTGACAAGTGTAAAATGCCTGACAGTATTCTTTATTGTAACTGTGCAGATTTCTCTCTATTCTGCATGATTCTAACAGCAGCACTTTTCACCTCTTTGTTTCTGAAACTGTAGATGAGAGGATTCAGCATGGGGATCACAATTGTGTAAAACACAGAAGCCACCTGCTCCTTTCCCAAGGAGTAGAACTCCTTTGGTTTTAGGTAAGTAAAGATCATGGTGCTGTAAAAGATGGTGACCCCCAGATGAGAAGCAGAGGTAGAGAAGGCTTTTTGCTTTCCTGCAGTGGAATTAATTTTCAGGATAATGGAGAGAATAGATACATAGATCCACATATGATAATAAAGGATGACACTAAGTAGAATCCACCACAAATGATTACAAAGAGTTCAATCTCATAAGTGTCATTGCAGAACAGGTGTAAAATTGGGGCTATGTCACAGAAAAAGTGATGGATGATATTAGAGTTGCAGAAGTGCAGTTTGCTCAGGCAAACCACAACAGTGGAATCTACAAAGCTAATAATATAGGATCCAGTGAATAGAGCACTGCACAATCTTGTGGACATGATGACTGGATAGTGCAGATAGCTACATAGCGGTCATAGGCCATGAAGGAGAGAAGAAAGCTTTTGGCAGCAACAAAGACTTTTAAAAAGTACATGTGGATGAAGCACCAGGAATGAGATGCTCTTGTCAGAAGTCAGTAAGTTCTGTAAGATCTTAGGGGTGATTAAACTTGAGTAACTGAGGTACAGAAATGACAGACAAGTGAGGAAAAAGTACATGGGAATGTAAAGCCGGGGATCCAGAGGAATGATCAGTATCATCCCTGCGTTTCCCAGCACTGTGACCAGGTAGATGAGGAGGAAGAGTAGGAAGAGGACCAGCTGTGTCTCCTCAGAATCTGCCAGCCCCAGGAGGATGAGGTCAGATACATCAGTGGAGTTTGGTCTGCCCATGATGTCCTGCTGCATGCATCTATTGAGTAATCAACTTTAAAAATTGCATATCTCCGAATCCATATTAGTTCATATAAATTAGTTCACTTTTTCATAATTAGTGTACCTAGAAATTGATGAAACTATTGTGAAGAAAAGTTAAGCAAATAAAACTATCATGTATAAAATGGGTATAAAATGACATTGATTTCTGTTACATTAAAGTATTACATTCTGTTTTTAGTATGAAATTGGTACTATTCTGAAATCTTTCAATTATTAATACATTTAGATATCAGGAAAATTTTGTGCCATAACTACTCTTAGATACTCACTTTACTTCAGAAAAAGGGCACAGACACATCTTGTGTTAAAGAACAGTAACATGTTGACACTGATTCTACCTTGACACTTTGACTTCAGAGAATAATTTCCTGTAGTGTGTTACTGATCAGAGCTCAAATAACAATCCTGAAGGAGGATATTATAATTGGCTCTGCTAAAAGCCATTTTACTGTGTTATTCACTGTCTTTTGCACTCAATGATTTCTTATGCTTATTAATGTTGCCTCTTTTGGGATTTAGGTGAATCACATTAGTATTAAAAAATTCTTGAAGATATGGTAACTGATAGAAAAAGAATGAATCTTTCTTTTATTTTATTTCCTTTTGATACAAGGTTTCTTTTTGTAGTTCAGGATGACTTGAACTCACTTTGTAGCCCAGACTGATCTTGGATTTGCAGTGATTATCCTGCTAATTAAAATCTAATTTCTTAAAAACTTATATTTTCAGAATATGTACATTACTTAATTACTTTGATGTAATCAATTCTATTTTTTTGTAAATCTCATTATTTCAGATGGGATGTAGATGACACTAGTGCACATATTTCATTTATTTATTTAATCTATCGGTATCTGGGATCAAATTCATGACCTCATGCTTACCAGGCAGGTGTAAGTTACTGAGTTAAGACAATGGCCCCAACAAATTTTTTTTCAGTACCAGGGATGGAACTCATGACCTCATGCTTATCAGGCAAGCTACTAAGCTGCTGAGCAAAACCTCCAGCCCTCATATAGTTTTTTTTTACAAAATTCCTTTTATCTAGCATAAAACCTTGCAGTTTTCACAAAGATACTTGCCATGCACCAAAGTTGCTGGAAAAATGGTTTTCCAAGATTATCAGTTTAGAAATTTGTCAACAACTAAATTGTCTCAGATAAAAAAATATGAAAACTATGTATTCAAGCTGAAAATTATTTTCACCTATTTGTTTTTCAGAGCTACTTTATTTTTTATGTTTTTCAGCAGTCATTTTTTTACTCAGAGGAAAGCTGTATTTTCCTAAAAACCTTGTTTGAGTCTTGAACAAATGGAAGTTTCACCAGGAAAATTCCTCTGAAAAGATTCCTAGGCAGAATTGTGAGTGGAAACAGACCACTGTATGCAGTTCCTCTGAGTCTGGTAATTTCAGGGCACCTCATATAATGTACATTCAGAATACTGCAGCACTTGAGCATCCTTGGGGAATTATTTCCAAAGAACCTTTCTTGGCCAGATTCCAAGGACAGAATTTCAAAGATGTAATGAATACAAGATTTGGTTTTTTTTTCCCCTTAGATTGTCCACATGTAGACCACAAATGGCATTTCCTTTTGTAAATGACACATAGTTATGTAAACTTACTTACAGTAATGTTTACATTCAAGTGTTTAAGATTGTTTTTGTTTGTTGGCTAGGAAGTTGGAGCAGTATCCTGTCATACTTTATCACTGACACCATGAAGGATCGAACAATAAAATTTCCCTTGGCAATGTTTAGCAATTAAAGGTATGACTTGGCCATAGTCATAATGCATAAACAAACAAACAAAACAAAAACAAGAAAAGTTTGAAAATTAAATTGGAAAAAATAAAGCAGTTCAAGACTTGTTAGCATTTTGTTTACATAACAATGTTTTCTTCTGGTCGATTTCCCTTTGTGAGAAAAATTTTATTTGGAGTATACTTTTAGTTTTGCATGCGTATTATAGTACTGTCTGTTCAATACCCTATCTTAATTTTATGACTAAATATTGTTTTGTCCTCCAACTTGAGAGAGAGACAAAAAGAGAAAAAACAGAGAAGAAAAAAAAGATGCCCTTATTACAGGCATGGGAGGGTTGCCAAAGAGATGCACCCTCTGAAGGAACAAAGAAAAACCATGGCCTTTATTTGGAATTGACAGGGGCAGAATTATAAGGGGTGGGTAGAATGACATATTGACAGCTGATTGAGTAAGCACTGATGTGCCAGCAATCAGCAAGTTCAATGCAGGAGGTTCAACTTTTGTCTTTGCAAGAAATCAGTGCTAAAGTGAGGCACTATCCAGCACCATGTTGACTCACACATGAGAAAAACCCATCCTTCTGGTCTGTTGGTTGTTAAGGGATTATATGTCTCTTTTTAGCTACTTCCTGCTGAAGAGGGGCATCAGGGTAAGGGTTATGACAGGGCATGGAATGATGAATAAGTCCCATGCAGAGGCTGGTCCCTGGAGTTTCCATCATGACTAGAAGTTTGCTAGTGGTGAAAGCTTGTATCCTGGAATAGTAAACTTCGAGAAGAGGTGCTACAAGCAGGAAGAAACAATTGTGGTTAGAGGACCTATGATAGGCAGTACTATAGGTGACGATGAATCTGTGGAGGGCCACCAGGAGCACCATGGGATTGTATTCTGTCCCTTGAGTCTTTTTTCTATGTTTGCTGCCAACTCTTGGAGCTTTTAAATTTGGCCCTTGACTATATATGACTGGTTTATAAAGAAATTACATTCTTCCACCAACATAGCACAGGTACAACCCCTATCCACAGTCAGTACATCAGACGTACCATGGCTTTGGAGGACCATTGCTGCTAGAGAGGTAATCAGGTCTTTAAGTGAGTCCATAGTCCTTGATACCTCATAAGTAGAGGTTTTTAAATCATAAGACAATTGAGTATAGAAATAAACACCCATTCCAGCTCCTCCAGTCCCCACGTCAAGAGCTGAAAAGAGGATTGGTGCTGCAGCCCTGGATGACCTATGGAACTCTGTGTCATGGGGATTCTCTTTAGCAAGACTTTGCCTGTGCCAACTACTGAGCATTTTACTTCTTTTATCTTACAGCAGACTGAGTATTTCTATTTTCATGTCTAGATTATTTACTCATTAATTTTACTTCAGTGTTTGCTGAGTAATATGAGTCTAGTTTCAGTCTTCTGTAATAAAAGGTGCTAGAAAGCCCTTAGACTGCTAAGATAAATCCCGGACCTGGCCTCTTTGACAAGGATAAGATGGTCTCTTATATCGGGATTGTTTCTGTGACCTCCTTGATGATCCCTTGACACACAGATCTCTTTCTGTGCCAAAACCAACCTGTATTCATCACTGGGGCATTGTGAATCTGACCAATGCCTTATTTGCCCAACCATAAGGATAAGCAAAGTCTCATCTCCAAGGTCTTCCAAGGCCTAAATCCTGGAAACAACCAAGATGCCCATCAACTGCAGAGTGGATGAAAAAGATGTGACATTTTTATACAATGGAATATTACTCAGCTATAAAAAAGGATGATCTTGAGGCCTTCATAGGTAAATGGAGACACCTTGAGACTATCCTCATTAGTGAAATAAATAAGAATCATATTTATAAATATCATATTGTGTCTCTAGTGTAAAAAGTAAATAAGAACTTCAAGTGTAATAAAACCAAAATGTGTAATTGCTATTGTAAAAAAGAGAGAAAAAGAAAGTGCTCTAAGGGATATAAGTGCATGTATGTTTGAGTGTGTAAAATAGATGACCATATTGCTGAATCTTTGTTGGATCTTTGAGCAGAAATGTTTGTAGTCTGACTGTTTGAATGTTTACTATGTACCCTTTAACCTTGTAACTTGAACAACTACATCCAGGATGACAGTATATAATTTATAAACTACTCGTTTCTTAGTAGGGCTTTTTCTCATTTTCCTTTTTTTCTTCTCTTTTTCTTTCTTTCTTTTACAATTCTGTATTGTTGCTGCCCTTTTTTCTGTTTTGCTTTTTTCTTCTCTTTAAATAAAATTTTTAAAAATGTATAATTGCTGTTGTAAAAAAAGAGGAAACAGGAAGTGCTATAAAAGATATAGCCACATGTATGTTTAGGTGTGTGGGATTGATATCCATATTTCTAGGTTCTTGTTGGATTGTTGAACAGATCTGTTTGTACTCTCGCTGCTTGAGTGTCCACTTTGTGTGCTTTAATTTTGTAACTTGAAAAACTATTTCTAAAAGAACAATATGTAACTTATCAACTAGTGATTCTTTGCTTGAAATTCTGTATTATTTCTATCCTTTTTCTGTTTTTTTTCTCTTTAAATAAAAAAAGGATCTAAAAAAGTGAAATTCTTAGGAATCAAACTAACCCAAAATGTAAAAGACCTTTATGCTGAAAATTATGCTATAGTAAAAAAAGAGCTAGAAGAGTATATTAGAAAATGGAAAGTTCTGTTGTAATAAAAATCCCCAGAGGGGAAAAGTAATATATATTTGTCTCTTGGATATTTCTTTGAGTTTGTTTCATGATTTCTGCTTGTTTTCTTTATTGTGTATTCAAGGTTTTAATCAGTTTCCCATGCTCCTGTACTTTTTTTTTATCTATTTCTTCTCTAGCTGCACAGAGCAACTTCTTTACTAAGGTTGTTATTTCTGTTTTTATATGAGAGATTACTTCTAATTTGATTTCCTCTATAGCCTCATGGAGTTGGTTTTTTTTTATTTAACTTGCTTCCTTTTCAGAGTTTCCCAGTGTGTTACTTTTGAAGTCCTCTATTTCAATGTCTTCTGTACTTGCTCTTGATGGACTATATGTTTGAAATTGCATTTTACTTTTTCATTTTTCCATCTTCCTCTTTCAGTTTAATATTTGGCCCTTCTGTCCCACTAGTGTCAATTGTTAGTAGTGTGTATCTTGGGGCCATACTATAAGGTTGATGTTTGTCCAATTGCTGGTCCCACAAAGAAGAGGTGGGCCAGTCACCCCAATTCCCCCTGCAGGGACTGTTAGTCTCCCTTTTTATAGTGCTTTTCTCTGGTGGGACCCTACTGTCTCTCTAGGTGTCCCACAGGCCCCCTTAATTTTCTCCAGGTTGGGGGAGGCCTTGTTGGCATCCTCCTCAAGCTACCTAATATTCTCTGTGTGGAGGAAAAACTCGCCCACCCACTTTCCAATCTCCCCTATGGTCTACTTCTGGTCTGCTCCTGTTTACCCACTGAAGGTGGCAAACTCTATTCCTATTTTAGGGGCAAACTCACCTCACTGATGGAAGCCTGCTGAGTTCTTCTTACTGAGTCTCCCCTAGAAACCACATGGTTAATCCACTGCCTTCCAAGTTTCTGGGGCAAGGTGTGGGAGCCAAAGATCAACAGCAATGCTAGGTCTAGGAGGTGGTGGGTGCCTGATGGCAGCAGTGGGACTGTGGGGGATGTGCATCACTGTTGGAGTTCCTAGGTCCTGAGGTGGGTGGCCAGGACTGTGGGACATGGGGGGCCCTGCTCTGGCCCAGTCCCATGGGCACTTAAGGCTAGAGTTCCTGGGTCCTGCAAAGTCATCTGCAGACATGGCAAGAGCCACAGGCTGGCCCCGTGCACACTTCTGGCTAGAGTCCCATGAGGTGGTCTCCATATTTTGTTTATCCATTTTTCTAATCATTGTATATTTAGTTTTTTAACATTTTGTTATGTTGAATTTTTATACAATATAAAAGGATGCTAATATATTTTTAAGACTCTAGTAATAATTATTTTAGAAAAAAATCCAGAAAATGGGTTGTGAGTCAATCATTAACTTAACACAAGGACTCAGAGTGAATCCACGTTGTCCCTGAAAATTAGAGGAAAACTTCCATGCATTTCACTAAGCTCTAAGATGTTTCATGGATAATCAAGCAACCAATTGATTGTCATCTCCTAAGGGATAATCTCAAAAGGTTAAAAAAGTTCATAAATTGCCTTCCAAAAGTTTTGTCAAAAAACACATGGGAAAACCAGGAGAGAGTTTTAATTACATCTGCTGAAGACAGGATGCTACAGACATTGCCATATATTACCAGTAGCTACACAAATGTTCACAGTTTCACAAGGCCTGTTAGGTAACTGGCCTCACCAGTTTGTGTGCATGCTTTCTCTTACCTGATTTTTGTTGAGAAGCTGTAGGAACTCTCTGTTTCATATTCATTTTAAATATGTTCAAATACTTTCAGAGGATAACTACATTCAGAGGATAACTCTCATTTTGTGTGTTTATAAAACACTTAAAATTCTACATTATGAGAATGCATACAAAGTCTTACATATTTGTACAGTGTCCTGTCTAAAGGTGGTCAAAAGTGATCTGAGATGAAGCATAAATAAAGGCCACAGTTTTTCTCAACGGCAGAGTTGTAAACTCCAGGGATTCAGAGTCTTGTTCTAACAACCTTCCAACACTTATTTACTGTAAGTGTTTTCTTGAGAATCCTGTAGAAATAAATTTAAATAAGTTATTACATAAATAGGTAGATAAACATGATTCATTTAGAATCTTGGAAGTACAAGTTTCCCTTTCACATCAAGAAGTTATAAACATTAGAGAAAGTTTAGGAGGTTTTAAAGACCCAAGTTTATTGTAACAGTAATACTTTTCCATTTTGCAAAGGGAATTGAATAAATTTAGTATTTAAAAAATAAAATTCAAATATTAAAGGTAATTATCTGTGAGAAAGCCTTTTGCCTATTTCATTGACTCCAAGAGAGCCGAGAGGAAATATTTTTCACCTTTCTTTATAGAAATATGGGCAACAAACTTTTAAATATTTTAGCATTTTTAACTTTCATGATTACAAACAAAGTCAAACAAAAACAACAAGATTCATTTCTTAGTGGTTTATTAAAAGTATTCTTCTAGCGTTGTCATGGTAAATTTTTTCATGGGTCTAAACTGTGAATGAGGAGGGTACAGGGTAAAGTAAGACACAGATATCATGAATAGTATAAGCAATATTCTATGCAATGTAGCACTGAGTGATGCCTACTCAGATTTATATTTAATTTTTTTTGCAATTTCATCTGTTTACACTTGACTTAGAGAATACTGTTACTATGATTTTAAATTTAAAGTAAGTCACTTCTATTTCTTTTGCTTTAGAAAAAAATGGTATATATCTTTACAACAGTAAGAAAGATTTTAAGTTCAATGCCATACATTTGCTTGTATGTTATGTTTTGCAGTTTGTGGGCCTTTAGAGCTATCTGGATACATTTCAATTTACTACTCATGTATTTCTGGGTTATGTGCTATCACATTTATTTCTTATGAATTTGATGTACAGAAAAATTACAGGTCATATCCAGGAATCACATAGATCTCATAATTACTGTATTTATAATCTGTATAATATTATGCCATAGTAAAAGTTCTATATTATGTACATATTTACTATATTTATAGTAAACCATATATTCATATATGTATATATGTGCATATATGTTTATCTATGTATGTGCCATATATATCCTATAATGATAATGAATTTAAGGGAAACTTAGTATCTAAGTAAATATATATGGAAGCACCTTACTTTACAATTTTATTAAAATACCTATGAAAAAAGTTAAGTAATTCAAAACAACAGTATGTATTTCATCCAATTTCCATCATGGTATAAGTGCAGCTGTGACAGGATCAGGGTTGGAATGCAGAGCATGCATTTATTCTGCTTCATCTAGTTAACATTTTATAGCAAACAAGGGAAATCACTTTGCACAAGTAGGTGCATGTACACATGTAAGGAAAATCTCTTTAAAGTAAAGCAATTTTATCATTTAAAGAACAAACATAAGACAAAGGAAAATATGTACATTATATGGAGAACTAAGAATCATTTACTCAACTATTATCCTTCTCAGCAACCCTTTAAGAATATTTTGATGTATATTTTGTGTAGGAGACAAAGTGTTTATTGTTAAATTACTTCATCACAGAAATTTTTTGGATGCTAAATTGAAGTATAACATTGAATATGTCCACAAACATACATATTTCTGCAGATATGCTTTTTCATAGAAAGGCAATTTCCATTGTGATTGCTCAGTCTTTCATTTATAGATTTAAGATACATGTTAACAACTTCATTCATAACTCTTATAACTACATGAGTTTTAAAGGTTGAAGTTTTGAAACTATAGATGTGACAATCTAAGTAACATTGTATTAAGTTTTGGAATTCGATGTTAGAGACTTTTGATATGTTATTGACTAATATGTGATTTCACTGAGTGCAATGAATAACTACCACAGTATGATTGTAAGAATATAAATGAAAGCCAACAATTAAAGAGCAGTACAATCATTACACATTTAGGTAACATGAAATTTTTATGATACTTAACTTTTACAATTACATAATTAATCACCCATGTGAAAATACTCTTTCTACTATGTCTGTCTACAATACGTCTTGTGGCAAATGTGGATGGAGGAGCACAACCTCACAGAGGTGACTGAGTTCATTCTGCTGGGCATCACAGATCATCCTGAGCTGCAGGCTCCACTCTTTGTGCTGTTCCTCATCATCTACCTGACCTCACTAGTGGGCAACTTGGGCATGATCATCCTCACCCAGGTGGACTCCAGGCTGCAAACATCCATGTACTTTTTTCTCAGACAACTGGCTTTTATAGATCTTGGCTGTTGGACAACTGTGGGACCAAAAATGTTGCAAAATTTTGTGGTGCATCAAAATACAATCTCCTGTTATGGTTGTGCTACACAGCTGGTTTTCTGTATTTTTCTTATTGCTTGTGAGCTTTTTATCCTGTCTGCCATGTCCTATGATCGCTACGTGGCCATCTGCAACCCTCTGCTGTACACTGCCATCATGTCACCAAAAGTATGTTGGATACTAGTGATGATTCCCTATCTCTACTGCACATTTGTGTCCCTTCTGGTCACCATAAAGATTTTCACTTTATCCTTCTGTGGACACAATATCATCAGTCATTTCTACTGTGACAGCCTTTCCTTGTTATCGTTGCTCTGCTCAGATACTTTTGAAATCGAGGTGATAATTCAGACCTTAGCTACTTTTAATTTCATTTCCTCTCTTGTGGTGGTCCTGATGTTCTACCTGCTTATCTTTGTGTCCATTCTCAGGATGAACTCTGAAGAGGGCAGGTGCAAGGCCTTCTCCACCTGTGGGTCCCACCTGACCATGGTCACGGTGTTTTATGGGACTTTGATATTTATGTATATGCAGCCCAGATCCAGTCACTCCAGTGACACTGACAAAATGACTTCCATATTTTACACCTTGGTCATCCCCATGATGAATCCTTCGATCTACAGTTTAAGGAATAAAGATGTAAAATATGCTCTTCATAGCACATGGAGAAAGATATGCAAATATTTTTCTTTACAGTCTGGTACAATGTAAGTCATGCAAAATTATTGCTTTCTTCTGTAGATAGTCTTAATTTACTTTCAAAGTTTGGAAAGTAAATTTATTACTTAAACTTCAAAATTTTATAAATGTATCAGTGAACAAAAGGTTAAAAAATGATGTCTTCCTTGAGGTAGAAAAAGCAGTTGTATTTTAATATTTAATGAATAGTTCTAGTGCATTAAAAAGTTATGGTCTATCAGTAAAACTCATATGCTATATGAGAGTAAAAAGAGTAGAGGGCACAGGAGATGAGCACAAAGCCTTTTTGTTCCTTGAAGTCCTGGATTCTAATCCTAGTGTCTCCAAAGTGAGCTGCATACCCACCATGCACCTATGTACATAGGTATGCACGCATGTATTATGTATTTATGTTTTTACTTTGAAACAGATTTTCAGGAACTCTGAAATTTGTTCAGCTGGGACTTCAAATTATATTCCTCCAGCCTTAGTCTCTGATATTCCAAAATTTTTTGTTATTCTCAGCATTTATAGTAAACTTTCCTATGTCTATGGATAATTTTATATCTATGTTTCTTTTTTGTGTGTGAGAACAATGTTATTGTATTAGGTTTCATACACTCCTCGCTGGTTGTGTTAAACCCAGATATGACTGAGTTTCAGTAGGCTCAGTGCAGCGTAATAGTTGCAAAGAATCTGTCCTATGAACACATCAAGTGTGCTAAGTGGAGATCCTAATATTGTAAACTTACATCACTTTTCTTTTCCCATCAGTGAACCTATGTTCCTACACTAACCCAATAGATTCCACTCAGTCAACAGAATGTGCTACTCAAAAGGCCATGGGTCTAGGGCACCATGTAATTTTGTGTGAGTCAGTGTGTGTGTATGTGTGTGTGTGTACACAGGGTGAATACACATTAAAATTTGAATAAAATTATTATTTGAACACTAAAAGCCTGTGTGTTTTGTCACCTAGTAATAAGTATTACTAATGAGTTTAGGCAATAGATATTTATTTTTTTCATTTTGATGAAAACATATAGCACAGTTTAAGTTTTTCATATATACAAGACAATATTACAATTTCCTACAAAATGCAACTTGCAATGACAAAATTGAAATTTTAACATTACTTGTCGATGGGTAAATATTTAAATTAACACATTTTAAAGTACTTTTGTTTTACTTAAATAGCAATTATTATTTTTTACATATTTTCTAATACTTTAATGTCAAAAATGAAATTGTGAGTTAATGTACTCTAATACACTATTTCTAAAATAAATGTTGAGAATTTCAACAGATCTCAAATAATGGGCATAAAGACAATGAAACATGCTTAGGTAAGTTATACAACATATTTGTTTGATTTTATGTCAGTATGTATGTTTTAAATTATATCTTGTGTTGAAATATTTAAACTTTTTCCCTTGCATGTATAGTTTAAAAAATCCATACTGACTAATAAGTGAAATAATTGCTAAGAGAATTCGAGTCAGTACAATGTAATATTTTACACAGTGCTCCAGCATTTTCAACAAATTTTAAAATAAGAAAACTTGGGACCAGGGATTTAGCTCAGAGGCTCAAGTGCTTGCCTGGTAAGTGCGAGGTTGTGAGTTCAATCCCTGGTATCAAAAAAGAAGGAAAGAAAGAAAGAAAGAAGAAAGAAAGAAAGAAAGAAAGAAAGAAAGAAAACTTACATAAAGAATATAAGGACACTAGAACATCTGTAAGCAGCCATTGTATGGCTGGGCTTAGGACCATCAGCTGCGATGCATCTAATCACTTCAGCTGACCCTACGAACTCCCCCAGATACATTTTAAGAATATACAGGCTCAAAATATTATTTATATTAAAATAACATTCTGTCTGATCCCAAATCCTTAAACAGCCTCACATTATAAATGCTGGTGAATTTTATGTATATGCAAGTTCAACTTTCTGTCACATGACTTAACCATAGTTGTAGTAAAAGAATGAAAACACAGACTTGAAAATTATACATTTGTTGAATTAATAAATAGTACACTATTAATCCATAGGTAAATGGATAGCAAATGCATTTAATAAAAATTCTAAATAAATAACTCTCTCATGGTTCACATCTGTTTTTTTTAATTTTAAAATAACCTAAAATCTTGGAATATAGAATTGCATTAAATGCTGCTAAAACTCATAAACTTGGCACAAATTTAAAAGCCAGAACTTGAAAGAGGTGGTGAGGAAGTGAACAGCTTCATTTTCCTGGGGGAAGTTTAGCACTGATAGACAGTTTGCCAAATAATTCACAAACTTCTGCTAAGTTTATGCCTTCAGCCAAATGGGACAATGATTTAACAGCTAAATTAATTAACATAGTGTAATGTCATGCATGAGTGTTGGACTTTATGAAAAGCTTTTTCTGGATCTATTGAGATGATCATGTGATTCTTGTCTTTGGTTCTGTTGATGTGGTGTACAACATTTATTGATTTGTGTATGTTTAACCCTCCCTGCATTCCTGGGATGAATCCCACTCAGTCATAGTATATAATCTTCATGATGATTCACTGCATTCTGTTTACCAGTATTTGATTGAGGACTTTTGCATCTATGTTTATTAGGGAGATTAACCTGCATTTATCTCTTTTGGTTGGGTCTTACTTTGGTTTTGGTATCAGACTAATATGTGTTTTCAGGAATGAGTTACAATGTATTGCTTCACATTTGTTTGCACTGAAGAGTTTGAGAAGTGTTGACATTGTCTTCTCTAAATTTCTTGTGTAATTCCACTGTGAATCCATCCAGACCTGGAATTCCTTTGTTGGTTAGCTTCTAATTACATTTTCAATTTCATTAACAGAAATTCGGTTATCTAAGAAGTTTTATGTCTTCTTGACCCAACTTTAGTAATTCATGTGTTTCTAGGAATCATTCCATTTATTCTTGAGAGCAAAGTTTTTCAAAGAAGGTACTGATGAACTTCTGTATTTCCACAGGATCTGTAGTGATTTCACCATTTTCATATGTTATTCCATGAATTTGTTTTTCTTTCCTTGTATCTTTTATAAGTTTGGCTAGGGACAAAAATTTAGAAGTTAGTAACTCCAAAGTGATAGTGAGGACACAGAAGTGAAAATATTTCTGCAGTGTTGGTGTGCTAATAAAAATAGACATTTTGGAAAACAATTTGTAAATATCTGAGAAGTTCATATCAAAGAATAAGCTTCAACCAAATGAATAAACATAGAAGGAACAAAACAAGAATAGATCAAATAAATTTGTATGACAAGGCATTTAGTAGTGTACCATGTGAGGCTTTTATATATGTATGAACTGACCATATTTTTGATGACTGTATAAGGTTGCAAGAGACCTTGCCTGGGAAGGACAAAGAATGGGACCGTGTTTACCTCAAGAAGAGTAGAAAGCACATTTGGATCAGGATCTGTATTCTCCAGAAAAGGAAGGATATACAAAGAATTCAATTTTTTAAAATTAGATTTTTGATGTAAAATTAAATACACAAGCAACATGTGAATGTATACAAAGTTAGTTGAAAACATTTAATACTGATTACTGAAAACAAGCATCCTTTCATTTTGGAAACAGCAGAATAATGCTATCAATGTTTACTAGAATTCTTAAAATTAGTAGAATCACCTCAGTTAATGACATATTTATTAAATTGGATAATTTGCCATTATGAAATATTTTAAGTATTCCATAGAATTTAAGAGATATTCAAATGTAATTTAAAACATACTTGCTGTATTATATGTAATAGTCAATTATGAAGAATGAGTATGAGTATCAGCAAAATATAGCATTATGATTTTATTAAAAATGGCATGTCACACAGAAAACAAACATGAAACATCATATTTATATCATATTTAAATAAATGTGTTCATATAAAATTCATGCTCCATAAATCTCCAGTCTTTGTTTTTAAAGTAATAATTTAAAACCAAATGTAGCAGTGCAGTCCTGTAATCCCAGCATTCACTAGTCTGAAACAGGAAAACTGCACAATTTTGAGATCAGCTTGGGCAACTAGTGTGGGGTCAGCCTGGAATGCATAGGGAAACCATGGCTCAATACATAAATACATAAACAAATCAGCTAATAAGAATAAGTCAGTGTAAAATTAAGTATTTAATGGCACTCACTACATTCACATCATTGAGTGCCCACCTCATCTATCACGTTGTTTCAATTAAGCAGATATGGAAACTGCAGGGATTTAGTTCTAGTTCCCATGTCTTTGTAGTTCTGTAGGTTTTTATATGCTACGCAATTTTTTGAAACTCTCTCAAACTTTTAAAACTTAAATAAATAAATGCTCTGAAACATTTCCATCACCACACTGACACGTGGAGGATTTTCTCCCCTCCTTTCCCTGCCTGTGCCCCGGAATCAGTGCTCCATTGCTGTCTGCTTTTCTCCTCTGCATGGCTGCTGTCAAGGGTTCACAGGAGGAGTGGGCGGGTATGACTAGGTCCCTTAATTCTTGTTAGGTTTCCAAGGTTCTTACTGATTGAAGCTCCTCTTGGGACTCCATGTTTGATTTTTAGCTTGGATCATTATGCTTCATATAAATCCCATGCCCTTAATACTTCACATGTGTAATACAGTACTGTTAACCATAAGTGCAGTTTTGGCCGCAAATCTCTGGAACTTACATTCCGGAACTGAGAGGCAGTGTGTATTTTAGCAGTTTTTGTCACTTGCTTTATGTTCTGTGTTGTTCCATTTTGCAGTACTGGGGACTGACTGGGGCCTCAGCTCTGAGCTGTGTCCACAGCACAGGCCTCTCCCCTCTTTACTGAGACCTGGTCTCACACTTGGCAATGTGTCATGCCTCAGCCATGTCCAGGCTACCCACTAGGCAATGGCACTCAAGGACCAGAACACAATAATTTTGACTTTTGCATTTTGCAAAATAAAAATAATTAACAGGAGATAAGAGTTTGTTTTTATTCCTTAGTTGCTGAATTATATTAGAGAACTGTAATTATCTTTCTTGTTTTTCATAGCTTGTGCTTTTTGTAAATTTCTTTATGCCTTGAATTTATTACCT
Organism: Hydrochoerus hydrochaeris; assembly: GCA_004027455.1. NCBI lineage: Eukaryota > Metazoa > Chordata > Mammalia > Rodentia > Hydrochaeridae > Hydrochoerus > Hydrochoerus hydrochaeris. The sequence goes on along the minus strand of PVLA01001003.1, from coordinate 151,095 downwards.
TTTGTTTAAATTATTATGATATTTCTTTAAAGGGATGTTTTACTCTTGTGGACACCACTTTGTATTCCTTTTTTACATATGCTGAATTTATTCTCATTTGATATATTTTTTTAACTTGCCATGGTTTACTAAAAGAAAAAAAAACAGAATAAGTAGTATTAAGTGTGCCATTAGTGAACACTGATATACTTAAAAGTTCATATTTTTATAAAATCTCACCTATGTTTCATTCAGGTCTTTATCTGCCCCTTAATACAATCCTAAAACAAACAGTGGCTACTTTTCAGCTAGTAATCATCATTAGGGCAGCTGCCTATAGGAGTCCCTTTTCTATAGGATCCTATAACCTTGGTGAGTCACCTAAACTCCTGAGTAGAGAGAGTGCTGGGCCCGAGAGGACAGATCAAAAATGTACATTGTGAGTGTGCAAAAAGGAGGATTACCAAGAAAAAATGTCTCTCATCCTTTTCAAAAGTGACATCATCAAGAAAGATTGTGACTCATTCTGGCCGTGACATTGGCAGAAGAGATGAGATGGTCTGTGCGTGTTTCCAAGGGTAATGTCTGAAGAGGCTCATCTCCCCTTGATAGACAGCAAGGGCTCAATTTTAATTACACAGGTCTCAGTTTAACTTGTACTTAAGCACCCAGCAGAAAAGTGTAAGTAAATGAGATAAACTTTTCTCACCTTTGTGCCCTCCACAGTAGCAGTTATTAACTATAGATGAAATCTCTACTAGTCTCTCCCCTGAACAAAAACAAAATTAATGAGACAAGCTGTGCTCCAAAATGAGATGGCATTAGACATTCTAACAACAGTACAAGAAGGTACTTGTACTGTTGTAAAGGATAAATGAGGTTCTATGGACCCCTGATCCTCCAGCCAATACCTCAGTGAATCCTTAACCTAGTAGGTGACAGCTTATGGCCATATGAGATTCTGAATTTCCGTAAAATTTCTTATCATCTTCATGGAAGGCTATTTCTTGGCCTTCCTAGTGGAAATATGTGTTGATTATATCCCAAAGAGTCTTGTCAATTTTACTGTGTGGCCCATGACAACTTAACTATTTATTTGGCCTTGTCTCCTCCATACGTAAAGCTATCCACCTACCCAAGACAAAATATCCGACCTCTACTGAGAGCCTTTTAGATAGAGCCTTTAGACAGTGTCTCTAACTGCCACTCACAATGCCTATCCTTATGCTCTATGGCCTTCAGAAGCCAGAATGGTCACCATGCCATGCCTTATCATGGTAGTTCAAGGTATCCCTTCAGAGGGGGAACTATTATAGAAAGCTAAATTGGGTAAAAATATTGTAAGTATTTAGGTAAGATTGGGCCATCCAGAAAGCCATTCTTGTTTTCCATACCTTGTGCCTTTTGTAAATTGCTTTATGCCTTTAACACACACACACATGCACACACACACACATACACACACAAACTATGGCCAGAGATGCATTAGTTTGAGACCAGGCCTCCAAATAACAACTAAAAGTGTGGGCCTACATACTCTCCAAGTGATGAGACTGATGATAACACCTGATCTAATGAAGTCAAGAGAGATATCAGTAACCTCAGTAGACAACCAAGATCCCCAGATCATCATCTACCTGAAAGGTTTTTGATCTCTGCATGCCTGATCACCATGTGACTTATTAGATCAATGTTACCTCAACAACTCACAGGTCCCCTTCTGTCAGTTCAGCCTCTGTTCTTTCATATCCATGTAAAACCTGATAGACCTGCCTTTACTGATTTAAAAATCATGGTTGCTCCATGATGAGTATAGGTTCTACCTGGGAGCCTTAGAAACACAGATATTTTAAGTTGGACTTTCCATTCGCCCTCAAAAACTAAAAAAAAGTATAGCTCTCTTGATTATTGGTCTTGTAACCAATGCTTCCTTTTTAAAACACGATTGTTGCAGCTCAAATCAATTTTAACTTTTCCTAAAGGCCGCCAGGGACCTCCAACCAGCTCCTTTCCAGACCTTCTGGTCTTGGTCAATGAGAGCTTAAGCTGCACAAAGGCTTCAGAGGTGCCTGAAGCATGTCAGATACCAACTCTATGTAACTCTTAGAATGGAGGATAAGTCCATTTCATTCTAAATAGACTCAGATCTGCCCCTCCACTGCCTTCCAAGGACCAGCCTCTTTGGCCTGAGTTGCAGCTGCGGCAATTAATGACAAAGTTTCCAGGACTTTCAAAATGCCTCCAACTTGGAGTTCCTTAGGTCAAGACCTTTTCTCACACTATCTTCTGATCATCCCTATGTGCCCCAGTCCTCTGCTCAGACAAGATATCCTAACTACATTGTCTGCCATTCTCACCATTCCCTATGCTTGTGCTGTTTCTCTCACTGCTCTCTTCTCTCCATTTCCACCTTGCTCAAAACCCTCTTTTCTACCACAAATGTAAACTCTAAGATCTGTGACACCTCTTTGCCTTCCCCAGCTCTCAAACACCTCTCACCATCCCATGAGAGCCAAGTCACTCCTATCCCTCCCATTGCCAATATCCTGTCCCTGACCAGGCTCTAAAGATAGTAAAACCAATTATTTTTCATCTGCTCCAACACAGTCTTCTGGGCCCTGTCAACTCTCCACACAACACTCCCTTTCTCCCAAGTCAACAGACAGATGGGACATACAGAGTAGTGCAGGACCTCTGCCCTTCTATCCATTCTGTGGTACCCAACCCATACATCGTTAAACCTTCTCTCTCCCCATCTACTACCCATGAGTCAGTCTTGGCTTTAAAGGATGATTTCTTTGCTGTTTCCTCATTCCCTTCTCATAGCCTCTTTGCCTTTACCTGGATGGGCGCTGACATGGGCCATTCTCAAATCTGACCTGGATGTCCTGCCTCAGGGATTCAGAAGCAGCCTCCACAATCTTAGCAGAACTTCAAGTGATTTACTCACCTTCCACTCACCTGTTTCCTGCTTTATATAATAGACGGATGATCTCCCTCTCAGGAGCCCTCTTGCAAGCCCTCCAGGTGGGCCTCATGACTGCTTCCCCTAGTAGGGCCCCTGTTAGGTATAATCCTCCTTTGTTTATTTAGGCCGTGTCTTTTCAGACTTCTGTCACAGTTCTAGCAAGACCAAACAATCAATAATTGGCAACTTTTGCTCCTCTCCTTCCCCTGATATGAAACAGTTTCCTAAGGTTTCTTTCCCATTCTGTTAGCCACTAAGCCCATTGCTCACAAAAGTAGCAGTTGTGAGAAATGACATCCTACACTTTGTCTTCTTTTCCTTTTTGTTTATATTTTAAAATATACCACAGGAATATCAAGCTTGACTTGACAAAAGTTTCCCAGCACTCAAACTGTTTTTAATCAATCCCTATTGGTCTCTGAAAAATTGCAATGCAGAGCAAGAGCTCCCCTCAGCAAGCGCCCGACAAGATGTCAGAGAACACAGTACAAAAGTTGTCAAGCATCAGAATACATGTAATCATTTACACGAGACACCCCCAAGAACTTTGCCTGCTGTAGCAACAGAAATTGAGAAAACTTTGGCCATTGACATTAATTAAGAGCTTCCCACCTAATGTCTTTTGCCTTTCAAGCCCTACAATGAAATCCACTTGTCTTTGTTCTCTACAAATGGACATTTTGCACTCTGCTTTCCTGCACCCATGCAGCACAAATTTCATGCTATGTGCAAACAAGCTTGGTGGTCTCTGAAGCATGCCATTCCTTACACCTGCCTGAACTCTTGGTTTGCTCTAAAAAAACTCTCTTGAGAAAGTGGGTCCTTGGCCACTGATTCAGGATGCCTTTTGTCTCTTAGAAAGAAGCTGTCTTTCTCTCAGTAAGTAGTTCCTACTCTTAATCTCCATTGTTCTGGAAATTCTTCTTCAATTTTAGGAAATGCAAACTCAGCATATCTGGTATCTGGCAGGTTGGGAGTTACATTTCTCTTTTATAATTTGGATTATTTGAAGGTCCTCTCTCATCACTATATCAATAGAATCATGCTTTTACTTACAAAATATTTCCTGATGAAAATTTTTATTCCACCCAGGATGATGTCAGTCACAAAATAGATATGTCTAGAAATTTCATCTACACTCACTTTTCAAAACAACAACAGAAAAAAAACCCCGAAAACAAAACCTAAAACAATCCTGACCGACCACTATTGAGTGTAAGCATTGTTCTCTACAGATTAAGTAATTATGTGACAAATGGAAAAGTAATTAATTAAAGGTTAAGTCCAATTTAGAGTACCATGAAACAATGTGTTTATGCTCTTCTTTTTGGAAATTTCTAGGGAAAAAGGGGAAATGTTCATTAATTTACTCTCAGAATGTTTATCCTTGGAGTCATGCCAGGTATCCATTCTTGAATATTGGGCCCAGAGGAGGAGCATTGCTGCACTACCCGGTGCTCATTATATGGGGCACCCTGGAATTACCTGTCTAGTGGCAAGGCACACGTTGTTCCGTTAAACTCACAGTTGCTCCCTAGTGCAATTTTCAGACAAGACTTGCTGGGAAACTATCTATTTACTTAAGACCGAAACAAATCTTTTAGAGTGATTTAATTTATCCCAGAATTTAAAAAAGAAGAATCTACAAAAATATATGATTGACATATTAAAACATATAAATGTAACTTGCATAAAGAAAATCATATGTAACAAAAATATCTCAATTCCTTATCCTTTTATATTTTCTTTGAGAAAAAAATGCAAAATTTTCAAATTTTTAGACAGATGATATTGGAAGCAATTTTTTCACCAACTTTCTTTTGAGTATCATTTAAAGTAGGACTGTATTAAAAAAGATCCTCATCTTCACACACCCTTGTACTTTTTCTTATTCACCTCTCATTTCTGGACCTTAGCTATTCAAATGTCATCACCCCTAAAACCTTACAGAACGTATTGACTTCTGCCAAGAAAATCTCATTGCTGGAATGCTTCACTCAAATGTTCTTTTTTATTCTCTTGGGTAGCAGTGAATGTTTTCTTCTCTCCTCCATGGCCTATGACCGCTATGTAGCTATCTGCAGCCCTCTGCACTACCCAGTAATTCAATGTCCTGCTTTCTGGCTCCTATGCAATTTCTTTAGTGGAAACCACTGTGACTGTATATTGCATTTCTGCAACTGTAATGTAATTCACCACTTTTTCTGTGACACATCCCCAATTTTAGCCAATGTTAGCCCTGTCTTGCAGTGACACTTATGAGGTTGAAATAATTATATTCATTTTTGCTGGTTCCACCCTAATAATATTCCTTATCTCCATATCTGGATCCTATGTGTCCATCCTCTCCACTATTCTCAAAATTAATTCCACTACAGGAAAGAAAAAAGCCTTCTCTACCTGTGCCTCTCATCTCCTGGGGGTCACCATCTTTTACAGCACTCTAATCTTTACTTTTTAAAACCCAAAGAGTCCTACTCCTTGGGAAAGGATCGGGTGGCTTTTGTGTTTTACACAATTGTGACCCCAATGCTGAATCCACTCATTTATAATCTTAGAAACAAAGAGGTTAAAAATTCTGTCATTAGAGTCCTGCAGAAGACAGAAGGTTGCAACCAATTAAAAGAAGTATGTTAAGTATTTACATTTGATTTTCCTTTTTAAATTAGAAATTCTTCTGTTTTTGAAAAACATGGGTTTTTTTGTTGTCATTGCTATTGTTTTCTTCTCTAGCTGTTCTGTACTTTAAAAACATGGTATTTAACATTTTAAGGTACATAGTTTTAGATATTGCATGTGGCAATCATAAATTGTGTTAAATATGTGAGCGAATACATGTGGCTTCAAGGGCAACTACTGTGCAAAGAAGAAATCTTATTTATTGTATTGAAAACTATATTGTACAACACCCATGCATACTATACTTTTAGAAAATGTTATGAAAATGTCCTCCATTGTCATCCTGTTTATATAATAGAGACTAATAGTAACAAATTTTTCAGCTTTATATGCATTTAAAAATGAACATTCCTGCATTTAGATTCTAGATCTGCCTACTTTTGGGCAAAGAACCCACATTGATTTACTAAAATCTTAACAGTACATATTGCCAACTGCACCAGATGCGTAGTAATTCCATGTCTGTATGATCAGAAGATGGATGTAAAACCTTCAGGGCAACCAAAATGAATACTGGCTGATACCATCAGATGTCTTGCTTTCCTAAAATATTTAATATCTAGTTCATATTTTTGAATAGCATTCCTTCATGGTTTATGAATTTTTAAATATATAAGCATAACACCTAAACTGAGAAAAAATAAATGAAGCTGGCAGTTTCCATTTTTGGATTCAGAATAAAGTTAAATATTAGAAATTAGTTATAGGAAAGACATATGTCTTAATGTAGAAGAGAATTTGGAAAATGAAGATTAATAGAGAAAAGCAAAGTCTCGTGCTACTGTCAGTTCTGTATGTCAGTTCTTCTTGATGAGTGGTCATGTGGTTATGAACGCAGGTCACCTGCGGCAGTGAGCACTGAAATGTAACACAGGAAGCGCTTTGCACCTGGGCTGGGCTGCGGACCCTGCAGAGAGCGTGCTTGGTGACAGCCCAGGCGTAGGTCGTGGTCCCTGCTGCTCCCGAGCCTCCCCGCGCCTCCGGTGTGATCCTCGCTCCAGCGTTACAAGCCCTTTTCCCAAACTCTCTCTCCACTATCTCCGAGGGCCCCTTTGTTCTCTTTATGTACCTGAGACAGAAAATCTCTGTGATACACAGAGTGGCCATCGGCCCCCACTTCGAGCGGGGCTTCTTTCATCATGCCATTCGAGGCGCTGGAGAGCAGCCTGTGTTAATCACTGGGGAACTACATCTCCGTGTGTTTAATATAATTTCTATCGTTTCTTGTATCATATGTGCTGCTTTATTTATTTCTTTAAAGTAGATACCTCATAATCTGTATAATTGTGTCTTGCAATGTGTTAACACACTCTCCGTGTATGAGCAATGTTGCTCCTGCCATTGGAGAGCACTTTGAACCAGAAATGCTGTGAATTTACCCGTGAAGTGACACCTGTCTCTGTGCTGTGACACCTGTCAGGTGTGCCCCTGTGAGCCATGCTGAAGCCTCTCCTCCTGTGAGACGACAGGGAACCTCGGCCTGCTGCTTCTTTGCCTTTCTCCTGATGTCTTCAGGTTTGTGGTGTGCTTTAAAAACAAATTAATGACTCATATTTGTGCCATTTTAAAAAAATTAATGGAAATGTTAGAGACGAAAGAGTTGACAATGAATTTAGAATCTGTGATATTCCACAGGTTTAGATCAAGAATAGATAAAAATCTAATTTTTGACATTGTAGGAATACATTCTATGGGTACATTTTGAATTTTCTCTTTGGTATTTTAAAAGTTTTTTTTTTTTAAATAAAATAGATTTCAGTTTTCCATGGAAACTTCTTATCTCAACTGACATAACTTATTATAGTGATTATTCTACTCCAAGGATGTGATTCTATAAATGATTTATTTATTATAATTTACTTTGGTTTTTATAAAATTATATTTGATCATTTGGATATCTGAAGAAAAATGCAACATCATTACTTTAAGAATTAAGACATTATGTTTAAGCAATTCCTAACTTTTAAAGAATTCATTCAAATATTTTAAAGTGTACTATGTTGTTTATATTTCTAAATGAGTGAAAAAATCATGCATTATCCAACATCCACATCACATGAGACTATTATCTATTGCTCTTTTTATACCTCTGATTTGTAAACTCTATATTCATAGGTATTCTTGGTTGTTTTTTTTGAATTACAATTAAGAATTTAATTGTAAGGGTGCCATCTCATCACATAAAAGTCTTAATAATTTCATGTATTTATTGGCTTTTTTCTCTTTTCAGTTGGGTTTCTAAAACGTGTTTTTTTTTTCTTACATTCATTTTTATGTATGTGTGTTAGAAAATTATGCTATTGCTTTTTGTTAGAAAACCTATCAACAGAATCTATAATTTTGTAGAAATATTTACATTGAAGCAATTCTTAAATGTTGGTAAAGTTTGAACTATATTATTAAACATGGAAGGAAAAAATTATACCATATTGTTAAATAAGTGGATTTTAATCTGTTGGCCATAGGGAACATTTAAACTATCTGCTTTTGCCCAATCACTTATTTCTTAATATCACTGCATACCACGCATAGTGGAAGTTATTTCTCTGCAATATTTTAAGATATCATGCCCTCTTTCTTAGTACCAGTGTGTTATGTAGTATAATTATGATTTTTTAAAGTCAATAATGCAGCGCAGCAAAATATGACAGCCTAGTTTGCTTCATAATAATTAATGGGTAGATAACAATACCTCTATTATAGTTTATCAAAGCACAAGTCATTTTAAAAAGTGTTCATTGTTTAATACAGATGATAATAGGAGACAGAGTGTTTGGCACTAGTTACTAAATCTTCAAAAGTAAAAGTAGAAACTTATGTAGACACAATGAATTTGGTAAAGGAACGAATAACTTGTCAGATGGTGGAAAATGAAGGGCAGGGCAATTGTATTAGGAAACAGTTTTACTAGTGCAATAAAATATTCAGGGATGGATTCACTCAAAAAAATATAATATTAACGGCTATCACCTGAAATTGTCGGTGTTTCATACTTACTCTGTTGGTCAAATGTCTTGGTTTGCCTGCTTTTTTGTGAGTAACTCAGTGCTCATTTTTCCTATCATTTGCTCTCATTACCAGTGTTCCTTCCCCTACAGAGCACAGAGTTCACCTAACCTGTTATCGGTAATTCCAGTGGGAAGTATGGGTGGGAATCCATCTTACAAATTATGCAGAATGCATTCATAAAAATTTTTTCCATATAATAATCTAATTTATTAAGTAGACAATTACTCTTATTAACTCTTACCTTTAAAGTAGTCCAATTTTAATCATCAAAATCATAAGTTGAATACTTGTGTAATAAATATTACTTTCTATTTAATTTTTTGTGAGGACTTGGTAATATATTTATTCTATTGTTGATATTATATTTATTTCTCTTTATACAGTAATTAACTTTGATTTTAATGCTACATAACATATTAATAACACCTAAAATAATACACAAAAGAATTTTCCTTATTTGGTTCTGGGGAGTGAGCCTCGATCATGGAATATAATAGGCAATCACTGTTCCATCAAACTACATTTCCATTCCTCATTAGCCAACCTGTAATATAAGACTTCTTGAATAATATTCACCAATTTCCCCAATATTTTGTTATTTTTCTCATAAATGTTATTTTTACATGACTTAAAGTCATGATATAATTTCCCTTAAGTCTTTTGTTTTAAAGTGATGGAAATTAAAATTTGCAATACTTGTCAGGTTTTTTTTTACATTTGTCATTTCTTTCTCTATATAGACTCAAGTCTCCTTCATAGTTATGCTTCCCAGGATTCTTTGAACTTCTTAACCAATGGCCTTATAAATTTCTTATTGTAAAGATATTGACTATCATATACTCACATTTTCCCTGTTCCTTCTTTATATCAGTCTGATAGTCCTCCCCAGTTATGTTAGCCCCCCCGCAGTTATGATATACTTTTCCTCATTTCCACTTCTTCACATTATTTCTGTTTACATAAATTCTGTTGTTCCATTTTCAAGTTGATAGTTATTTCTTCATCTGCACTGACTCTACTGTTGATCTTCTTGTAGGATTCTATGTATCTGACTTTGTGTGTGAGTGTGTGCATGTGTTTGCATGTGTATTTCCAGTATTATACTGAATAGTTTTCATAACTTCCATCTACCCAGTGTAAATTCTGATGTACTGGTGCACATTTTTTAGCCTATGGACTAGAAATCTTATTCAAATGACTATCAATCTTTGTAGACCAATACTAGCAAGAATGTTTTGACTTGAACAATTTCATGGTGTCCATTATTCACATATATATTTGATAGTGATGAACAGAAGAGGCTTTGGGTGTTAGTATATGCTCTTTCAATTGCAGACCTCTGGATTTATATTTATCGTGGTACTTTATCATGGTTTAATCTGTAGCTGAGATTTTGCATGCTTGTAGTGTTGGATCATTATCCCACACTTTGCACTCAATGAGCGATTTCCTGAGTTCCACAACTTGTTGGAAAGGACTTGACTTTGGAATTTAAATTATTTCAAAAATGTGAATTTAAACTTGGGAAAATTTCAACAAAATTATGATTTTGTAGATTAACTAGACTTTTTAAAAAATAGAGTAGAAGTTTTGTTGTAAATTCTTGCAACCTATGTGCAAATGAAACTTCTCTTACCCATTGCTGTGACTTTGAGAATCTTTTCTATTGCACCACATTTGTCAGTGCATTATCAACTTCTAAGTCTTGAAAATGTAATGGTATCAACTCAGCCCTTTGCTCACTGAACCTATCCACTCTGCTCTTATGCTGCTACCTTCTTTGCCCAGCCCTTATTTTATTCTTTCTTTTGTGTTTCTTCCATCCTTCCTTGCTCTCTGTCTTCCTCTTGTCTCTATTCCTTCTTCCCTCCAGTTCTTCCTCCTGTATCCCATCCTCGCTTCCTTAATTCCATCCTCCTTCCCTCCCTCCATTCCAAATTCCCTCTCTCCCTCTGTCCCATCCTTCCTTTGTTCCTTTTCCCTCCCCTCCATTTACATTTTTGGGACTATATCCTATTAACTGAAATCCAAAATATATAAAACCCACAAGTCAAAGGAATGGAATGAGTTATGAAATGCAGTGGAAATAAATTCCATATGATACCTCATAAGCATTACTTCTCTGTTTTATTTTTGACATTAAATTAATGAAGATCTTCAACACAAAGTAAAAAAATCTAGTGATTCCTTTATTGCTTAATACAACATAAATTTGAAAACAGGAGATCTTTTCTGGACAATTTAACTGTTTGTACCAGGAGTTGAACTCACAACCTCTCACTTGCCAGGCAGGCACTTAAGACAATGAGTTAAATCCCTGGCCCTGATAATTAACTTTTAAATTGGGCATCAGAGCTACATAAAATTGAGCCAACTATTTACAGTTTTATATATGGGTTTTTCATCTGGTACACAGTGAAAAAGGACAACCATTTCACAGAGATATAACCACAGAAATTACAAGTATTAATACTAATCTAATAAATTGCGTAGATGTGCAGATTTTTACTGTTGCAAGGGGGGAGATTTTCTGCCACTTTTTTAGGGTTTCTGGGTAGGTTTGAAAATGGAATGACAAAGAATTTAACTATGCAAATTTAGTCTACAAAATTTTACATGACAGTGGGCTAGAAAATGGCAAGCCGAAGCAGCCACCCCTCACAATGCATTTCAGAGCATTTTTACTCGGTGTCCATGAATATTGCAGCCTGATCTTCTTTAACCATTCCTGCCCTCCTACCCTCTCCATTGTTACCTTTACATGATCAGCAACGTCAAAATCGTATTCTGATAAAGGGTTTCATAATAAAGCTTAGGCCATGATCTCACTGTGTCGGCCACTGAGACTATATTTTTTTCTTTTCTACTCCAGATTCCTAATTTCTTACATTACAGACTTGTGTCACCATGTCTAGCTATTGGTGCTTCTTCTTCCTTTTTTCTTTTGATGGAGAGAGCATTTGAAAAAGTGTCTGCCTGTGTAATTCAAGCTGGCCTTCAAATTACTATGTCACTTGGGCTGACTTCAGCTTCAGTTATTGTCTGTCTCACTTTTCTATTGCTATGGTAACACACAGCACTATACCTATACACTATACCTCTGTTTTCCTTCTTTTTTTTATTCTTCAAATTACTTACATGTTGTGTTTCTCATATAAGAGAAATCATGCATTCAAGGGTCTATACCCAACATTGCAGATAAACAGCTCTGTGAGGAAATTGGTTATTGGGGACCACAAATTCACAATGGCTAATTTTGCTTGCTTCCCTAAGAGAAAAATGGAGGCTTGGGTTTATGGTATCACCCTTTGAGACTTATCATCCGCTCTTGGGACAAACCATCCCCTCTCACTCACTAAGACTAAACTACTATGCTGAAAAGAATACTCCAGAGCAAGGTCCTTCTTAGCATAAAATCATCTCCATGCCCTTGAGTCATCCCAGGATTATTCCTTGCCTGAAGTGTCATCCACTTCTGACCCTTCCTTTTGAATTTTCTATCCCTCCCTATCACTGTATACACCACTGCATTGTACATACCCAATAAATAGAGGCTGTGTGGAGTACCTGGGTCTGTGCCCATCCTGAGGCACTGACCTCCCAGCCCCCCATCATGCATTACTAAATTTCTCTTTGCTCCTTAATTTATATTTCAGTGTACCTTCTTATGGGTAATTGGGGACCTTGACCAGGTCACCAATAATTGGAGAAGCAGAGCACCACAAGGTTGGTATGTGAGGGAGCTAGCACACAGGGAAACCCAGGTACATGGTGTTTAAAAAGATGAGTAATGGAATAATTTCACTGGCACAGAATAAATGGTTTCTCAGGGCAGAAAGGAATTTCTCTTCCCCATGCCGATAAGAGAAAAATCTCTGTTTATTCTGAGTGCCACCTGTGCTACCAGACAGAGACAGCAGCTGAGGAGAAGAAGACCTGAGCTGAGCCATCTGAGTAGGGATGGAAGCAATGGTGACCCATGTTTCCCTCTGCAGGGAGACAGTGCTGGGTCTGGAGCTTTCTTGGAAGTTCCCTCTCCTCTGCCCAAGGAGAACAAGCAGGAAAAGGATTCAAACATCATTGGTGTTGCACCCCAGCTTTTCAGACCTTCTGGATGCAACACCACTTCTCTCCAGACAGTTAGACCCTCTAATACTTAGATTGGGTCTAAAAGAAGGGTAACTGAGAATAGGTGGACCCTGCATTTCCTGTCACCCTCCTTCCAAGAGCACAGGAGACTGAGGTGCATGTGTGGTTCACATCACCCCTGGAAAATCTGGGAAAGGACTGATGTCATCATGGAGGGACAGAGTTCAGCTTCCTAACTGACAGAATTCATTTCTCCCACTGAGACTGAGAATGAAACAGGGATAAAAGACAGCTTTTGTCTCTGCTTTTCTAAGGCCTTGACCTCCAGGAGAATTCTAGTGGGAATTCTGGTCTCTAGTATAGATGCCTCCACAAGAAGGAATAATTCCATGTTCATGTGTGTGTGTTTTGGTTTGCATGAATGTGTGCTTATGTAAGCATTGGAGTTACTGTTTTTGTTGCTACAGTGTGTTTTTGTGAATTGTTAGGTTTTCTCACTGCGTCTCTAATCTTCCAACAGACAAAGATCTGCTAGTTCTTTTATTGTGTTTCCTCTGCCCATATTATTCTCACTATATTCATATTCCCCTGCTTTCCCTTCCTTGTTCTTCCTCCTCCCACAGCTCTGGAGTGCCCTCTCCTGCCTCCTTTTCTTCTTATACATAAATCTTCTCATTAAGGTCTCACCTGGATGCATATCCCAACTTAGTACTCTCTGTTTTTGATTGTAAATTAGCAGGAATGGTGGATAATCTCTCAAACAAATCATACATTATATGCTGCTTTATGATTGTTCTGTGCATATTGATGTTATTCACGATAATTCTGTTTTTGTAAAGCAGTGGTGAGAATTCTGCCTCACTGAAAATTCAGTAACAAGAATCTAAGCTTACTAAACCTGAAACTAGCCCTTGAAAAAATTCAGCTTTTTGGTTGTATTTTAATTTCTTGTTATTCTTTTCAATACAATATTTTAGGTAACTATATATTAAAAAGCAATATTTTTCTACCAACCATTGAAAAATATATTTTAGTATCTGGCCTGTTTACGGTTTTTTTGCTTATTTTTCCTTTTAAAAGTAAAAAAAAATACATTAAGTACACTAAAATAATGAAATACATTACATGAACATGGCTAAACAGGCTGATAAACCAGTTTGGAGACTCAGCCCCATCCCTGTCAGGATTCAGATTCTTCAGCTGCAACACTCAGCTTCTTAGAGGAGCCTGAGGAATGTCCAAAGCATAATGTGTGAGGGTGTTGCTGAATAACGGCTGACACAGCAGGTCATGGCAGAGTGTATTTTGTCATAAAATTAGGGTAAGACACTGAACACATGGTACTATAATAAAAATGCAAACCTAAAAGTACACTACAAATTATTTTTTTACTCACAAAAGATAATAGACCAGAGGAAATTATTATTATGCAATTTCGCTTTCCTTGCTTTATTTTCCTCTTCAAATTGCAGTGCTTTCCATTTTTCTAAGGTGTATGCATTATGTCTGTGGCCAGGCCATGCGCTTAAGTATTAAATATTTCTAAATGAAAGCTGAGTTTTTCATCTTTCATGGTGTCAGTGGTTAAGTATGACTCAGGAACTTCTCCAGCTTCCTCGCCATAAAAGCAATGCTAACAAATCACATTATTCCTAGAAACTTTATGTGTCTATGTGTGAATTTAAAAAATAAGTCAAGGAAGGTCAGGAAAAACTTCCAGTATTACAAGAGAAAGTGAAGTGTTTATGCTCTAAATGTAGACTTCAAAGGAAAAAGACAAAATCTTATGTTCTTTAAATCCTTGAAATTCTGACTTGGAATCTGGCCAAGAAACCATCCTTGGAAGTGACTCCTCGAGGAGGACCAAACACTGCAGTGATCTGAACTTGCATTATATGAGGGCCTTGGAGTCCCCAGACTCACAGTAACCTTGTACACAGGTCTGTTTCCCTTCACAGTTCTGTATCAGATTCTTTTCAGAGGAAACTTCTTGGTGAAGCTTTCATTTCATCAAGATTTGAACAAAATTTCTAGGCAATATAGCTTTCCTCAGAATAAAAAACTGAATGCAGAAAAACTTTAAAGTATCTCTAGAAAAACAAGCAATTTACAGTAATTTTCAATTTAACTCTATGGTTTCATATTGATTTTCTGAGAATATTTTGTAGCTCACAGATTTGTAAATCTGTAACACTGGAAAAGTGTTTTTCAAACAGGTTTGGCCCACAGTAAGTATCTTTCTCAAAACTGGAGGTGATTATGCTATATAAAATGAGATTTTATAAAAAATTATGTACACACTTAGCATGGGTGTCCTATCAGAAGTAAGCAAAAAATGAAACATACAGTTGATTAACTCAAAGCATTCAAACACTATACATACTATGAAAGAAACTTTTTTTGACAAAATGTAATTTTATGTGGGCAGGAAAACTGATGCATGTTCAAGGTCCTCCTGGGCTACAAAGTGATTTCACACCAATCTGGACTACACAGTGAAACTGTGTCGTTTTTTCTCTGTTACCATTTATTGAAGAATATAATATGAAGGTGACTCACCTAAACTTCCAGAAAGAAATTACTCAACGAGTCTAAGAAGTCACTAGGAATAAAATAACAATGAATAATACACTAAAAAAGGATTTTAGCACAGCCAATTATAATATTCTTATTCAGGGTTGCCGCTATTGAATGCTCTCTGCTCTCCTCCGTGGCCTATGACTGCTATGTAGCTATCTGAAGCACACTACACTATCCAATCATTATGTCTACAAGATGATGCATTACCCTGCTCACTGGTTCCTGTGTTATTGGTTCCGTGAATTCCACTGTTTTTGGTGTTTGCATGAGCAGACTACATTTCTGCAACTCTAATATAACCCATCATTTTTTCTGTGATGTGTTCCCACTGTTAGCCCTGTCTTGTAGTGACACTTAGGAGGTTGAACTCATTATAATCATTTGTAGTGGACTCAATGCATTGTTGCCTGCTTTCACCATAACTGGATCCTATGCATCCACTCTCTTCACTGTCCTGAAAAGTAATTTACTGCAGGAAAGAAAAAAGCCTTCTCTACCTGTGCCTCTCATCTCCTGGGGGTCACCATCTTTTACAGCACCATGATCTTTACTTATTTAAAACTGAAGGAGTCCTACTCCTTGGGAAAGGATCAGGTGGCTTCTGTGTTTTACAGGATTGTGATCCCCATGCTGAATCCTCTCATCCACAGTGTCAGAAACAAAGAGGTGAAAAACTCTGTTGTTAGAACCATGCAGAAGAGAAGGGGCTCCAGAAAATTAAAATAACAGTGTTGGTAGGCATTCCCACTTTTCCATTTGTCTTTGGATATTTCTTCGGGGAATTGGTCCCATTCTAAAAAAAAACATATTGTACTTTCTTTCCTCCTCTCCATCTCCCCCTTGTTTAACAAATGTGATCTTGCACATTTTGAAACACAAGTTCAAACAAATTACATTGGATGTTGGAGCCATGAATTAATGGTTACATCCATGATCTAAAAGAATTGTGTGCAAAACGTGTGCAAAATGAGAAAAAAATCATGATTTTAAAATCTATATCAATATAGTATTTCTTCATGTTGCATTTTAGAGAATTTTTAAATGAAAAATAACTTCATTTTTCAAATGTTATTTTGTTTATCATGATTATCAGGTGCAAGATCTGGGGCAATGGCTTTCAAGTCAAGATTACAACATTTGGATTCTAGATCCAGCTCTCTCCAGCATTCCACCCACTCTAACCCACTGAAACAGTAAGATTCAGTACACTAACTGAATAGAGTTTATCCATGACATAGAAAGTATATATCATAACTCCATATGCTATATTCAGAAGAGGAATATAAGCTTTTAGGACTATAAAGTAAATGCTGGCCATTTCCAACAGAAGAGTGGCATAGCTATAATACTTCAATATATTATATACTTCATGTTTCTAAACAGTATTCCTCTGTTTTACAAATCTCTTTCATTGAATTCAATTCACAAAGATATATACAGATAAAAATAACACAGCAGTTCTCGATTTTGGACTCCATATGTATTAAAGGGGAGTTAAGTTACATGAAATGCTATATAATAATGTAGGCAATAGTGTGGAAAATAATCATTAGAGAAAAAAGAAGCATTGTATACATTGTTGACAATTTATTGCATGTTTTTCTAGATCAGTAGTAATGAATGTTTGTCTATACATAGTTAATATAGTTCCTATCTTTCCTTAACAATTGCTGCTGCATTCTTTATTCACTTTAAAGTTTCATATATAATAATTGTCTTTTAATAAAACCTGTAAGACTAACATGTATCCAGTATATCAATTTAACTTAGACTCTCATGGTGTAGTGCTTTGAACCTGAAATGCTGTGAGTTCACCAATTCAAAAATTCATGAGCAATACCAAATGCTATGTGTTTTCCCATGAGCATGTTTTCCCATGCTAAAGTCTCCCCTTTCTGCACATGGCAAGGAGCTTCGCATTATTTCTCATGCTTTATCATCTGTGTCACTTGTCTAAAACATCCAGTTTGCCATTTACTTCTTATATTCTATCTTCTGATTCATTTGAAGTATTGTTGACATTTTCAATTGAATGTTTTCTTTGATTATTTGAGAACTGTCTTCTAGTATTTTGTAGTACTTTCCAGAATCCTTATTTGTACTGAAGCAGTCTATCAAATATTGTTCCATGATTTCTTCCTTGATTCATTCAGTTCTCTATTGATCATTGATCTCATTAAATATTTAAGTACCTGATAAACTCAGATTCTTATTTGCATCATGTTTAGCATAACTGATTATTTTTTAAATTATCAATCAGATATGCCAGATTCTCATTCTTGCTTCTCATTACCTGTGTAATGTTTATTTTGCTTTGTGCCAAACATGATCTTGCTTTCTGATCATGGTTATATCTTTCTCAATCTTGCTTCAAGTGAAAAATTTCATGGTTTTCTCTTGGATTTCTTGGAAGCATTTTGTCTTGGAATTTAGTTTTTGAAGGAATGTGAACTCAGACCTGAATCTCATAAAAATTGTGATTTTCTAGATTAATGGGACTTTTAAATACAAGATGGATGAAGGTTCATTATAGCTTTTTGTACTCTATGTGTAAATAGAAATTCTACCATCCTTTAACTGCTGTCCTATCCTATTGCTTCATAGCTATCTTTTATACATAACTTCACAATTTACACTACAGTAGCATTCAGTGCACTTATAAAATGTGACAGCACCTCCACATCAGGGAAATTCAAACTTATCCCATCCAGTCTGCTCTTGGGCTGTGCTATTGTTTCTTTTCTCCTAGCTCACTTGGTTCATCATTTTAGTTTTTCTTTCTTTGTATGACTTTACCTTATTAATAACTCAAGTCACATATATGTTACTAATCATTACAGGCATGGCCTGCATCAACAAATCCAGCAGAAATCATTCCTTGAAGGCTTTTAATATTTTCCTGCTTCTACCATTGACTTAATAAAAACCATTAATAATTTCTAAAGTTAGTTGTGGAAGGAGAATTTAAGAATTGACAATGAAAAACATCATTTTTGGATGCATAACAAACTTAAAAGTAAGACCTCTGTGACCCACAATTTAGGATCAAATTCAGACATCACTGGGAAGAGTTATGTAGCATTGAGCAAAGAACTTGTATTTAATTTTTTTTTACAATTTTCTCATTTATGATTAAAAGAAATAATACATTTGCTTGCAGATATTACCACAAAAACTACATGCATGAAAACATGTAAAATATTAGTGTCATTCCCTATTACTTAATAAGCTGCATATAATCAAAGACTATTTCTCTTGTAAGGGAGAGATGATTCTTCAATCATTTGGTTTCTGCCAGTGAAAATGAATCTGTCAGACAGTATTTAGTCTGTGCATGAAAATTTATTTTAGAGAATTTTTATATGATAGGGGTTTGAAAATGCCAGACCACAGGCAGGTAATACAGCTAATCTAGTCTTGAATACTTAAACAAGTTTCATGCAAACATGCATGTGGTATGCAATAATTACATCCATGTTGGGGAATTGGCACCTGCACAAGTTGCACTTGATCATTTTCAATCACCCTTCCCCTCTTAGGCCTTGCTGTGCTTCTATTTCTGAGTTCCACTTTCCCCTCAGCAACCACCTGTGATGCTAATTCCAAAAACCTCTATTTTATTTTTGTCATTAAATTATTCACATATTGTATTACTCAAATAACAAAAAGTGTGCATATGCTAGAAGATTTCTGCAAACCAACAAATACACAGCTCTTTGAGAAAACAGAAGAACCATAAGAAGTCACTGAATTACAACTTGGGTGAACCAGAAACCATTTAAAACTCAGAACCACTGGTGTTTAGAAAGATAGGACAAATATGAGAAGGAATCCCTGCAGGCCCCAGATGAAGAGCTACATGGGGTGGGCAGGGAGGTTTCCCTCCTCTCTCAGTAGGAGACACTGGAGCGTGTTCTGTGAGTGCTGACTTTGAGGCAGGGCAGAAATATGATGAAAAGGAAGGAACCTGGAGTTTAGGGCCCTGGGCAAGTGCAGCAGTGATGATTTCCAAGATTTTTGTCTGGATCGGGCAGCATGGGGTTTGCAGTGTCTCCGAAGTGCTCTCTCCTCTGCCTCAGTGCAGCAGTACAGGGTGGGGCCCTTGCCAAGCACCATCTGCAGTGGCCTCAGCATGGTCACCACTGTGGGATGGGCAGCACCCCCCACACTCCTCAGACGGAGAGGACCCAAAAGCCTTTTATCACTAGGGAGGTGATCCCCTCCTCTGTGGTGAGATTCTATCCAAGAGAACAGTGGTTGTGACACAGAGAAAGGGAAACCAAGAGGCTGAAGGGAATGTGCTAACATCAGGGTGCTGGAGAGGGAACCCCAGGCTGGAGGTCTCTGTGGACTGAGAACCCACAGTGTTCACCCCAGCTGATGGTTCTCAGTCAGTCAGGTAGATGGGAACCCCAAAGACTGTGTCCTCTTATACCTTCCAAACTTGTGGGAATCTGTGAGACCTTCTCCATATGGGTCTTGAGAGGCCTTGCTGTGCAGACTCCCATACCCCAAACTGTGGCCCATCCAGCCTGCTCACATCAGGGGCCCCGTGTGCTGTCTCTCTCTTTGTGTCTTTGTGTGTGTCCCCAATGTTTTACTGAACAACAGCAGCTTCCATCTCTGTACTGATAATTTTGGTATCTGCCTGCATGTACTTTTTAACTTTTTCTGGAAAATAGTTTTTTGAACATGTTGATGAATGAAAGCATTCACAATTTTACCAGAATCATCCTTATTACTTTTAAAATTTTAGCAGTAAATGTTGGAAGGTTTGTTTCTTAGTATAAATTATTGTACAATTATGGCAGTGTTCTAACATGGTGGAAGGCCAAAGCAGGAGTGTTTACCCTGACAGCCACCCTCTTCTTCTTTCCCTTTAGCCCAAATTGTTCTTTCTCTCTCATTTGTGCCTAAAGAAAATTACAATCAGTTCCTCACATATCATCAATACCTGCCCCATGCACCACTTCTGAACAGAGGTCATATAACCCTCTGACCCTTCTGTATCTGGTCAGAAGGAAAAAGCCAAACCCCTGTGGGTTTTGGGCTCCTCTCCTCTCTATATCCTCAAATAAATGGCCACTTTCACTTTATCTTTTCTTCTGCTTCTTTATTGTTCCAGAAAACTCTAATATTTTGGTTCTGAAACCTGGGAAATTAGCAGTGTGTTGGCTTCTGGGTGGTTTCCGTCAGTCTTGAGCTTCCTCTGCCTATGAGCCACTTTTACTTCCTCTAGGATCTGCTTATTTGCTGCTCCTACCGTGCATCCAACACCAACCCACCTTATTTGTCACAAGGGAGCCACTGTTCTGAGGTTTTCTGTTTCAATTTCTCAGTGAATAACACTTCTCATGCTCCTTGTAACTGAGGCAGAACTGTTTTCAGCCTTTGAAATTCATAAGCTTACATCAGATAACCTATCCATCGCCATCCCTGGAAAAAGATAACACTTCTCATGTTCCTTGTGCAAGACAGCCTGAGGGAGAACTGTCTCCCTCTTGTTCTCAGGGATCAAACCCCACATTCTTAGTGATGGCCAAGGAGAATGCATGCTGAGACCTTCCTTTTCACACTTTCAAAAAAGGTGACAACTTCTCTTGATAAGTGTGATCCAGGACAGCTCTCATGTTCCTTGGGTGGGGAGAGGGGCTAAAGCCCTTATATCCCAAGACAAAGTTGTTCTCTTGGCTGACCTTCAATTTGGTCACTATGGGGAATACTATTTCCTGTCCCCTGAAAAACACACTGCTGGAGTGCCTGGTTTATAACCTTGGTGCTCTTGGCCTCAAGAAGGCTACAAAAACCAAAACAAAACAAAACAAAAAACCTGATCTTTTATGGCCTGGTGGCTTGGCCAACCTACCAGCTTAATAGCAGCCCATGGCCTAAAGGGTAGACATTTGACCCTTCTATCCTTGAAAATTTACATAGCTTTTGTTACAACAGTGACAAATGGGCAAAAATTCCTTGTGTTCAGGCCTTTTTGTGGAAACCCAAGTATTTCTGGCTCACTCTCTCCACCAGGATCTCTCCCTTCTTCCTCACCAGACCCGTTAGATCATGTGCCTCCTATTTTTACTGCTCTTCCACCATATCCCAAAGCCCAAACCTCTCAGCCTTCACAAACAAAGGTCTTTGAGCCTCCTGTTTCATTCTCTCCCTTTTCTCACCCCCGACAGATCTAACTCTTCTTTTACTTTCTCTCCTCAAACTCAGACTCCTCAATCCCAGGTTCCTCACTCCCCTCAACCTGAGCTATCTATCCTATCAGACAGCCCCACTTCTTTTATCCCTTCTACCCCTGCATCACCATTTTCCCCACAGGCTCACCACACTTAGTCTTGTGTGTTTCAAAGCTTATCATACCACATGGTCCTCAACCACCATCTTACAGTCCCATGCCATGAAGTCTTCAGCACCCATCTTGCTGCAGCTCTCTTGATGGACAGGTGACATCTTGTGGTCCCTCATCGTGTGTTCAACAGCAATCATACTGCTGTGGGTCTCATGGTAACCAGCAATCTCATACTTCCCTGTCACATGATGATGAGCAGTTACTTAATGGTCAATCACCCTGCTCACAGATGCCTGCTGGGTGATTAGCTGCCTGGTGGCCATCTACACCCCCCTTTCCATAGCCTTCTCAGCCTCAACCTCTTAACCCCCTTAGGGAATAGGCTGGTCCTGTGGGGCTAGCTCATATTCACGTTACTTTTTCCCTTTCCAATGTATCTCAGCTCAAACATAAATTAGGTTCCTTTTCTGTTGACCCACAATATTATATTAGAGAATTAGAATTTTTAACTAATTGTTAATAATTTATATTCCAAGGATGTTTTTTTGGTTCTGAAAACCACTCTCAGATCAAAAGAGCTATAACAAGGAGCTCAAGAAAAAGCCAGTCATAAAGTAAATACTGCTGAGAATGTCCCTGGGCCTGCTGTGGTGCCTAAACAGGACCCCACTTGGGATTACCAAGAGGAGGTTCTTGTAAAGTACATAAGATGACTGAATGTATAGTTGTGGGCCTTAATAAAATAGTTCACAAGGAATCTAAATATAATAATCTTTAAAAACAGGTCCAAAAAGCTAGTAAAAACCCTGATATGTTCCTAACACATGCTAGGGACACTCTAAGTTTACTAATGTAAACCTAGACTTTCATGAAGTAATTGTTATTAACTCTTATTTTATTTCTCAATCTGCCTTTGACATTCATGTCACAAAACTACAAAAGGCTAAATTTGGCCCTCAAACCCCACATAGAGACCTTAATATGGCTTTTCATGTTTTCAACAATATAGGTAAAATTCAAAATGAAGAAAAAGAGGCACAAAAAAGAAATTTGCAAAATACCAGTCATCTTTTAGCAGTGGCACCTGGGACTCCCAAGACTGGTAAACCAAAACAAGGCAGAGCTGCATGAGTCCCTCCTGGGCCATGCTTCAAGTGTGACAGTCAGGGACACTGGACTAGAGAGTGCCCCAACCCATGAGTTCCTCTGGGGCCCTGCCTCCTCTGCAATCTCAAGGGCCATTGGAAGAATGACTGCCTTAGTTGCTAGAGAGTGGGTAAGCCATCCTCTAATTCCTTGCCCTCAAAGGAGATGTCTTCACCACTGCATTCATTGCTGGGTAACTTACTTGGACTCACTACTGAAGATGGACAGGGCTCAGGGCCCATACCCCATTAATACTTCTCAGAGGCTTGAGTCTCACTAGAGGTCTCAAGTAAGACATTTTCTGTACTTATAGATTTGGGGTTCATATAGTGTTCTTCCTGAGTTTTTGGGCAGTTATATTAAATCCTCAGAGTCAGTAGTGGGTGTTGATGGCCAACCTACACAGCCTCTACAAACAGGACCTATTCCATGCAGGTTCCAAACTCTCTTTTTCACCAATAGCTTTCTGGTAATTGCAACATGTCTCACACCCCATTTAGGTAGGGATCTCCTCCAAAAACTTAACTTCTTTATATTTTCAGTACTCACAGCTCTCATCCTGGAAACACCATCACAATTCACTACAAACCCATCCCCTCCTCTGCCTTCTTCCCTTGCTGATCCCATAGTCTGGGATACCACCAACCCCACCCATGCTACCCCATGCTATACCTGTTTTAATTTATCTCAGAGATCCTTCAGTCTTTCCTTGTCTCCCCAATATCCTATAGCTTCCAAGTCCTTATGAGACCCTACATCTAAAATCGAGTCTCTTTTAGACAATGGTTTTCTCAAACCTTCCCATTAACCCTACAACACTCTCATTCGCCTTGTACTCAGGCCTAATGGGTCCTATTTCTGGTACGAGGTCTTATTGTAATCAATGACACTGTTAGCCCAATTCATCCAGCAGTGCCAAACTCTTATACTGTATTCTCTCATATCCTTCCCTCCACACTCACTTCACAATCATAGACCTTAAAGATGACTTTTTTACCATTACCCTACACCCTGATTTTTATGATTTCTTTTCATTTATATGGACTGACCCAGACACTCTTAGGTCTCAACAACTTACCTGGACAGTGCTTTCCCAAGGGATCAGGGAAATTCCTCATTTCTTTAGCCAAGCTCTTGCTGCTGACCTTACAACTTTTGATCCTATCCATAGCACTCTCGTTCAATACACTGATGCCCTTCTCCTGTGTTCTCCATTCCATATTTTAGCCATAGCCAGTCTCATCCATTTTTCTCTCCAGTCATAGATGCAGGGTTTCTCCTGATAAAGCCCTAATAGTTTCCCAAAGGTCAAATATCTGGGTCTCTCTCACTCATACCACTTACATCACTACAGATCACTAGGCAATTCCTTAGGTTCTCCAGGATCCCATGACCAAACTTCAGATTCTATCTTTCTGGGTTTAGCTGACTTCTTTCACCTCTAGATTCCTAACTTTGCAGTTCTAGCCTGACCCTTCTACAAAGTTTCCAAGGGTTCCTTATCAGAACCCCAACAATCCACTGTACCCATATATACCTCCTTTCAAAAGCTAAAGGAGTCTTTCCTAAGGGCCCTGGCCCTTACTTTTCCTGTTTCCACCTAATCCTTAACCCTGTACACTACCTCTCAGGGTCACAATGCTCTAAGTGCACTGGGACACATAAAGGTATCATCTTTTAAACCTGTAGCCTATTTGTCAAAACAACACAGTGCAAAGATGGGAAACTTGCCTCTAATCCCTTGTGGACGCAGTCTTATTAATACAGGCAGCTAAAAAATTCACATTTGGACTATCTATTACAGTACACTCATCTCATCATCTAAATGAGATTATCTCACTTAAGACACTCCCTGCCATGATGATCCCTTCTTGCCTTCAACAGGTACATCCAGTCCTCTTTCAGGACCCTTCTACCTCTATTGTAACTAGTGGTCCTCTTAACCTGGCAACTTTGCTTCCCACCTCAGAAGGCCACCCTCACCATGACTGTACTGAGGTCTTACATAACTCCCTCCCCTTTTCCTTATACTAGTAACACACCTCTCCCTTAAGCATTTGACACTTGGTTCATAGATGTAGTTCAACAAACAAAGCAAGTAAAAGAGAGCAGGATATGCAATAGATAACCTGTCAAGAGTCATAAAGACTAATCCACTGCCAACTGGGACATCCTCATAAAGGGCAGAACTTATCACTCTTACATATGCTCTTACACTAGCAAAGGACAAAATCATAAATATATATAAAGTATACCTTTGACTTTTTGCACTGCTATGCTACCATTTGGCAAGAGATTTTATCAACACTCAGGGAACCCTCATCATTAATGCACCTCTCATCCTTAAATTCCCAGAAGCAGCCCAACTCCCAAAGTAAGCAACAGTTAGTCATTATAGGGGACACCAGAATTCTACACACTCCATTGCTAAGGGTAATGACTTTGCTGATACATAAGCTAAGTTAGCTGCACAAAGGCCATGTCCTTCTCATCCCCCATTAGTACAAAACACTCTACCTCAGCCTAATTACTCACCAAAACAACTACAATTAGTTCATCCACCAGGTTATACACAAAACACTCAGGGATGGATTTTCTAAGGAACAAAACTTATTCTCCTAGACCAGCAGGCCTTAGGCATAATCACTAACTTGCACAACTGTTTCCATGTAGGATATCAGGCGCTATACAGACTCTTAGCCCCAGTAGTGACACTTCTTTTACTGAGGGCTATCATTCTTCAGATTACTATTACTAACACCTGTCATCTCTGTGTTAGAACCTCTCCTCAGGGACACATACCACTCCCTTCCTTTCCTACTCATCAATTTCATGGACACACCACTGGTCAGGACTGGGAGGTAGAGTTTACACACATGTCCCATCACAAAACTCCTACATATCTTATTACTTCTGTTTTCACTTTTTAAGGATGGATAGAAGCCTTTCCTACAATCAGACAAACTGTTGACACAATTACTAAAGTCTTGTTAAAAGAAATTATTCCTAGGATTGTTCTACCTCAGAGTATCCAGTCAGGTAATAGTCCAGACTTTATTTCTCAAATTACTCAGCAGGTATCCTCAAGCTTAGATATCACATGGTGCCTGCACATCCATACCATCCACAGTCCTAAGGAAAACTAGAAGAGGCAAATGATCTCATAAAAACACACCTCGCAAAACTCATCTTGTAGCTACGTCAACCTTGGCCTCAACTTCTTCCTCTAGCCTCACCCTAGCTGAAAGCCCTTCCCCAAGGTCCAACTTTTTGAAACCTTTTTGAACTCATGTATGGTCAACCATTCCTTCTCCACAATCTTCCTACCTTCCAAAGTCTCCCTCTTCTTGCTGACTACATCCCAATTCTTGCCTTTCTCTGACACTTATTATAACAACATGATGATCTCTGTCTTCCTCAGCTCTCTGATGGAACCAAGCCAGATCCTTACCTGTGTTGTTCATTAGGACCATGTTGAGGAAGACTCAAAAATGAGCTTGGATTTGGGAGGGGTGAAGATATGTGAGGCAATTATTCCTCCATCTGAAAGTGTAAAAGGGTAAAAGAGAACTAATTTATCTTAAAACTTCTAAATCCACAGGACTGCAACCAAATTGCAATGACCCCAACCTGGTCTTCCTCTCAACTCCAACAGTGGTCAGGGTCACTGGACTGCTACCCTGGTTTCACGTCACTCAAGCTAAATGGTGCTCTTCTAACACTAACTACTCTAATTCTAAACATCCTGAATGGTCACTACAACTCCTATCTCCCACCCATCTCCATCTCTCCAAGGCCCCACAGCTACAAATTTCAGACTAAATTATATTTTGTTATCCTATTTGGTTCCTGATCCTTTAAATTGTATTAATTGCTTTTTTCACTATGAGATTTTAGGAAATCTTTCCAAAAGACTCCCACATTATACATAAGATTGCTTTCATTCTGTTCTACCAGTTATCTTAGTTCTCTCCACCTTCAGCTGTTTAGTTAAGTGTGAAACCCCTCTGGGTCTGGGCTCTCATCTCACTTATAGTCTGTAATTTTCCAAACATGATTCAATTGTCAGGGCTTACATTTCTCATGCTTCTCCTCTCCAGCTCAACCCCTGGACCAAGGACAAGTCCTTCCCAATCTTATTATGTTTACTCTTTCAGATAGGGGAATAATTGCCTCTTGTAACTTCACCTCTCCCAACTCCAAGCTCATTCTTCAGATTCTTCCTTACCATGGTCCTGATAGAATGACATATTCAGATCATGGACATCTTTTATTATACCTCTCTTGGGTCCTTTAATTGTCGTAATGATCTGCTTCCTCATAGCTCCTGTTCTTTTTATTTCTCCAATCTAAGATGCAAATGTTCACCAATGATAAACTTCTTGTCCTGGCTGAAACACCTTTTATCAGCTTCTAAATGAACAGCAATCATAATCCCATCAACCCCACTAAACCCCAATACAATGCCCCTGTCAATCAGGTAGTAGTCATAGAGAAATGACATCCTTTCCCAACATAACAAAGACAGGAATTAAATGTTGTTGGCCTAGTATAAATTATTGTACAGTTATGGCAGTGGTCTACCATGGTGGAAGGCTAAAGTGGGAACACTTGCCCTAATGGCCAATCTCTCCTTCTTACCCTTCAGCCAAATTGTTACTTTGTCTCTCATTTGTGCATTGAAGAAATTTCCAATTGGTTCCTCACACATCATCAATGTCCACCCCATGCATCACTTCTGATCAGAGGACATATATACCTCTGACCCTTCGTATCTGGTCAGAAGGAAAAAACCAAACCCCTATGGGTTGTGGGCTCCTCTTCTCCTCATCCTCAAATAAATGGCACTTTCACTTTATCTTCTTAAAAACTATATCATGCAATATTCAATTTTCATTCTTATTCATGTTTATTTTACATTTAAGTATCTATATTTTTGATGCTGTTCCACTCATAATACAGAGAATTATGGCAATTTGACTCAGAGAGGTTGCTTCTGAATCAAACATTCAAAAATTTAGATTCTCAATCTGGTTTTTTTTATCACAGAACTTTCATTCCATCATTGAAAGTTTATCATTCAGTTTTACACAGGACAGAAGATACAGAAAAACTGTAGGATCCTCTACCTGGTTAGAAGATGGAGAGAAAACTTTCAGAGCAAAAACAATAACTGCTGGCCAGTATCATAAAGCCAGCATTCCTATCATATGAATGATTTCAAAGAATAGTCCTGCATGGTTTACTAATTTCTTTCCATAACTCAATTAACAAATACACCACCATTAAAAATAAAGTAAAATAAGCCAGTAGGTCCCAGGTTTAATTCATAATGAAGTAAAATATTAAAATCTAATTCAGTTATCCACAAGTCATATGTCTTAATATTGGAGGCAATTTAAAGTTAAGAAAATTATTAAAACTGCATGAATATTTAAGTGTATAGGATTGATAACCATTGATAACTTCCAAGTTCTTGTTGGATTGTTGAACAGATCTGTTTGTAGTCTCACTGCTTGAATGTCTACTTGTATGCTCTAATTTTGTAACTTGAACAACTATTTCTAAAAGGACAATATGTAATTTATCAACCAGTGATCTCTTACTGTTTATCTTTCTTTTTAAAATTCTGTAATATTTCTACTTTTTTCCGTTTTTTTCTCTTTAAATGAAAAAAATTTAAAAAAAGAAAATTATTAAATGAAAGAGATACTATAAAAATTATTAAATTTTTGCATGTTTTTCTAGGTCAATAATTGTGAATACATGTCTATATATAATTTCTGATATTTCTTGTGTAAGCATTTTTCTTGCTCTAGTCACTTTAAAGTTTAACCCCTAATGATCATTTTGTAATTGATATCTGTCAGGTGAACATGTTCTCAGTATAGGAGCAAAATGAACAGTCATTTTGTGGTGCTGTGAGATTGGAAGCTGGTGAACTTGCCAACTTCAAAGCCTCCACATGTGTGAAAGCACCATTGGACAACTGTTCTAAAAGTGTAATTTTCTAAGAGATGCCATGAGTCTTCAGCCAATTGCTTCTTGTCATTGTTTAATGTCCTTTTGTTGTACCATGCTGATTTTATCACTGTGGCTTTATAGTACTATTTCAAGTCAGAAATCGAGACACCTCCTGGCTTACTTTTGTTGCCCAGAAATGCCTTTGCTATTCTAGGTTTCTTCTGTTTCCAAATGAAATTTAGGAGTGTTTTCTCTAGATCTGTGAGGTATGTAAATGGTATTTTAATTGGGATTGCATTAAATCTGGATAACAGTTTTGGGAGTATGGTCATTTTTGCAATGTTGGTTCTTCCTAGGCAAGAGCAAGAAATATCCTTCCATTTTCTAATATCCTCTTCAATCTCCTTTTCAGCATAGTATAATTTTCAGCATATAGGTCTTTTATATTTTTAGTTAGGTTGATTCCTAAGTTTTTCATTTTTTTAAGATGTTATTGTAAAGGGTGATATTAACATAATTTCTCTCTCAGTGAGATTTTGTTTGTGTACAGGAATGCTATTGATTTTTGAGTGTTGACTTTTTATCCAGCTACACTGCTGAACTTGTTTATCACCTCTAGTAGTCTTTTAATGGAGTTTTTTGGGTCTTCTATATAGAGTATCATGTCATCTGTAAATAGTGATAATTTAACTTCTTCCTTTCCTATCTTTACTCCTTTTATTTCTTTCTCTTGTCTAATTGCTCTGACTAGTGTTTCCAGAACTATGTTGAAAAGGAGTGGTGAGAGCAGACATCCTTGTCTTGTTCCTGATTTTAAAGTGAAAGCTTTCAGTTTTTGTCCATTTAGTATAATGTTGGCTATTGGTTTGTCATAGGTGGCCTTTAAAAGGTTGAGGTAGACAACATGTATTCCGAGTTTCAGAAGGGTTTTTATCATGAACATGTGTTGGACTTTGTTGAAAGCCTTTTCTGCACCTATTGAGATGACCATGTGGTTTTTTTTTTGGCTCTGTTGATGTGTGTGTATTACATTTATTGATTTGTATATGTTAAAACATCCCTGCATTCCTGGAATGAATCCCACTTGGTCATGATGTATAATCTTCTTGATGATTTGCTGCATTCTATTTGCCAGTATTTTATTGAGAATCTTTGCATCAATGTTCATTAGTGAGATTGGCCTATAGTTCTCTTTTATGGTTGGCTCTTTCTCTGGTTTTGGTATCAGAGTGATACTTGCCTCCAGGAATGATTTGGGGAGGGTTGCTTTCTTCTCAATTTCATTGAAGAGTTTAAGGAGTACTGGCATCAAATCCTCTCTAAATTTCTTGTAGAATTCAGCTGTAAATCCATCAGGACCTGGGCTTTTCTTTGTTGGTAAGTTTTTAATTACATTTTCAATTTCAATAGCTGATATTGGGTCGTTCAAAATTGCTATATCTTCTTGGTTGAGCTTTGGTAGTTAATATGTTTCTAGAAATCTGTCCATTTCCTCTGTGTTTTCCACCCTATGTGAGTAGAGATTTTCAAAGAAGGTATTCATGATCTTTTGAATTTCCATGGGATCTATAGTAATTTCTCCCTTTTCAGTTCTTATTGCTTGAATTTGGGTTTTTTCTTTCTTTCTCTTGATAAGGTTAGCTAGGGGTTTGTCAATTTTTTTTATTCTCTTGAAAACCAGATTTTTGATTTATTTATTCTTTGTGTTTTTTTTTAGTTCCAATTGCATTGATTTATGCTCTAATCTTTACAATATCCTCTCTTCTATGAGCTTTGGGTTTAGCTTGCTCTTCTTTTTCTACAAGCTTGAGATGGAGCATTAGGTTGTTTATTTGTGCTCATTCTGTTTTCTTTGTATGACAATTTATTGCTATATATTTCCCTCTTAAGACTGTTTTCATTGCATCCCACAGATTACAGTATGTTGTTTCTGTATTTTCATTGAATTGTAAGTATTGCTTTATTTCTTCTTTAATTTCATCTGTAGCCCACTGATTGTTCAAAAGTTTGTTATTTAATTTCCATGTGTTTGTGCAGATTTTGCAATTTGTTTTGCTATTAATTTCCAATTTCAGTGCACTATGGTCAGATATTTTGCTGGGATGATTTCAATACCTTTGCATTTACTTAAGAATGTTTTATGGGATAATATATGGCCTATTTTGGAGAATGTCCCATGCATAGCTGAGAAGAATGTGTATTCTGATGTGGTTGGGCGAAACACTCTGTAAACATCTACTAAGTCCAATTGCTCATAGGTATGACTCAGTTCTGTTATTTTCTTGCTGATTTTTTGTCTAGTTGATCTATCTCTTTTGTGACAATGGGGTATTAAGTTCCTCTGTTATAATTTTGTTCTTGTGTATTTGGTTTTTCATGTCCATTCATATCTGTTTTGTACAGTTTAGTGCTCCTGTGTTTGGTGCATATATATTTATAATTGTTAGTTCTTCCTCTTGAATTTTTCCACTAACGAGTATGTAGTGACCTTCTCTATCTCTTTTAATCATTTTAGGTTTGAAGTTCATGTTGTCTGCAAATAGAATAGCTACCCTGTTTTTTTTTTCTGGGTTCCTATTGCATGGAATACTGTTTTCCATCCTTTGACTTTTAATCTATGAGTTTCTTTTTGGGTGAGATGTGTTTTTTATAACCAACATATTGTGGGATCCTGTTTCTTGATCCATTCTTTTGATGTATTTCTTTTTATAGGTGAATTTAGGCCATTTATATTTATGGATATCACTGATATGTAGTGGCTCGACTTTGCCATGTTATGTTCCAGTTGTTTCTTTCTGCTTTTCCCCTTGTTTAATTGCTTATCCTACCTGGTGGTTTCTTTCTCTTGTTGTTTTGGGGATTGTAGTCATCTTTATCTCTGTCTCATATGTCTTTCAGTACTCTCTCTAGGGTTGGTTTGGTGGATGTGAATTTCTTCAATTGTTCTTTGTCATGTAAATATCTTTTTGCTCCATTAAATTTGAATGAAAATTTTGCTGGGTACATCAGTCTGGGTTGAAAATTGTTTTCTTTCAAGGCTTGAAATACCTCACTCCAAGCTCTTCTTGACTTGAGAGTTTGTGCTGAGAAGTCTGCCATGATTCTAATGTGCTTTCCTTGATAAGTGCATTGTGTCTTTTCTCTGACAGCTTTTAGTATTCAGTTTTTATGCTGTATGTCTGAGATCTTGATTATTATGTGTCTGGATTAACATTGATTGTGACTGTTTGGTGTTCTATATGCCTCACTTATCTGCATATCAGATTTTTTCCCCATGTTTGGGAAATTTTTTGCTGTTATTTCTGTAAATACTTTACGTATGTCATTTGCCTGGACTCCTGTACCTTTTCTAATCACCATTATTCTTGTATGGCTGCTCTTGGCATCATCATGAAGCTTTTGTATTGTCATTTCATGCTGCTTTTTTTATTTTTAAAAGTTCTGTCCTTTCCTGATCACTAATTGTGATCCTGTCCTCAAGGTCCAAAATTCTATACTCAGCTTCCTTTAGGCAGTTTTGCACACTTTCAATTAAATTTTTTATTTCTTGGATGTCTCTTTGAGTTTGTTTCATGAATTCTGCTTGTTTTCTATATTGTTCATTCAAAGTTTCAATCAGTGTCCCATGCTCATGTACTTTCCTCATCACTAATTGCAATCCTGTCCTTAAGTCTGAAAGCCTATCCTCAGCTTCCTTTAGGTGGTTTTACATGCTTTCAGTAGAATTTTTTTGTTTCTTGGATGTCTCTTGTTCATCCAAGGTTTCAATCAGTTTTGCATGCTCCTGTACTTTTTTCTCTATTTCTTATTTAGCTGCATTCAACAACTCCTTTACTGAGGTTGTTATTTCTATCTTTACATGGGAGAGTACTTCTAATTTGATTTCCTCTATAGCCTGATTTAGTTGTTTTTTTTATTTCACTCACTATCTTTTCAGAGATTCCCAGTGTGTTACTTTTGGGGCCCTCTATTTCAATGTCTCCTATACTTGCTTCTGGTGAACTATATCTTCAAGATGGCATTTTGCTTTTTTGTTTTGTCATTTTCACTCTGCCTGATGTTTTCTATGTGTAGGAGGGTATCACACACACCCTTTTCAGACTCACGAAGGTCTTACAGTTAGTTGGAGGGGGCTTTACTACTGGCCCTATTTATCCCTGTACACCTCTATTTTAGGGGCATACTCAACACACTGATACAGTTAATCTGCTGCAGCTCAAGGTTCGCTGCCTGGGAGTGAAGTTCCAAGTTTTTTCACACTGAAACCTGCTAAAGTCTTCTGATGTTCCAGGTGGGAGGGCTGGCCCAGCAGAAGCAGTCCAGGGCAGTTTTCATCCTGGGGCAGGCTTCTATGATGTTCCCAGTGGCAGGGTGGGCCCATAGGAAGGTCCCAGGCAGCTTACAACTGAGGCGGGCTTCCACCATGTTCCTGGTATCAGGGTGGGCCCACGGGGGAGGTTCCAGGCAGCTTACACATGATGCAGGCTTCTGCTATGTTCTCTATTTTATCTTTTTAATTTTCTATTCTTTGTCTCTTAAAATAAAAAAAGACATAAAAGTAAAACAAAAATTTATTTCCTTGTTTTTCATTTTTTGTCCTTGTAGGTCACTGATGAGAAACTCAAATGGGATACATTGCCCCTAGAGACAGTGAGAGGCACTCTTCCTCAGGGTCCCTTACTCTGTCTAGCAGTTTAGATAATCCAAGACCAATAAAACAGTAGTGCTCATCTGGGGGAAACAGGAATGCCCCTCCCACCAGGAGACAGATGAACATGTACTTGTGTACTTGGATACTGTTTTCCTCACTGTAGGTCAGTGGGTGTGAATCCATTGTGTGAGTAACATAGAGCCTTACAGCTTCAAAGGACAGGCTGGGAAACATAGCTTCAGGTGTTTGCTATGTCTTCTGAGTGGTCTCATTGTAAGTACATTCTAAGTTTCAAACCAATAGTTATGAGATGGTTTGGGGGCAAAACAAAAAGTTTGAGAGTCTTTTTCACAGATCTTATACATAGTCAGATTTTAAGTGCAGCTTCCAATGGCAGACTTGTTCACTAACAATGGATGTAGAGAAGCAAAGAGGCATGACAGTGCCTTCTGTTTGGGTGACCTTTTGGCAGGGCTGGCAGTCATCTGTGGTCTGGGAGGAGGTTGCTCTAATCAGAAGGAGACTTAAGATTCATGTCCACCTGGGGAAGTTGGCTTTGGGCCTTTTCTCATCAGGATGACCTTGCTATCACTGTGTGGAACTCTGGAATACTTCCATTGTGGGGTTGAACCCTTTTTTGCTAGACATTAGTGGACCTGTGTAGTGATTCTTTTTGTTCTTTTTATGAGGACTCATAATAATTTTGACTGCATGTGGGACTGGCACTCACAAGTCTTGGCCCTGGGTGAGCTTGTGGGCCTCCTTGGTCAAGACAGCAGTTGCAGTGAAAGCTCTGAGACTAGGGGGCCACCCTTGTGCCACTGCATCTGGCTATTTGCTTAGGAAGGCCACTGGTTTTTCCCAATACCCCAGAGTCTGAACAAGTCCTCTGACTGCTAACCTTTTCTGCTCAGTTCCATAGAAGGTAAATAACTTACATCAATGTGACCCAGAGCTGATGCTTTCTGGAGCTTTTTTAAGGCTTTGAAATCAGTCTGTTTTTTCTTCTTTCAGTTAGGAGTTCCATTCTCTACCCTTTGTGTGGTCTTGTAGAAGGATCTGGCAAGAATGGAGCAGCTGGAGATCCATATTCTGTTGACATCTGAGATTCCCAGGAATTTCTACTGTTGCTCCTGAGCCTCATACTCAGGCATGCTCAAGATCATTGCCTTTATGCCACCCCTATTTTTAGTATCAGGGCCAGTTTCTAGTATCAGGCGATGGGGTACTGAAGATCTCTGGTTCTGGCCTTAAGCTGGCATTCTCCAAGTGTAAGGGAGTAGCTGATCTAGAAGGGAGTTGCCTAAGTCTCCTAGAGGATGGGTGGTATTTCTTTAGTGGGGTCAATTTGTATAAGCAGGCTGCAGTTGCAACCAGAACTCAGGAAAGGGGTTCCTCCAAAAGTGAGGGGTGGGCATGGGGTAACTAGCTGTAACCATGAGCCCACAGAAAGAAACTGATCTAGGTGTCCCCAGATTTCCTGTCACAACCTGCCAGGCTTTTAGGGCCAGAGCCCTTTCCAGTGATCCTTGCATGGACTGCTTAACCCAGAAGCCATCCTGTTTCACAAAGGGTCTGGAGTTTCCTGGGAGTGAGCTCTTTCCAAAGTCTCCACTAAATTCTTTCTTAAAATTTTTGATCAAAACTTCTAACAGAGTGGTTTTGCTCTGATTCCTTCCCATGGTTCAGGACTCTGGACCTAACATTGGCCATGTGTTCCCCAAACCAGATTTCAGAGAGCATTGTCCATCTCATTCACATATTTGTATGCACTGACACATCCACAACATCTCCTTCTGCTATTGGCAGCCTAAAGTATTCTGTTTTCACTGTGTTCCAGTGAAACACAGTGCTTGTCCTTGGGGAGCACAAGCAGATAATCAGTCCTCTTTGGAGATCCTTGATCAAATGTCTTCTCAAACTGCAGATCTTTCTTGGATGTCCTACAAAACTGGGACCCCTCAGGTTAGCATGATTCAGATTCAAATGTTTGCCAGATGCCCTTTGGTCTTCTCCATGCATGCTCTCCTTGGGCAGTCACCCAGGGTTGACTGTGGTCTTGTAACTCAATAAGCCAAGACTTTCCACAGCACTTGAAGTAAAGCCAAGTAGATGTCTATGGAGGTGGAATTCCATTGGTGATGAAATGAGATGGAGCTGAGAGGGGTTAAATAACTTGATTGCAATTTATTGGCTAGTCTCAGAGCACACACATCTTCATTTGAGCCTCAACAGTGTCCCTCTCATCATTTTCTTACTCTGACATTTTTATAATATGATACTGTGCAAATCAGACTTAATTTAATATTATATTAAAAATATTGAAATGCTTACTTTAACAAAGCTTGGTAAAGTTGCTGTTAGAAAATAATGATTTGGCCTTTATAGCTAGTTTTCTAATATGCATGTATAAACTTATTTTATTAGCTGATCTTAATATAGGGAAGTCATTTCTCACATGATGAATGATAAGTAGGATGGTAATTTTGTAATTTTGGAGGCAGGTATTCCCTGGTGTAACAAAGGACTCAGAAATAGTCTGACTCCACTAGGAAAACATTAATGGGAATAACTTGAAATTTATTTGAGCTTTACATTTACTCTTGTTGCCTTAATTAGAGTTTGAGCAAAGCTATTTTAGGACAAAGAATTCTGGAACACAAGGTGTTCTGTGTCTTTGCCCTAGTACCTTCTAGCTCTACCCTCTTCCACATGATTGGACAGAGGTAATATAGTACCTCACACAAATTCCAGTTTGAGAAACTTGGGCAGAAACTTCTAAAAAGAATTAGCTAATACAAGATTTTTTTTTGTCTAGATGAGTGATTTTCATACAACAATTAAATTTATTAAGAAGATACAAAACTACTTAGATTACCTGTTTCTTCTAATGTTCTTTCAAATAATAATTTTCAGTTTTCAAGTTAATTAGCAAAATAATATTTATAATATGTGTTACTTTTCATTTTATATTTGTATAGGCCATAGTGACATCTTGACTGCCTTATTGATATTATACTATTTTTCTCTCTTTATAGTACTAAACTTTGATTACAAATCTCCACAATGTATTAGTGTCTATTTAAAATGTTATATGAGATAATAAAACAGAACATTGAGTAAAACAAAACAATAAAATGGAACAAAACAAAACATGAAAACAATACTGAATTGTAAAAACAAGACAGAAGGAAATCCCCCATATTTACTCTATTTCATATTTTTATACTCTTAATAGATGCTCAGACTTCTTACAGTCCTGAAAAGTCAATCAAATGATACTAGGATTAAGTTGTTTTTATACCTCAGTTTCTATCAACTCAGGCTGTCCTCTGAATCAGTTGGTTGCTTATGGGGGATGAGGAGTATATATATATATATATATATATATATATATATATATATATATATATATAGAGAGAGAGAGAGAGAGAGAGAGAGAGAGAGAGAGAGAGCTTGGCATAACTGACAACATCTTGTGCCTTGTATTTGGCCCAGAAGGGTGAAAAATTATTTAGAGTACAAATCCCATGAGAATAACAAAATAAACAGCACCCACAAGAGAAAAAATTAACCTGCTCAATGAAGCAGGATACAAGTGTGAACCAAAATTAAAGTAAGATTCTAGCTAAATTGTTTCCAACAGGATATCCTGCTTTGTGGCTTTTTGCTTTAAATGCCCTGCAACCCTCCATTTTGGGGTCACTTATTTTGACTCTGAAACAAGGGTCTATGGGAGGTCACTGAGCTCAGCTAATAAAATTCCAAATTTACCAATTTGGGGGCTTGGATTCCTGTATTGTTTACAAACCCTTACATATTTCCAGTGTAAATGTCATGTAAAGGAAGAACAGTGACCATATATGTGTATGTGTGTGTTCTGTGTGTGTGATTTTAATTTTTCAATAATACAAGATATTCAAACTGATTCTGTTATAGTTTTTCTTACTCTGTCACATTCTCCCACATCGAGTTGGCCTTATTGAATTCCATCTTTCTAAAAGATACATATATCTACTACTTCATTAATGGAATTGACTATTTCTATATTTCCTTCCCTTTCTGTTTATCTTTTCATTGTTTGTCTTATTTATTTCTTTGCACTTCATACACTCTAAAATATCTCCTCCTCTATTTACTTTTTTGGTAGAAATATTCTCACTAAGTCCTAACTTTTTGGTCTAACTTATTTTATCTCATCACCCTAATTTTCTTTTCTGGGCTAATAAAATACTGGAGAAATTTCAAATATGTTTATATTACATATTGATATATAGATAGTGCTGATAACATTGATATTAATGGTCATTGTTGTCACTTCACAAAGCAGTGTAAGGATTTGATCTAGTAACAAACTTGAGTTCTAATATGTAGATGATTTGCCATCACAACCAGAAAGACACTCATCAGAACAATCTCCACATACGGGTTGTACAAGTATATATGCCACATCATCTGCAAAATTTTAACACAAAAATAAAAGAATCAGGAGAAAAACAATAAAACATACCCCTAAAAATTCATAAGTCCTCCTAAAATTGATCCCACATATGTAGAAGTGCATGAAATTCCAAGTAATTATGAAAAAATGAGAGTTAAAGTGATTAATGATATCAAAAGATAGTAATAAGTGGCATAATTCATCAATTACTGACCTCAAAATAGTTACAAATAGATTGCTGTCTTATTTAAGGAAAACCATATAGGTTATTAAAGAGTGCTTCAAGAAAGATATTCAGGGAAAAATCTAAACAGATATATGAAAAATTAAATTATCAATTACTCAGGTAAAGTGCTCAATTTGAAGTCTCAATAAGCACAGAAAAGTCACAGACATGAAAAATATTAGAGGTTAATGACAAGATGGATATACTATAAAAATCAATAGTAATAAAGAAAATGACATAAGAATAAACATCAAGGTTATTTAAGCACTCTTGGAAAACCCAAAGGAACAAAATAAAGATTTCTTTTGTTTATGGAAGCTGGGAAATGACAGTCTAATGCAAAAAAAATTTATTCACTGAAATTATAAAAAATAGTTTCCCTAATCTGGGGACTGTAATGAATACACAGATAATGCTGATGAATGTATATGTCCAAAAATCATCCTCAGGATGTATCCTAATCAAATAGCAAAAGTTCAGAGCAAAGAATGTTAAAAGTAGATAAAATATGCTAAACACTTATATTGGCAAACACATCAAACTATTTTTTATTTAGAGAAAAATATCAAAACAGAAAAAAGGGTATAAACATTATAGAATTTTTTAAAAAAGAACACTAAGGAATCACTAGTTGATAAATTACATATTGTCATCTTAGAAACAGTTGTTCAAGTTACAAAATCAAAATATAAACAGTGGATAGATAAACAATGACAATACAAACAATTCTGTTTGATAAACCAACAAAAAGTTAGTAGTATGGTTATCTATTTTACACACTTAAGCATTCATACAGTTATATCCTTTAGACCACTTTCTTTCCCTTTCATTATTACAATATCTATTATGTGTTTTGGATGTTATTATTCCTACAGTTTTTATTATTTTTTACACTAGAGAGACAATGTGATATTTACAAATAGCAATCCTCCCTAAATCATTCCTGGAGGCAATTATTACTCTCATACCATAACCAGAGAAAGAGCCAACAAAAAAAGAGAACGCACTGGTGAACATAGATGCAAAGATTCTCAAAAAAAAAAAATACTAGCAAATACACTGCAGCAAATCATCAAGATTATACTTCATGACCAAGTGGAGTTCATTCCAGGAATGCAGGGATGGTTTAACATATGCAGATCAATAAATGTAATACATCACATCAACAGAGCCAAAAACAAAAAGCACATGGTCATCTCAACAGAGGCAGAAAAATCTTTCCATAAAGTCCACAACCTGTTCATGATGAAAACCCTTCAGAATCTCAGAATACACAGTGTCTACCCTAACCTTATAAAGTCCATCTACAACAAATCAACAGCCAACATTATACTAAATGAACAAAAACTTAAAACTCTCACTTTAAAATCTGGAACAAGACAAGGCTGTCAACTATCAACACTCTTATTCAATATAGTTATGGAAACACTAACCAGGGCAATCAGACAATAGAGAAAAATAAAAGGAATAAAGGTAGGAAAGGAAAGGAAGAAGTTAAACTATCACTATTTGCAGATGACTTGATACTCTATATAGAAGACCTAAAAAATTCTATTAAAAGACTAGTAGAGGAAATAAACAAATTCAGCAGTGTAGCTGGATAAAAAGCCAACAATCAAAAATCAATAGCATTTCTGTACACAAACAAAGACTCCCTGAGACAGAAATTATGGAATATCACCCTTCATAATAACATCTAAAAAAAAAGAAATACTTAGGAATCAACCTAACTAAAAATGTAAAAGACCTATATGCTGAAAATTATACTACACTGAAAAGGAGATTGAAGAGGATATTAGAAAATGGAAAGATATTCCTTGCTCTTGTCTAGGAAGAACCAACATTGTGAAAAAGGCCATACTCCCAAAACTGGTATACAGATTTCAGGCAATCCCAATCAAAATACAATTGATATACCTTACAGATCTAGAGAAAACACTCCTAAAATTCATTTGGAAACAGAAGAAACCTAGAATAGCAAAGGTGATTCTGGACAACAAAAGCAAGGTAGGAGCCATCTCAATTGCTGACTTGAAACTGTACTACAAAGCCACAGTGATAAAATCAGCATGGCAAAGATAAAGAGCTGAGGATCAATAGAACATATTAGAAGATGCAAAAACAACTAAAAAGACACTTAGCCACCTGATATTTGACAAAGGGGCTAAACATGTTCACTGGAAGAGTAATAGCCACTTTAATAAATGGTGTAGGAAAAATTGGCTCTCCACATGCCAAGATTGAAACTATTACCATGCACAAAACTAAAGTCTAAATGGATTAAAGACCTAAATATTAAAAGAGAAACACTAAATCTACAGGAAAACAAGGTAGACAAAAGTCTTGGAGGCAAAGGGGTAGGCAGAGAATTCATGAACAAAACACAAACTCCATGGGAAACAATTTAAACATCAAGAACTGGGATTTGATATTATTGAAAAGTTTTTGCAGTTCAAAAGAAATCACCAGCAAAGTGAAAAGAAAACCCACAAGATGGGAAAGAATTTTAGCCAGAACCCCCCCAACAATGGACTTATATCAAGAACATATAAAGGACTGAATAACATCAAGCCCCCCAAATTCAAAGACCCTCTCCAAAAATGTGCATCTGAGATGAAAACACAGTTATCATATGAAGATATACAAATGGCAAATAAATACATGAAGAAATGTTCAACATCACTGGTCATTTGAGAAATGCAAATTAAAACAACATTGAGATTTCATCTCACCCCTGAACCAATGGCTGTTATCAAGAAATCAATTGATAACAAACGTTATCAAGGCTGCAGGGAAAAAGGGACACTGCTTCACTGTTGGTGGGAGTGTAGACTTGTGCAGCAACTATGGAAATCAATATGGAGAATTCTCAGAAGTCTAGGATTGGAAGTTCCATTCAATGCAGATATTCTCCTCCTGGGTATTTGCCCAGAAAAACTGAAAAGGTCATATCACAGTGATATATGTGCACTCATGTTCATAGCAGTACAATTTGCAGTAGCTAAATCTTGGAAACATCCAAGATGCCCATCAACCACAGAGTGGATGAATAAAAGTGGTATTTTTATACAATGAAATATTACTAGGTTATAAAAAAGGCTGCTCTTGAGGCCTTCATAGGTAAATAGAGACAACTTGACACTATCCTCAGAAGTGAAATAAATAAGAATCATATTTATAAATATCACATTGTGTCTCTAGTGTAAAAAGTAATAAGAAATGTAGGAGTAATAAAACCCAAAATATGTAATTGCTATTGTAAAAAAAAGAAGAAAAAAAGTGCTCTAAAGATATAACTGCATGTATGTTTAGGGGTATAAGATAGATGACCATATTACTAAGTTTTTGTTAGATCATTGAGCAGAACTGTTTGCAGTCTCACTGCTTGAATGTCTACTTTGTATGCTTTAATTTTGTAACTTGAACTATCTCCAAGATGACAGTATGTAATTCATCAACTATTGCTTTCTCAGTGTTCATTTTTCTTTTTTATCCTTTGGAATTCTGTTTTGTTGCTACCTTTTTTTCTGTTTTCCTTTTTTTCTTTAAATCAATTTTTTAAAAAAGAAATTATACACACGCACAAATAGGTGTAGAAATTCCTACAGGCTGAGTCATATAGCAACAGCAAAATACACATTCTTTTGAACAGCTCAGATAACTTTTTCCAAAGTAGTCTTCATTTTTGATGATAAAGCAAGTCTTAGTAAACAGAAAAATTGAAACAATCTCAGAAATCTGATGATCATAGTAAGATAAAGCTAAAACTCATCAGCAAAAACAAAACAAAACAAAGGAACAGACAAACTATTCCAGCAAAGAGATTACTGTAATATGCTATTCAATGATTAAGGGGATTTTTATGGTATCAAAGCAGAAAACTAACACTTCCTTTAATTAACTGACAATGAAAATTCAACATATCAGAATCTGTGGGACACATGGGAACCATTTTTAAGGGAAGACTCTAACTATGAATGACTATGTTAGAAAAGCAGTGTGATCTTGAGTAAATCATCTGGTGATAATTTTCAAGTTTTGGGAATTCAACCCCAAACCAAGTCTAAAATCAACAGAAAATAAGTGGAAAGAAATAATAATGATAAAAATGGAGGAAAATGAAGAAACTAAAGATTAAAACAAAGGGTAAAAACCAGAATTGGTCCTTTGAAAAGATAAACATTAAAAATCTCAACTACACTAGTGAAAAGAGAGAAACCAAATTAATAATTGTAGTGTCTGGGCATTTAGCTCAGTGGCTTGAGTGCCTGGAAGGCACAAAAATGTGAGTTCAATACCCAGCAGCAAAAATAAACAAACAAATGAATAAAAACCTCAAATTAGTAATGGTCAATAAAAGGAATTATTACAAAATATAACAATCAAATTCTTTAAATTGAAGAATCTAAACAATACAAATAAATGCTGGAAAATTACAATTTAGGTAAGTTGATGCAAAAGATAATCAACTATCTAAATTGATTAATAGCATTCAAAAACATGAAACTAATAACTAATCTAACAAAAGGAAGCTTAGGTTCCATTGGATTTATCAATAAACTTTGGCAGAGTTTATACTGAAGCTGACAATAATGCTCCCAAAATCTTTTACATAAAGTATGAATGGAAGCTTCAGAAACTTTGAAAGTCTTACTAGTACATTAAGGCATTACCTTAACACCAAAATTAGAGAAAGATTCATTACAATAGAGGTATATACAACAATGGATTTCATGGATAAAGACAAATTCCTTAAGGAAATACTTACAAAGTCTTTCAACAACAAAATGAAAATATGCAATCTTCAGCCTGTGATTTGGCTTAAACCTCAGAAGCAACTATGAGTTACACAGTTTGGTTCAGAGTTTTAATTTTCTAAATTAGGCTGGCTCAGTATAAACTAAAAAGTTGATGAAAATCCTTTCTTTTCTATGAGTCCACCAACAATATGTCACTTAACAGAAGTGATAGTTTTTTAGCCACAGAGATTCAACATGGTGAGACCATAAAAAGACACCTTATCAGTCTTCTCCCCCTGGTTCTCCAGACTCAA
This sequence comes from Hydrochoerus hydrochaeris, assembly GCA_004027455.1. NCBI lineage: Eukaryota > Metazoa > Chordata > Mammalia > Rodentia > Hydrochaeridae > Hydrochoerus > Hydrochoerus hydrochaeris. Next base: position 108,012 of record PVLA01001003.1, on the reverse strand, counting down.
AATAGACCTCTTGCCTTTCAGTCCTGCCTGCTCCAAAGGTACTCCAATCCCTAGACAAAACATCACTCCTGCTCCACCATCACCAGCTAGCTTAACACCACACCAATGAAAGTTAATATAAGCAGCTGCATCCTTTTGTTAGATCTGAGAGAGCTAATGAACCCCCACTTTCTGCAGCCTTGCCCATGCCCCTGATTAAAGGCCTCCTCCTACTTTGTCTCCTTCTTATCTCTTGTTTTCTCCACACTGCCTCAGACTGAGTACCAAAAAGTACTCAATTAAGAAATAGGTCTGCCTCAGACTGCATCTGGGCCTGTCTCTCAGTTGGGAAGACCAGGGAAGCCCACAGCATGCCTGAGCTCCCTCAGACTGCCATCTCTCCTGCCCCAAATGAGAACACCAGGGAAACACACAGCACACTTGGGCCACCTTGGACTGCCACCACTGGGCCCACCCCTTGGCTGAGAACAACTTGGAAGCCTCCAGCAAGCCTGGACCACTTCAGATTGCTGCCTTTGGACCCACCCCTTGGGGAACCCACCCACCTCCTGGACCTAGTACTGCAGTTGATCTTTGGATCAAACCCCTTCTTCCAGAACCTTGGACTACAGGGGATTACCGTGCTGGCTGGATGAGAGACTCAGGAACCCCTCACCCAAACAGAAGACCACAGCAGGCTCTAGTCAGTGTGGTGAGTTTGCCCCTAAACAAGAGGTCTACAGTGGGTAAATAGGACTGGAGGTGAAACTCCCTCCAATTGTAAGACCATGACAAACATGGCAAGAGAGTAGGTAATACCCTCCTCCACACAGAGAACATCAGACAGGTTGAGGAGTGCACCAAAAACACCACTCCAACTTAGAGAAAATTAAAAGAGCTTATGAGACCACCAGTGACACAGTAGGGCCAGGGAGATCTGGTGACCTGCAACAACCTGAAGATATAGCAAGAGCAGGAATTAAGAGTTGACCTACATCAATACTTCTATGCTAGTTAGCTCGGAAAGAATATAGGACTCACCCAACAGTCCCTGTAGGAGGAATTCAGGTGACTGGATCTCCTCCTCATAGTGGCACCCAGCAATTTGACAAACATCAACCACACAATGGGACCCTAAAATTCACACTATGAACAGTTGTTACTGTTGGCATTGAAAGACTAAATACTTACCAAAATGTGAAAATGACTAAATCAAATGCAATCTCAAACATCTAGTCCATCAGGAGCAAGTACAGGTGATAACAAAATGGAGGACTTTAAAAGTCATGCACCAGAAATCTCAGAAAAGATAGCAAATGAAGTAAAGAAACAAATCCATGAAGCTATAGAAGAACTCAAATTAGAAATAATACCTTCTGTAAAGACAGAAATAACAAGTTTAGTAAATGAGTTGCTCAACATAGCTAGAGAAAAAATACATAAAAAATACAGGAGCATGGGAAATTGATTGAAAATTTGAATGAACAATGCAGAAAACAAGCAGAATCCATGAAACAAATTCAAAGAGATATCCAAGAAACAAAAAATTGTATTGAAAGCTGGCAAAACCATTTAAAGGAAGCTGAGGATAGAATTTTGGACCTTGAGGACAGGATTGCAGATAGCAATCATGAAAGGGTAGAACTTATAAAAACAACAAAGCAGCATGAAATGACAATCCAACAGCTTCAAGATGATGTCAGGAGAAACAATGTAAGACTAACTGACATCAGTGAGGAGGCAGGAGACAATGCAAAGGACATAACTAAGCTGTTCACAGAAGTGGCAGAAAATTTCCCAAACATGGGGAAAAAAATCTGACACACAAATAATTGAGGCATATAGAACATAAAACAGTCATAAGCAACATAAATCTATACCCAGACATATAATAATTAAGATCTCAGACATACAGCATAAAAACAATACTAAAAGCTGTTAGAGAAAAGACACAACTCACCTATCAAGGGGACTTTTCAGCACAAACCCTCAAGTCAGGATGACCTTGCAATGAGGTATTTCAAGTTCTAAAAGAAAACAACTTTCAACCCAAACTGATGTACCCAGCAAAACTGTCTTTCAAATTTAATGGAGAAACAAGATACTTCCATGACAAAGAACAATTTAAAAAATTCATGTCCACCAAACCATCTTCAGAAAGACTACTGAAAGATGTGCTAGATGGAGATGAAAATGACACAATCCCAAGAACAAAAACAGAAAGAAACCACCAGGCTGGACAATAAATTAAACAAGGGAGAAAAGTAGGAAACCAACAATAAGAACACAACATGGAAAAGTCAAGCCAGCACATATCAGTGATAACCATAAATGTAAATGGGCTCAATTTACCCATCAAAGAAATAGGTTGATGGAAGGATCAAGAAATAGGATCCCACAATATGTTGTATACAAGAAACACATCTGACTCAAAAAGAAACTTATAGATTAAAAGTCAAAGGATGAAAAACAGTATTCCATGCAGCAAGAATCCACAAAAAAGTAGGGGTAGCTATTCTGTTTGCAAAAAATGTGAACTTCAAACCTAAAAGGATTAAAAGTGATAAAGAAGGCCACTACATACTTATTAGTGGAAAACTACAAGAGGAAGAACTAAGAATTATTAATATATGTGCTCCAAATACAGGAGCACCCAACTATAAGACAAATACTAATGGACATGAAAAACCAAATACACAAGAATACAATTGTAATAGGAGAACTTAACATCTCACTGTCAAAAAGAGATAGATCAACTACACAAAAAGTCAGAAAAGAAATAATAGAACTGAATCATACCTGTGAGCAAATGGACCTAGTATATGTTTACAGAGTGTTACATTGAACCACATCAGAATATAAATTCTTCTTAGCTGCATATGGGACATTCTCCAAAACAGGCCATATATTAACCTATAAAGCATTCTTAACTAAATGTAAAGGGAGTTAAATTATCTCATGCATAATATCTGATCATAGTGCACTAAAATTGGAAATAAATGGCAAAAAACCATGCAAAACCTGCATAAATACATGGAAGTTAACCAAAAACATTCTGAATAACCAGTGGGTTACAGATGAAATTATAGAGGAAATAAAACAATAACTACAATAAGATGAAAATGCAGATACAATCTACTGTAACCTATGGGATGCAATGAAAGCAATACTAAGAGGGAAATGTATAGCAATAAATAGTCACATCAAGAAAATGGAACAAACACAAATAAATAACCTAATGCTACATCTCAAGATTCTAGAAAAAGAAGAGAAAGTCAAACTGAAAGAAAAGCCCAGTTCCTGATGGATTCACAGCTGAATTCTATAAAAAATTTAGAGAAGATTTAATGCCAGTATTCCTTAAACTCTACAATGAAATTGAAAAGGAAGCAGTCCTTTCTAACTCATTCTTGGAGGCAAGTATCACTCTGATACCCAGAAAGACCCAACCAAAAAGGAGAACTATAGACCAATCTCACTAATGAACATTGATGCAAAGATTCTCAATAAAATATTGGCAAACAGAATGCAACAAATCATTATGAAGATTATACACCACAACCAAGTGGCATTTACTCCAGGAATGCAGGGATGGTTAAACATATTCAAATTAAGAAAGATAATGCACCACATCAACAGAGCCAAAAATAAAAATCACATGAACACTTCAATAGGCACAGAAAAGGCTTTTGATAAAATTCAACACATGTTCATGATAAAAACCCTACAGAAACTTGGAATACATGGTATGTACCGCAATCTTATAAAGGCCATCTATGACACACCAACAGCTAACATTATACTAAATGAGCAAAAACTGAAAACTTTCACTCTAAAATCAGGAACAAGACAACGATGTCCACTATCACCACTCATATTCAATATAGTTCTGGAAATATGACCAGAGCAATCAGACAAGAGGGAAAAAATAAAAGGTATTAAAATATGAAAAGAATTGCTCCACTGTTGGTGGGAATGTAGACTGGTGCAAACATTATGGAAATCTATATGGAGAATTCTCAGAAGACTACTATTGGAAGCCCCAATTCAACCCAGCTATTACCCTCCTGAGTATTTTCCCAGAAGAATTGAAAAGTTCATATCACAGTGATATATGTGCACCCATGTTCATAGTGGCACAATTTGTGATAGCTAAATCTTGGAAACAACCAAGATGCCCATCTACTGCAGAGTGGATGAAAAAGATGTGGCATTTTTGTACAATGGAATATTACTCAGCTATAAAAAGGATGATCTTGAGGCCTTCCTAGATAAATGGAGACAACTTGAGACTATTCTCATTAGTGAAATAAATAAGAATCATATTTATAAATATCATATTGTGTCTCTATTGTAAAAAGTAAATAAGAATTATAAGTGCAATAAAACCAAAATGTGTAATTTCTATTGTAAAAAGGAGAGGAAAAGAAAGAGCACTAAGGGATATAACTGCATGTGTATTTGAGTGTGTAAAATAGATGACCATATTGCTGAATCTTTGTTGGGTCTTTGAGCAGAACTGTTTGCAGTCTCACTGTTTGAATGTTTACTATGTATCCTTTAACTTTGTAACTTGAACAACTACATCCAAGATCACAATATGTAATTTATAAACTAGTGATTTCTTAGTGGGTTATTTCTCTTTTTCCTTTTTTTTCTTTTTCTTTCTTCTTTTAGAATTCTGTATTGTTGCTACCCTTTTTTCTGTTTTGCTTTTTTTCTTCTCTTTAAATAAAAATTTAAAAATGTACTATAAAACATATAACTGCATGTATATTTAAGTGTGTAGGATTGATAACCATATTTCTAAGTTCTTGTTGGACTGTTGAACAGATGTGTTTCCAGTCTCACTGCTTGAGTATCCACTTTGTGTGCTTTAATTTTGTAACTTGAACAACTATTTCTAAAAGAACAATATACAATTTGTAGTGATTTCTTACTGTTTATCTTTTTTTGAAATTCTGTAATATTTCTATCCTTTTTCTGTTTTTTTCTCTTTAAATAAAAAATAAGAAAAGAAGTTAAATTATCATTATTTGCAGATGACATGATACTCTACATAGAAGACCACAAAAACTCCATTAAAAGACTACTAGAGGTAATAAATTCAGCAGCATAGCCAGATACAAAGTCAACACTCAAAAATCAATAGCATTCTTGTATGTAAGCAAAAACTCACTGAGAAAAAAATTATGGAAATATTGCCTTTCACAATAGCATCTAAAAAAAAAAAAAGAAATACCTAGGAATCAACCTAACCAAGAATGCAAGACACCTATATGCTGAAAATTATGGTATGCTAAAAAAGATTGAAGAGGATATTAGAAAATGGAAGGATATTCCTTGACCTTGGCTAGTTAGAATCAACATTGTGAAAATGGCCATATTTCCAAAACTGTTACACAGATTTAATGCAATCCCAATCAAAATAACATTGATATACATTACAGATCTAGAGAAAACATTCCTAAAATTCATTTGGAAACAGAAGAAACCTAGAATAGCAAAGGCAACTCTGGGCAACAAAGTCAAGAGAGGAGACATCTCAATGCCTGACTTGAAACTATACTACAAAGCCACAATAATAAAATCAGCATGGTACTGGCAAAGAAATAGACCTGAGGATCAATAGAACAGAGTAGAATATGCAAACAAACTACAAAGACACTCAGCCACCTGATATTTGACAAAAGAGCTAAACATGTTCACTGGAAGGATAGCCTCTTTAATAAATGGTGGAAAAATTTTCTTTCCACATGCCAAAGACTGAAAATAGACCCATACATATCACCATACACTAAACTAACATCAAAATGAATCAAGAATCTAAATATTAAAGCAGAAACACTAGATCTACTGGAAGACAAAGTAGATAAAATTCTTGGAGACTTAGGTTTAAGGAGAGAATTCATGGATAAAATGCAAACTGCATAGGAAACACTTCAAAGAATCAACACCTGGCATCTCATATTACTAAAAAATTTTTGTACTTCAAAAGAAATCACCAACAAAGTGAAAAGAAAACCCACAGATTGGGAAAAAATTTTAGCCACCAATACATCAGACAAAGGACTTATATCACAAACATATAAAGAAGTGAAAAATAGCAAGCCCCCCAAATTCAAAGACCTGATCCAAAAATGGGCATCAGAGATGAACACACAGTTCTCAGATGAAGATATACAAATGGCAAATAAATATATGAAGAAGTGTTCACCATCACTGGTCATTCCAGAAATGCCAAATAAAACAGCCTTGAGATTTCATCTCACCCTGGAAAGATGGCTGCCATCAAGAAAAAAACTGATAACAAATGTTGGTGAGGATGTGGGGAAAAAGGAACACTTCTTCCCTGTTGGTGGGAGTGTAGACTATGGAAATCAGTATGGAGATTTGTCAAAAAACTAGGATTGGAAGTTCCATTCAATCCAGCTATTCCCCTCCTGGGTGTTTTCCCAGAAAAATTGAAAAGGTCATGTCACAATTATATGTGTGCAACCATGTTCATAGCAGCAAAATCTGTGATAGCTAAATCTTGGAAACAACCAAAATGTCCATCAACCAGAGTGGGTGAAAAAGATGTGGCATTTTTATACAATGGAATACTACTCAGCTATAAAAAGGATGATCTTCAGGCCTTTATCGGTAAATGGAGGCAACTTGAGAATATCCTCATTAGTGAAATAAGATTCACATTAATAAATATCACATTGTCTTTGTAGTGTAAAAAATAATAGTAACTGACAGAATAATGGGATCCAAAAAGTATAACAGGTACATCAGATATTGTAAAAGTAAATGGAAAGAAAGTGTTCTAAAGGATATAATGGTATTTATAGTGTGTAAGATAGATGACCATTTTACTGAGCTTTTGTTAGATCACTGAACAGAAGAGTTTGTACTGTCAATGTGAGTGTCTAGCCACTTTTTATGCTTTGTTTTTGTAACTTTAACAACTATTGTTAAGATGACAATATGTAATATATCAACTAGAGATTTTATGGTGTTAATTTTTTTGAATTCTGTATTCTACTTTTCTTCTTGTTTTTGTATTTTGTCTTCTTAAAATTTTCTTTTCTTTCTCTCTTAAAATAAAAAAAAATTTAAAAAACCAAATTACTCACATGAGTAATCTTCTAATGTCCTCAATAGATTTTGGTGTTACATCTCAAATGTGGGAAAAGTGGTAAAGTATTTAATGGGTACTAAGAAGTTATCCCACCCCAGCCAGTCCCTGTTATCACTTCATCATAAATTTACCAGTGAAAATTGAAAAAAAAAATCCAAGGTGCATATCATTACTAGTTATATAAATAACATTTTGAAAAATTACATTAGATATCAAGGTAAGTGTGTAATCTCAGAACTTAGGAGGCTGAGGTACAAGGTCACTGTGAGTTTAAGGACAGCCTAGATGATATAACTGTGTTTAAGGCCAGACTGAACTACATAGTGAAACCCTGTGTCAAAAAAATTGTATGAGAAATATGTATAATTCACTGCTATGCTTACAGGTAAATAATAATTTGATGGAACAAAAGAAATGGGGACAAATTTTATGGTGTGCATAAATTTAGGCTTTTGTTTTCGTTTTTTGTCTTATGAGTTTCCTTACTGACTACCCTGAAAAATCTATACACACACATGGTGATTAAGATCTGAAACAATTTTCCAAAGTTTGATGGGCAGCTGATCTATTGATTTAAAGTAAGTTCATGGACTTAAGTGGAGATCATCAGGCTATGACATCCCTTACCCAAAATCAGTTATATTGTTATATAGTTTCTAGAAATAACAGTGCTTTCAAATATGGAATATTACATAATCACAAGCTTCTAGCTCAAACATTTAGAATTAATAGGATTTCTCAGATTAGTTAAGATAACTTCAGTTTCCTTTGAAATTTAAACTGTAGTAGAAAAAAGATGACAACCTAGTTGAACTATTTCAACGTCAACATTTTAATTTGTGATATTAATGAGTAGGTTTGTTACTTTGAATTTGAGCCAAGTGTGAAATACTCAGCAAAGAAGGACCAGTGTTGAATATTCAACTAGTTGGTTATCTACAATTCATAGCAAGATCTCTATCTTGTATTTATGGATGATTAGGGAACTTATTAATATTGAATACAGCTTTTTACATTTCTGTTTTCAAATCTTCAAATCAATAAAAGGTGAATCAACTATTCTATTCTTCAAAGCATAAAAACACTAGCTTTGTGATTTATGATTGGCTTTCTCATCCTCTGAAATCACAGTTATGTTTTTCTGAATTCACCTTTAATAAAACCAACACTAAATAAAATATTAAAGAAACCTTGGAGATTTCCTTTTATGCCACATCATTTGCTTCTTACTGCCTCTATGGCATTCTAGTTTTTCAAAGATTTGATATGCCTTGTTCTTTCTTATTCTAAAAAAAACTACTTTAGAGTAAGGTTGGCATACATTAATTTAAACAGTATAAATTCATATCCATCAGTTACATCTCTAGGAAATTTAAGCACATTCATTTGTTTCTAATTTTGGAATTTCTTCAAAAGTAAGAAATTGAATGGCAGATTTAATCCAAAATGGGGGCATAAAGGAAAGCTATCACCAGTGTCATTCAACTAGGGACCAGGTTGGCTTCCTCATACTCAACTTACAGACTGAAGCAGTTCTTGAATGAAAGAACATGTACTTTATGATGTACCCTAGTCAGTTTAGGACAGTAAAGCATTAGAGAAGGGGATTTATTTCAATGCTAAGTGAATTACTTGCTCTATTCTGGGATTTGCTTTCTTAGTGTTTCCTAAAATGGATAAATATATTAAACATTAAAAACATGTTAAATTTATTAAACACTGTGAGTCAATATACTGAGAGGTTCAGGTATTATGTAGTCTTGTGCACCTGTGCTATTATTTATTACTCAGCTACATAATGGTTTTTGGTTCAGCCATTTTTTGAAAAATGACAATTGTTATAGCTGTCTTCAAGAAACAGCATAAACACACATATGCTTCTTTATATGGTATACTTAAGATTTAAAAGTGTATTTTCTTCATATTAATCAAAAATGAAATTTCTTTATTTGAGAGAATGTCATCTAAAATTAAAATTTGGTGAAAGACAAATATTGAACAATGTGACAGTACCAATTTTAGTTTTGTTCAGATGTACATTTTAAGGTGAAGGCACATATTTTTAGTCTGAATAAAATGACATTGTTCAGTGATCTTGGAAATTAAACTGCAAATGATGATAGTGAATTAATTTTGTCTTCATTTTAATATAGCCCTTTAGATATAAGAATTAAGTGGCCCCATAGATAAAATTGACAAAGAAGGAAATATACTGTTCTAAGAACTCCAGATTTTCCCAGATATTTTTAATTGTTTTCATATATCCTCACTTAGGTGTCTTCCATGCAAATGAATTACATTCCCAAGGTATAATTTATAAAAATAAATTATATTTACATATTTTCATGAAAAGATTGTTATCCACATTTCAATAAAGTTTTTTTAAAGAATATCTTGAATGCTAATGAGTTTTTATATAATAAAAAAAAACACATTTTATTCTTAATTCCTGATATCATTTCTTGACAAGATAAATTCAAGTCACAACATGTAGAAGTTTGAAAGAGTTGACTGCTTTTCCAGCAGGTGACACAATGTCAGGGTTGTTAAAGGAATTTTTAATTAATGCTTAACAACATAATGGGCATAGAAACATATGGAGTTTCCTTTCATCAGCATAAAAATAGTCATGATACAGAAAATTAAAAGTGTCTCAGTAATGAGTATCAGTTTTTCATTTCATTGTTTCTTAATAAAAAGTTTATTGTCAGTTATCAATTCATTGTCTTGTGGCACCAAACTGACCATCTATGGTACTGGAGTTAGACTCTATAAAGTTTTTCACCTTTTTACTTGTTTTGTGATGGTGTTGAATGAACATCACTGAAGGATGAAACTTCTCTTCCCAGTCTGTGATGGTGAAAATTAATTGTGTCAACTTGACTGTCCCAGTTAAGGAATCAGTTAACCACATTCTCTGTGTGTATCTGCATTTCCTTCAGTACTTTATCTGGTGCCTCTGTTCTGCCTCACTGGCACTGTTCCCCTGCTCTGCTTCTCTGCCACCAGGAGCTGAACATCTTTGTTCTGCTATGCCATTCCAGCATGATGTTCTTGCCTTTACCTACTGCAAATGGACTGCATCCCCTAAAACCATGAGCCAAATTGAACCTCTTATCATGTAAATTCTGAATGTTAGATATTTTGCCTCAGTGATAGGAGAGCTAATGCATGTCCCAATATGATTCTATTCTTTTTGATCCTACATTATAGCTGCCAGTGGTTTTTGTTCAAGCAGCTCTATGGCATTCATCCTGTAGCAACACTTCATTTCCCTAATTTTCTATTACCCATTTTTACCTAACTATCTCTGGAGCAGTTTGCCCCTGAGTGACCCAGAAAACCTCTCCATTTCCAAAAGTATTCCATTAATACACTCCTTCAAAAAATTTTGAAATTTACACTAGGACAGCACATCCACTTTTCAAGTTTATTCTTTTCTGGGGTTGTCTCCTGGGAATGCAGTTATTCATTAGAGTTCTCTTTTTATTCTTAGTAACTAGGTATTTATTTCTGGTTGCTAAAGTTTTATATTAAATATTTCTTGTTCAAATTGCCATTGTACTTTCTTATGGAATTCAAACAGATAGACTTTTAAGTCTTTTGAAGATGAAAGCACCTAAAAGTGTTTCTTAAAATATATACATAACAGGGAAAATTAGGAGCTGGCATAACACAACAATCTCAGTGTCTTATCTATTTATATGCCAAAATTAAAGTTATTTATGGCATGTTGTAAAGTAGAAGAAATTTAGCACTTGTAAACAGAATGATATAATTTAGTAAACTAGATGCTAAAATTTGGTAAATTTAGTGCTTAAATTTTTTTCTCTAAATCAATGAGTATGATTAAAAGTTTGTTTTTACACTTTATATGTTTGCTATTTTTGCTATTTTTCCTGCAACATTGTTTGTTGGAAGTGTATGTAAAATCTTGTAATGTGTTTTGTAATGTGAAAACTTTGTGTGTATTACTGTCATGGCTTATGTCAGCACCCCCCCTCCCCCCAGTCTCATGGACATGGCTGAATCTAGCATTTCTAATTGGTTCATTGTCTAGCACTTGGATTGGTGGTTCTTTTGGATTGGTGGTATGAGTACTATACCTACCCAGCAGCAGAGCCAGTATACACTGTAATGGTGGTTTCTCTGTTGCTGTTTATGGCCACCTTGGATAACTGTCTCCCCATGCCACCTTGCTGCTTGGAGACTTCTGAGTATGAACTGAAATCCCCAAGAACTGTAAGATATACAGTTCTTCCCTTTTCTAACTTCGGGGGTCAGGTATTTTGTCCAAACAATGAAAGAGAAAAGCAACTAAGACAATTGCCATCCTCAAATTTTTATAAAAAAATAAAAAGTCTAATAACATAGAAGTAATTTTAAATAAAGAAGTAAAGGATCTCTACAACAAAAGCTGTAAAACATTGTTAAAAATAAATCAGAGATGACATACAAAAAACAGGAAAGATATATTGTGTTCTTGGGTAGAAAGAATTAAAACTGCTAAAATGTTCATACTACTCAAGACAGATTTACAAATATAATAATGCAGTATCTATGAATGCCAGTGGCCTTTATCAGAGAAACAGAAAAAGTTATAAAATTTATGGCAAACTACCAAAACTTCTAAATAGTCAAAGCAATCTTTAATACAAATAATGAAACAAGAGAAATTTTACTATCTGACTTCAAAATATGCTACAAAACTGTAGGGATCAAAGAGTATGTTATTGGCACAAACACAGACATATGAACTGAACAACTGAAAATAGAAAGCTTTAAAATTAATTGATGCCTGTATAGTCAATTGATTTCCAGTGAAAAACTAGATTCAAGAATGAGTAATCTTTCTCAATAAATGATGCCTGCAAAATTGGATATGCACATGCAGTAGAATGATAGTTGATTCTTGTCTTTAATTACAAAAATCAACTCAAGGATAGCATAGATTAAATGCTCAAATGTAAGAACTGAAACTGTGCAAACTACTATTAAACATACAAGGAAAATGCTTGAGGACAGTGAAATGAGCAAGGACTTATTTTCAAAGAAGACTCCCCCAAAGCAAAAGAATAAAACCAAATATAGACAAATGGAATTTTAGCAAATGAAATATCTTTTTTGTAACAAAGAAAATAATAGAGTATATAAACAACCTGTATCATGAAAGAAAAAAGTTGTATACTGTACATCTAACAAAGTTTTGATATCCAGAAAATACAAAGAATTTTAGCAAATTATACATTTAACATGGATTTGATGTCTAAAACATGTAATGAATTAAAAGCCTGAACAGGGACCCAGAGTCCAGCTTTGGGCCCTCACCACATACTCTAGCAGAATCCCAGTGCATGGAAAGGGACTTTGAGCCTCTTCCCAGGCAACAAGAACAGGCACTGTGTCCCAGAACACCCAGGGCCGCAAACATGGATGGGGGCCCAAATGGGCCATGCCAGGCGACCGCCAATCAGCTAGCGGGACTCAGATTCCAGCCTCAAGCCCTGACCGTGCACTCTGAAGGAATCCCAGCACACGGAAAAAACTTGGAATTTAGCTCTCAGGTGGTGAATCTTGGACTACGGACTAACTGTGCCAGTGCAGTGAGCATGTCTCTAAAACAGAGGTGTACAGTGGGTAAATAGGGCCAATAGTAAAGCCCCCTACAACTAACTGTAAGACCTTGGTGAGTCTGAAAAGAGTGTGGGTGACTACCTAATACACACAGAAAACATCAGACAGAGTGAAAATGACAAAATGAAAAAGAAAAATGCAGTTTCAAACATCTAGTCCACTAGATGCAAGTGCAGGAGATACTGAAATAGAGGACCCCAAAAGTAACACACCAGGAACCTGTGAAAAGATAGTGAGCAAAATAAAAAAACAACTCCATGAAGCTAAAGAGGAAATCAAATTAGAAGTACTCTCCCATGTAAAGACAGAAATAACAACCTTAGTAAAGGAGTTGCTGAGCACAGTTAAAGAAGAAATAGAGAAAAAAGTACAGAAGCATGGGAAACTGATTGAAACTTTGAATGAACAATATACAAAACATGCAGAATTCATGAAACAAACTCAAAGAGACATCCAAAAAACAAGAAATTCTATCCAAAGCGTGGAAAACCATTTAAATGAAGCTGAGGCTAGGATTTCAGACCTTGAGGACAGGATCACAATTAGTGAACAGGACAGGATAGAACTTTTAAAAATAACAAAGCAGCATGAAGTGACAATCCAAGAGTGTCAAGGTGATGCCAAGAGAAAAAAATATAAGATTAATAGGCATCAGTGAAGAGGCAGTAGTCAAAGCAAATGACATAGCCAAAATATTCACAGAAGTAACAGAAAAAAATTTCCCAAACATGGGGAAAGAATCTGACATGCAGATAAGTGAAACATATAGAAGACCAAAGAGTCACAATCAACATAAATCCACACATAGACACATAATAATTAAGATCTCAGATATGCAGCATAAAAAGCTGTTAGAGAAAAGACACAATTCACCTACCAAGGAAAGACCATTAGAATCACAGCAGACTTTTCAGCACAAACCTTCAAGTCAAGATGAGTCTGGAGTGAAGTATTTCAAGTCCTGAAAGAAAACAACTTTCAACCCAGACTCTTGTACCCCTCAAAACTTTCATTCAAATTTAATGGAAAAACAAGATACTTCATGACAGAAACAACTGAAGAAATTCACGTCCACCAAGCCAACCCTAGAAAGAGTATTGAAAGACATACTAGAGATAAAAATGACCACAATCCCCAGAACAACAGAAAGAAACCACCAGGTAGGACAAGCAATTAAACAAGGGGGAAAACAAGGGGGTAAACAACTGTAAAATAACTTGCAAAGTCAAGCCAGTACATATCAGTGACACCCATAAATGTAAATGGCCTCAATTCATCAATAAAAAGAAATAGACTGACAGAATGGATCAAGAAACAGAATCCCACAATATGCTGTACGTAAGAAACACATCTGACACAAAAGGAAACTCATAGATTAAAAGTCAAAGGATGGAAAACAGAATTTCATGCAATAGGAACCCAGGAAAAAGCAGGAGTAGCTATTCTATTTGCAGACAATGTGAACTTCAAACGTCAAATGATTAAAAAAGATAGAGAAGGTCACTACATGCTCATTAGTGGAAAAATTCAAGAGGAAGAACTAACAATTATATATTCAACAAATACTGGAGCACCAAACTATGTAAGACAGACACTAATAGACATGAAAAACCAAATACACAAGAACATAATTATAACAGGGGATCTTAACACCCCATTGTCACAAAGAGATAGATCAACTAGATAAAAAGTCAGCAAAGAAATAGCAGAACTGAATCATACCTGTGAGCAATTGGACTTAGTAGACATTTACAGAGTGTTCCACCCAACCACATCAGAATAGACATTCTTCTCAGCTACACATGGGACATTCTCCAAAATAGACCATATATTATCCCATAAAATATTCTTAAGTAAACGCAAAGGTATTGAAATCTTCCCATGAATCATATCTGATCATAGTGCACTGAAATTGGAAATTAATGGCAAAAGAAATTGCAAAACCTGCATAAATACATGGAAATTAAATAACAAACTTTTGAATAACCAGAGGGGTACAAATGAAATTAAAGAAGAAATAAAGCAATACCTACAATTCAATGAAAACACAGAAACAACATACTGTAATCTATGGGAGACAATGAAAGCAGTCTTAAGAGGGAAATGTATAGCAACAAATTGCCATTCAGGAAAACAGAATGAGCACAAGTAAACAATCTAATGCTCCACCTCAAGCTTCTAGAAAAAGAAGAGCAAGCTAAACCCAAAGCTCATAGAAGAGAGGAAATTGTAGAGATTAGGGCAGAAATTAATGCAATTGAAACTAAAGACACAATACAGAGAATTAATGAATCAAAAAGCTGGCTTTTTGAGAGAATAAACAAAATTGACAAATCCCTAGCTAACCTTATCAAGAGAAAGAAAGAAAAAACCCAAATTCATGCAATAAGAACTGAAAAGGGAGAAATTACTACAGATCTCATGGAAATTCAAATGATCATGAATACCTACTTTGAAAATCTCTTCGCACATAAAGGGGAAAACACAGAAGGAATGGACAGATTTCTAGAAACTTATGAACTACTGAAGCTCAACCAAGAAGATATAGCAATTTTGAATAACCCAATATCAGCTTTTGGGATTGAAAGTGTAATTAGAAACTTACCAACAAAGAAAGCCCAGGTCCTGATGAATTCACAGCTGAATTCTACAAGAAATTTAGAGAAGATTTGATGCCAATACTCCTTAAAATCTTCAACAAAATTGAAAAGGAAGCCATCCTCCCTAAATCATTTCTGGAGGCAAGTATAACTCTCATACCAAAACCAGAGGACACAACCAAAAAGGAGAACTATAGACCAATCTCACTAATGAATATTGATGCAAAGATTCTCAATAAAATACTGGCAAACAGACTTCAGCAAATCATCAAGAAGATTATACATCACAACCAAGTGGGGTTCATTCCAGGAATGCAAGGATAGTTTAACATATGCAAATCAATAAATGTAATATACCACATCAACAGAGCAAAAAACAAAAACCACATGGTGATCTCAACAGATGTAGAAAAAGCTTTCGATAAAGTCCAACACATGGTCATGATAAAGACCCTTCAGAACTTGGAATACATGGTGTCTACCTCAATCTTATAAAGGCCATCTATGACAAACCAACAGCCGACATTATGCTAAATGGACAAACACTGAAAACTTTCACTTTAAAATCAGAAACAAGACAAGGATGTCCATGCTCACCACTCCTATTCAATATAGTTCTGGAAACACTAGCCAGATCAATCAGACAAGAGAGAGAAATAAAAGGAATAAAGATAGAAAGGAAGAAGTTAAATTATCACTATTTGCAGATGACATGATACTCTATATAGAAGACCCAAAAAGCTCCATTAAAACACTACTAGAGGTAATAAACAAATTCAGCAGTGTAGCTGGATACAAAGTCAATGCTCAAAAATCAATAGCATTCCTGTGCATAAACAAAAAACTCACTGAGAGAGAAATTATGGAAATATTACCCTTTACAATAGCATCTAAAAAATGAAATACTTGGGAATCAACCTAAGAATGTAAAAGACCTATATGATGAAAATTACACTATGTTGAAAAAGGAGATTGAGGAGGATATTAGAAAAGACCTGTGGACCAATGGAACAGATTAGAAGATGCAAGCACAACTGCAAAATCACTCAGCCACCTGATATTTGACAAAGCTGCTAAACATTTCACTGGAAGAAGGATAGTCTCTTTAATAAATCGTGCTGGAAAAATTGACTCCCCACATACCAAAGACTGAAACTAGATCCATGCCTATCACCATCACACAACAAAAGTCTAAATGGATCAAAGATCTGAATATTAAAGCAGAAACACTAAATCTACAGGAAGACAAGGTAGGTGGGATTCTTGGAGACATAGGTGTAGGCAGAGAATTCATGAACAAAATACAAACTGCACGAGAAACACTTCAAAGAATCAACAACTGGGATCTTATCTTATTGAAAAAATTCTGCACTTAAAAAGAAACCATCAGCAGATGATTTTAGCCAGCAACCCCTCAGACAAAGGACTTATATCCAGAATATATAAAGAACTGAATAACATCAAGCCCCCCAAATTCAAAACCCCTCTCCAAAAATGGGCATCTGAGATGAACACAAATTTCTCAGATGAAGACATACAAATGGCAAATAAATACATGAAGAAATATTCACCATCACTGGTCATTTGAGAAATGCAAATTAAAACAGCATTGAGATTTCATCTCACTCTGGAAAGAATAGCTGCCATCAAGAAAACAACATAACAAATGTTGGCTAGGCTGTGGTGAAAAAGGAACACTGCTCCACTGTTGGAGAGAGTGTAGACTGGTGCAGCCAATATGGAAATCAGTATGGAGATTTCTCAGAAGACTAGGATTGGAAGTTCCCTTCAACCCAGTTATTCCTCCTCCTGAGTATTTCCCCAGAAGAACTGAAAAGGTCATATCACAGTGATATATGTGCCCCGATGTTCATAGCACCACAATTTGTAATAGCTAAATCTTGGAAATAACCAAAATGCCCATCAACTGTAGAGTGGATGAGAAAGATGTGGTGTGTTAATACAATGGAATACTACTCAGCTATAAAAATGATGATCTTGAGGCCTTCACAGGCAAATGGAGGCAACTTGAGCCAATTCTCTTAAGTGAAATAAATAAGAATCATATTTATAAATATCACATTGTGTCTCTAGTGCAAAATGTAATAAGAAATGTAGGAGTATTAAAACCCAAAATGTGTAATTGCTATTGCAAAAAAGAGAGGAAAACAAAGTGCTCTAAAGGATATAAATGCAAGTATGTTTAAGTGTGTAGGATTGATAACCACATTACTAAGTTTTTGTTGGATCATTGAACAGAACTGTTTTCAGTCTCACTGTTTGAATGTCCACTTTGTGTGCTTTAATTTTGTAACTTGAACAACTATTTCTAAGAGGACAATATATAATTTATTAACTAAAAAAAGAAACAGGAAACATATGAGTAATAAAACCCAAAATGTGTAATTGCTAATGTCAAAAAGAGAGGAAAAGAAAGTGCTTTAAATGATAAAATTGCATGTATGTTTAAGGGTGTAGGATTGATAACCAAATATCACTAAGTTTATGCTGGATCATTGAGCAGAACTGTTTGTAGTCTCATGGTTTGAATATCCACTGTCTGTGCTTTAATTCTGTAATTTGAACAACTAGTTCTAAGATGACAGTATGTAATTTGTCTGCTAGCGATTTTTTATTGTTTATTTTAGTTTATCTCATTTTTGGAATTTTGTATTATTGCTTCCCTTGTTTTCTGTTTTGTTTTTTTTTCTCTTTAAATAAAAAAACCAGATTATTTGCTATGAAGGAAAAACTGAAAGCATCTTGAAATACAGGAAGAATCATGAGATGGAAGTGGAGATAGATTTGTTCTTCAAACAATACATGGTATAACCAAAGAATAAACTGCTTTATGAAGTAAAGAACATCTTGGTATTGGGAATCAACTTTGATGCTAGATGATTATTTGAAAGATTGTATAGTTACTTCCACTGCAAGGTGACCATGACATCTAAAGGACAATTTCTTACTTCTCCCAATGCATTCAGTTTCCTGGATTAAGGGAAGGTGGTTTATACTGCATTGCCATATGACACCGTAGTTGTATAGTTAGGGCAGTAGGCACAGGACCCTTATTAGCTCAGGGCAGGAGTTGAGGGGTTTCTATCTGCAAAGGTTAATGCAGCTGCCAAGTTAAAATGCATTAAATCAAGATTGTGTTACAAATATTTTCAATATAAGGACACATAGTAGAAAATAAGAGTCTTGCCAAAAAGCTGGGGATGCCAAATTTGCAGAAAATAAGAAATAAATAAAGAAGTTATTAAAAGTGTAAGTATTATCCATGAAATTGTGAATATATTATGGACTGGAGAAAGAGCTGATAAACCCTTTAAAAGGCAAAGTCAGCAACTAGAAAATATAAAGGGAAAATTATTGTTGTCTCAATTAAAGTGGAAATTCAGTCTGGAAGAGGCACGCTGCTGTTCTCCACTTCTCTGCGTGACACTTCCCCAACCCTGCATTGGGTAACCCTAACAGGAACTGGTGCATAATCTGATAAACAGAGGGAAATACGTTATAACCATTACCTCTCTCTTTTTATTCTCTTTTATACTTTCTATACAGAGAATATTTAGCCATTAGTTACATTTGTATTTGTTAACATTTGTATTTGCCTTTCATAAATAAAAGAAGAGCTATGCGAAGTAGAGTAGTGGTCCATAGGGTGTCTTACTGCTTTTTGCTTCTATGTTTGTAAAGATACAACTGGTTTAAATTAAGATCAAGAAAAATCTTTCATGCTTATGTTTTCAGACTGCCAGTGACACATTTTAGAGAAGAATATTAATATAAGATCAAGTGTATCTATCTTGGTTTTATACCAGGAATGAGGAAATTCTTTTGAGATATTTTGAAATCTGAAAATATTTCTGTCTCTGAAGTTAAGGGGCAATGAAACAGTGAATGATTAATTAATTGGGAAGCTTCATAACCCAGGAATTGTGAAAATTTGGTAAATACTATGTGTTTCTAAACATAACTTTCTCTGAACTTATAGTTTTACAGATAAAATCCCTTTAGGAATATCTATCTTCTAAGCTTAACCACATAGCTAGTAAATGACAAATGTTATTCATTGCCACAAGTATGCATCTACCTTAATTATTAAAAAATGAGATATAATGTTGAATTTGATATGTTTTACTTAATTTAGGAAATAATAAGAAGTTAGTAGAGGATTTTCTATTTTTCCTGTATTATGAAAAATGAACACTGACAAACATCACATTCTATGTATCAGAAAGATGGAATTTGTAGGAAAGGTGGATATTTTCAGAAAATCTTGTTTTCAAATATTAAATGATTTCAAAATATGTATAGTACTACTACCTTTAACATATAAACATAATTGATTTTTTTCTCCTTTTCTTATCCCCTATCTTCTTCTTTCTTCTTTCTTGTCTTTCCCTGCTACTTCTATCTTATTCTCTCTTTCCTCATTCCTTATATGGCTTTTATGGTTTATCATGAAATTCACAAGTGAGGTCATTATTTTACACTTTTAGAAAAGAAAGTGAAAAAGTTTAAAGAACTGCTTCTTCCATTAAAATGTTTAGGAGCTGATATTAAACCCAAGTTGTTTGTACTGTACCACTCTAAAGATTTACCTTTAATTATTTGTTCACAACCTTTTCCTGATTTATGACAGGAATCATCACTCTAACCATGTGACTTATTAGTTGTGTAAAGTCAAGAAATGTTCTAGTCTAAGTTTTTCTGTGTTTCAGGTCTCTCAATTTTAAAATGTGTATGTTAATGGCAGCTAATTTTTAGTGTTATTGTGCTAGTTAAGTGAATTGATGTAGTTTAATATATTTAGTGGAGTGCCTAGTACACAGTGCTATACTCATAAAAGTTATTATTATTGAGCCAGTGATTTAACTCAGCAGCTTAAGCATTTGCCTGGCAAGCATGAGGTCATGAGTTGAGTTGAGTCCCCAGTACCAAAAAGTTATTACTTTTTCAAGTTAATTTTCCATGTTATAATAGAAGTACATAAGTATTTTGTGATTTACTTAAGTGGTATGTCCTACCACAAGATAAAATTCTGAAGTATTTTTCTGTGTAATAATTTTTCATTATTAACAAATATAGCATAACAATAACAATAAACATATTTACATGTTCTGTAGCAAAGATAATGCCTTGTTTACTAGCACTCTATTGCTGTGGTATATCCTGTCCCTCAATCTTTTTTTTTTTAATTTTGAGACAGAATCTTCGTAAAGTGCTCAGGTCAGCCTTGATGTTGAGATGCTCCTACCTCAGCTTACTAAATAGCTAGGATAATAGACATGTGCCACTATGCTTGATCTTTAAATTTTTTAATAGTTGCTATCATAATGAAATGGAATGAAATGGAAGATGGAAGTCCCTAAAAATAGTATTTAGTTTTTGAACATCCAACCTCAATTATGTAATTAACATTTATCAATAGTTTGAATAATGTTAGTTGATTTATAGATAGTGATCTAATTTTCACTTTTAGCACTATTTATTATTTAGTTAAATCTAAATAACTTGTCAACAACTGCTAAAGTGTATCAAATATAGAACATCAATAAGTACATGACAAATAAATATCTTTTATGTACTCTTGGATACACAGATCTAAAGCCAAAACATTTCCTAAGGTATTTCTGGAAGATTAGTTTTCTTCTGAGATCAGAAAAATATCAAAAAAACAAAACAAAAACAAAAACAAAAAGAATTTAAGAGGCAGTTCACACATTGTTTAGCTTTTCCCTTTTGAGATTTTTTCTTTTTTGAAAATTAAGTCAGATATTTAAAATATAAAAGAAAGCAAAAAGACTATTTGAAGTTATTAGTTCACTGTCATATTGATATATGATTGGCCTTTGTGTGACAAACATGAATTTTAACTATTATTAAAGACGATCAATGTAAGTGTTCTTGAACTTCAATAAAACTTTCAAAAAAACTCTAACAGTGTCACTCTTGACTCTTTTCCATAATATAGCAAATCATCTCTACAAAACTTCTTATAATACATACAAACATTTTATGATTCTAATTTGAAGAACATGAATGCAGTCCATTTGCATTTAAGGCTTTGGCATCCACAATTTGCCCTGAGAAAATATTCCCAATGTAATTTGTATTATTTTGTACACTGCCCTCTTCTCCACTAGACCGTGTATTTTATAAATCCTGAATGTGTTTCCAAGTTTACCTTTGTGTCTTTGTTACTGATATCCCTTCTGCCAGTAACAGTGGTGTCTTAATTTTTTTCCTGAAAATTTCATACTTTAAATGTTTTAAAAACTTTAGATGAGTTTATTTAACCCAAAATCTACCTTTGGGATCTTGTATTCTAATAATATTTATGGCCTTACTATATCACTCACTTGTATTTGTCCTTTTCTCATTTTACATTTTGTTCTTTAATAGGCAGACATTAAGTGCTATAGGATTCATGTCTAATTGTTTTCCTCACACTCCTCCAAAATTTTAGTTATCATGAGGATTAAATAATAGCACAATGAATTGAAAGCTTATCATATTTCTTTCATTTATTACACAGGTATATTTTGATGTCAGCATGGTGATATTTCCCTTATTCATTTAGGAAACTGTGGATTGGATACATGGCTCACATTAATGAATCAATGGTGTCTGAGTTTATGCTTTTGGGACTCTCTAATTCTTGGGAACTTCAACTTTTGTTTTTTGCCATCTTCTCTATAGTTTATGTGACATCAATAATAAGAAATGTCAAGATTATTGTCATAGTTTTCTGTGACTCCCATTTGAACACTCCTATGTATTTTCTGCTCAGTAACCTTTCTTTTATTGATATTTGCTAGTCTAACTTTCCTACCCCCAAGATGCTTGTGCACTTTTTTATGGAGCATAAGAGTATCTCCTTTGAGGGATATATGGTCCAAATATTCCTTCTTCCTAGTTTTGTTGGGAGTGAGATGATTCATATGACAGATTCAAAGCTATATGTAAGCCCCTGTACTATAGTACAATTATGAGTTGGAGGCTTTGTGTCTATCTCCTGGGCAGTCGGTATTCTTCACTTTGTGCCACTTGGCTTTTACAGTGGATCTGCCATTTTGTGGTCCCAATGAGGTAGACAGCTTCTTCTGTGTCCTTCCCCTAGTGATAAAGTTAGCTTGTATGGATACATATAGGATGGAAATTATAACTCATTAACAGTGGGTTGATATCACTTAACTGCTTCTTGGCTTTACTTATTTCTTATACTGTTGTTTTGGTTACAATTCAGCACCAGTCTTCCAGGGTGATCATCTAAGGCACTTTCTACATTAACTGCCCATATCACAGTGGTCATTCTTTCCTTTGGACCTTGTGTTTATTTCTATGCATGGCCTTTTAGCAGATTTTCTGTGGATAAGTTCCTTTCTATTTTCTACACTGTTTGTACACCCTTGTTGAATCCCATTATCTATGCTCTGTGGAATGAAGATGTTAAATCAGCCATGCAGAAATTGAGAAACTGTCATGTAAACCACTGGAAAGATGAAGGATGATCATAAGAAAGTATATTATGATGTGTGATAAAGAGCATTCTGTGGATCGGGGCATTATGACACTGTCTTTCCTACTGATAAGGGTTAGTGATTATAAAACTGACTTTCACCCTGAAAGCAAGGGACTTGGGTAAATAAAACAGTTCCTGGTTCTACTGAAATACAATGTATGGCAATATTATTATTATTTATAAACTATAGTGCAATTTGTCATGAAAATACTTTGTAGCACTATTTTATAAATGCTTTTGAGAATGTAATACACTTAAAATGTTATTCATGCATTAAAATTTGATCCTATTCAATCGAACATGTTATTTTATACTATGTAATCAAATATGCAAGTTGAAATTTGTTATATCTGCAGTCAACTTATTTAAAATTTATTTATTTATTTATTTTGGTACGGGGTCAAACTTATGATCTCCTATCTGCCTGGCAAGCACTTTCTCCACTGAGCTAAATCCCCAGCCCTAAACATTATTTTATATTTTAATATAGTAAAAAATTACCACATTTTACCACAAGGATTCCTCCTTATTAGTAAACATTTGTTAGCCAAGATTTTCCTTGTGTATTGAATAATATAGTTTACTTATGTAGTTGGCTATTCATAATCTTTGTCTGCCATTTTCATCCTATAAGTTTCTTCTGTTTTGTTTCACATTATGTGATGCACATTTCTACTTATAATCAAACTTTTTCTAGATATTTGTTGTCATCAATATATATATATCTAATTTTATTTATTGTATATGTAGGATAAATTAATTTTAATGAACTCTACATTATTCAAAAAAATTGTTAACATTTGAGGTTGTTCGCAAATGTGACATGCTATTTAACTTCAAAGGAAAAAATTCCATGCGGATCTAAAACACACAAATTCACAAAATAGCATTAACTCTCTGCAACTAAGGGACAAATCTATTGTTTAATGTAATATTTGGAAAAAGAAGAGGGAAAGTAAAATTTATGTGTCCAAAAATAAAGATGCAAAGCATCTATCAGGTACTGTTTTGCATCCTAGTCAAACATTTTCTGATGTATTTCTTCCTGAGATTTAAATTATAAAAGAGCTTATTCCAGAGACTAAATTCTAAGAATGATGAACAGAACTATTAATAACAGAAAATAAAAAGTCTGTAATTGTTATCACTTCATATTCAATATTTTAATTATAGTCTAGGATAGAAGCTATTGGTTATGTGCATGTAAATTATCTGCATGCCAGGTCTTAGGACAGGCAGAATTTTAGACTTAGGTATACAGCCTTCTTGTGAACCATCATAGTATTTAGGCTTTATTGTTAACTTCATAATCTTGTTCAACTTCATTTGTACATTACCAATTTGTACATGTTTATTACTATGCCAAAGATGGTAATGATCTGTAAAGCCTGACTTCCTCTTGTATATTTTATACAGTGTTGAAAACAGTTTTCATGTAAAATTAACATGAAAGGAGCCATAATATTGCTTGCAGTCCCCCCCCACACCGTGTTCTTTCATACTGGAGCAAAGCACTGACTACACACTCGAAAATTCAAAACATTTTACTGCTATGATCTTTAGTATTAGCATATGTAAACTGAAGTTGTTAATGACTATTTCCCACTTTCTGAAATAAAACATTAGATAGTTTTAGTGTTACTACTTTCTCTAAAAGAAACCCCATAGACTTCAGATTGGGTATGAATTCTGTGCTAAAGGTCTTCGTTACTTCTGGCCAACAAGTAAATTAAGCAATAATGGTTGTATATGTTCCTCTTAACCATTTTTTCTTTTCTTTTATTAAAATAGATAACTCTAATCTTAGAATTTTACAAAGATCATTTATTAGAATCTAACTGAACTTTGATAGTTATATGCTATATTACGTTCCTAGGGCTGTCATAATAAATATCCACAAAAAGGTGGTTTAAAGGAATGCAAATCTATTGTCTTAAGATTCTGGAGACTAAAAACCAAAAATGAAGGTGGTGACAGAGTTTGCTTCTTTTTAGATTCTTTATGAAAGAATTAGTCCTCAATGACTAAACTCAAGGGACAAATTGACTGGGTTATTGTGAGGGCATCTCTCAATGTTAGCATCTGAACATATAGAGAAAGAAGATCTCAACAATGTGGAAGAATATCCTTCAAAGTTTTGAGACCTCAAATAAGACACAAACTTTATGATGGAAGGGCAAACTCATTTTCTTTCTTTAACCTGGAACATATATTTCTCTTTTCCTTGAACTCAGAGCTTCTGATTCTTCTGTGGGATACATATATTAGGTCACTTAATACTTTCTTACTCTTCAGGTTTAAAGAAAATATTCCCTTTGTACTTAATAAGGTTTATAAGACATAGAAATTAAAAATATTTAAAATGCAGAAAACTGAAATGGCAAAATAAAACCACATGGTTGGAAAGCTCTTATATTATAAAAGAAAATAATATATAATCTTTCACAAAATATAATATTTATATTATATAATGTGTTATAATATATAATATACTGTATCAATAGAGTATAATAGACCATTACATTTATAACATGCACAATGTATATACTATATAGTATATTATAATTGTGTATTACTAGTAATCTAATGCATTAATACATTATATTCTTATACTCTATATAATATATAATATTTCTACTTTTATTTTACCCACTTACTAAATATTATATATAACAATATATAACAAGATGTAGATAATGATCTCATTAATATTGTTTAGCTGTAGATAATCATATGTTAAAAGATGTAATTTACAAACTATAGATGAATCATTACAGAAACAAAGAGCTAAGATAACGGATAACCTGAAAATAGAAACAAAATAGAATTATTTAAGACTTGATTCATTTACAAAAAGAAAATAGATAAGTGGAATGCAAGTAAAAAGATAGATTTAAAGCCAAATGCACTATTTTATGAAATTCTACTAGTAAACACACCAGTTTAAAAATGGAGATTGATAGTGGTTTTAAAAAGCTAGAATCAACTACATATTGTGAGATAAAAACCTACTTTAAATATGAAATTTATATAGATCATAAGTAAATATTGTAACAATGCATTCTAAACATTAATATTTTAGCAGTATAATAGAATATATTACACTATGTATTATAAATGGCTCAATTATAAGTCATTTTGTCACAGATGCCTTATTCATGACTGGATGTTAAACCCAGTGAATAAAATTGTCAAAATGAATGCATTTTTGTAAGGAAATTTAAAAACAATATTTTATTTATTTAAGAATAATTATACATTCGTGAAGATATAAACTTTAAATAACATGGTGCTACCTATTTTTCCATTTAGGATAATAAAGCTTGTGACAGAGTATTGCTCCTTCTTGGAACAAATAAAAAATCCAAGGAAAATGTAATAAATATCTGTTGAAGGGCATTTGATAATTATTGAAACTGTGGGAATAGCAAGGGCACTGCTTCACAGGAGACAAGGGCCTTAGCATGCTAAGAAGATGGTCTGCATCTCCTTTTTGCTTGATCACTTTCCTGCATTGTTTAAAGTAAAGGATCTTGGCTTTGCATAGCAGCAGAGAAACCAGTAGGGTTTTCTGGTCTCTTGGAACTGTAGAATAAAAATTGAAAACTCACTGGACCTCAAAGACAGAATTTGTTTTCAGTACTTGCCATGATAATATGTGAAATGAATAGATCAGCTCTGATTCAAAAAACCTGGAAAGATAAGATGCAGAAAATCAGAGGTACACATAGGCTTATCAAAATGCAATTTAATTCTTATACAGCAAGTCCTTACTTTCATTATACCTTTTAGTCCATTATGCCTGTGTAGCACAGGACAAAGTGAATCCTTTTAGAGAACAATAATGTTATTTCAAAGATGAAATGAATTATCTGGAAAACAACATCATCAAATGTCACAGTGGAAATATTTTTAAATCACCAAGTCTGAATTGCCTTGATGCACAGTTAAGAGCTGGCAAGAGAAATCCAAGAGCTGAAATGTACAGGAGAGGGAAAGTGAAATTCTCTGTAACATAAAAATCTACTTACAAAGGATCATGAGTTGGACATTGAAGGATTTAAAAGAAGAGAAAAAAGAGAGTAATTGATATACAGTAGTAAACAGTTGAGACTATAGGAATGTTTTAGTCACTATTGTACCAAGTGGGTGTACAAAAAACATACTGATACCTTAAAGAATGTTTGATTGCCTCACCCAGTGACTGGGTCTCCCAGTCACCCAGTGACCCTGAGTGGTTGGAATCACCTGGCTCAGTAGCATGAGCTGAAGGCACACACAATGAACCCTCCAGTTGTGCAACCTTGGCACTCCACTTGGAATCAGTTAGGGCCCTACCCAACATCCCTAGTCAGCTACAGACCTTTGGGTAGATCCTCTGGGGCCTGGTTGGGCCCTGCCCAGCAACACCAAGTGACCAGGGAATCACATGAGCTAGATGGTGCAAGCCAAAGGCTCATACAAGGAACCTCATTCAGTCACGCAACCTCGGTACCTTGCTTGGACCTGGTAGAGCCCTGCCCTGCAACCCCAAGAAGCAGCAGAGCTTTGGTGTGCCATGTGGTATGAGCTGAAGGCCTGCACAGCATGGTCCATCTAGCTGTTCAGTCTCGGTACACCACTCAGAACCTGGTAGAGTCCCACCCAGAAACCTCAAGCAGCTGGAAGGTGTCACAGTGCCATGTCAGATATGTTGAAGGCCTGTCTAGCACACTCCCTACATTTGAGGAGCCTTCTTCTGCCACTAGAGACCTGGTAAGCCCTGACTATGACTTCAACTCAACTGCACTCCCTGCAGTATGGACAGATATCCTAAAATCAGGAAGCAACTAAGACCTTGCTTTCAGCTTTTTCAGGGGAACATAGGAAAATGACAAAACAAAAGAGCAAAATGCAATCTCAAACTTCCCACCCATCCCAAACAAGTCTAGGAAATTTGGACATAGAAGAAAATGTCAGCCACATTCCTGAAATGATAGCAACTGAAGTAAAGAAACAATTCCATGAAGCTGTAAAGGAACTCAGATGAGAAATAATCTCCCCAGTAAAAGAAGAAGTGATAAACAAAATAAAAGAAATGCTGAACACATGGAAAGAAGACCTAGATTAAAAAATTGAGGAGCACTGCAAAAATATGGAAACTTTGAGTGAACAATATAAGAAAAAAAAACAGAATGCATGAAACAGATTCAGAGAGATATCCAGGAAATCAAAAATTACATCAAAATCTGGTAAAACAGCCTCAATGAAAGTGAAGACTTTCAGACCTTGAAGACAAGATTGCAGCTAGTGAGCAGGAAAGGAAAGATCCATTTAAAATAACAAGGAATCAAAAAATAAGAATTCAACTGTTGCAAGATGATGCAAAGAAAAAACAATATAAGATTGATAGGTGCAAACAAAAAAGATGATGATAACACAAATGACATCAAAAGATTATTTACAGAAGTAATAGCTGAAAATTTCACAAACATGGGGATATTAACTGACACACAGATGAGTGAAGCATATAGAACTTCATAAACAAAATAAATCTATACCCAGACATATAATAATCAATGTCTCAGTAATTCAATACAATAACAGAATATTAAAAGCTGCTAGAGAGAAGAGATAGATCACCTATAAAGGGAAGCCCATCAGAATCACAGAAGAATTCTCAACTCAAACAATGAGGTCAAGAAGAACATGGAGTAAAATATTTCAAATCCTAAAAAATAATGACTTCCAACCCAGATTGATGTACCCTGAAAAAGTGTCCTTCAAAACTGATGGAGAAATAGGATACTTCCATGACAAACAACAACTGAAGAATTTCATGACCACCAAGCCAACCTTGTAAAAATAGTGAAATATATTCTAGATAGACATAAAAATAACTGACTTCAAGAACAACAACAGAAAAAAAAAACACTAAGCAGGAGAAACAAACAGAGGGAAAAGGTAAAGAAACAGCATCAGAAAGATAACAAGTCAAGAATAAGCCAATATATATCACTTATAACCATTAATGTAAATGACCTCAACTCACCAATTAAAAGAAACAAACTGGCAGAATGCATCAAGAAACATCATCTAACCCTATGCTATATACAAGAAATCTATCTAACCCAAAAGGAAATTCACAGACTGAAAGTCAAAGGACTGAAAACAATACTTCATGCAACAGGGACCCCCAAAAAAATCAGGGGTAGCTATATTGTTTGAAAACAATGTAAATTTCAAACCAGGAATGATCCAAAGAGACAAAGAAGGTCACTACATACTAGTTAGGGGAAAAATTCAAGAGGAAGGGCTGTGAATTTAGCTCAGTGGCATAAGCATCTGCCTGGCAAGGGCAAGATCATGAGTTCTATCACTGGTACCAAAAAAAAAAAAACTTCAAGAGAAAGAGAGAACAATTTTAAATATATATGCACTAAATATGGGAGCACCCAGCTATATGCAACAAATATTAATAGAAATGAAAAATCAAACAAACAATAATACAATTATAACAGGAAACCTTAGCACCCCATTGACACAGAGATCAACTAGACAGAAAATCAGCAAAGAAATAAAAGAACTAAATCACACCTGTGAACAAATGAACTTAGCAGATGTGTACAGTGTTCTACCAGCAATATCAGAATATACATTCTTCTCAGCTATACATGGGACATTCTCTAAATAGACTGTATATTAACCCATAGAACATGCATAAGTAAATGCAATGAAATCGAAATTATCCCATGCATATTATCTGTTCATAATGCCCTGAAACTAGAAATTAATGACAAAAGAAACTTCAAAAACTCCATAGAATGTTTGACTAAAAATATGGAAAGAACCCAACTAGCTCAGTCACTCATGGATGAGTGGCTGCTTGTCAGAATACCAGTGTGCATAGCAACATGAGAAGAAATATAATTTCATGTGATGTATGTACCTTAGCTTCAATTTCAAGGTATTTTGTTTCATAAAATGAATAAGTAAAGAAAACTATGAAGGTAAGAGTTAACCTACACATGTATTGCATCAATCTAGTGTGAGATGATATCAAGCTAATTGATTAAAATGGCAAAACAGAGTGAAAGGAACAGATTCAGACACATTTAATATTACATAGATGTTGCCTTTTTGATGGGATTCATTTGAAGCTAAAGGACAGTCAAGGTTGAGCCTCAGATTTCTTGCTTGGGAAACTGTCAATATAACTTTTAACAGTTCACTCATGTTTTTGTTTTTGTTTTGTTTTGTTTTTAGGAAAATTCATGGTGTATCATATCTGAGAAAGGCAAAGATTAAAATGTTGTGTATAATGGTTTTGAAATGTGTATAAGAAGCTAAGTAGAGATGCTCAAAAAATAACTGGGCATGTAATAAATAGAGAGAAAACACACTTTTAAAATCACAACTACCTTTAGTATCTTCATGTCATAAGGGAATATGGCATAATTCTTTCAAATATCAGCCATTTATGTATAAAATATCTTGGTGGTCTACCTTGTTTTGTAAGTTGAAAGAAGGAGTTAAAACTTCAGCTAAGAAATAGAGAATGAAAAATAAATGTGCAAGAAAAAATATGCATAATGAGTGCTATGACTGGAGAAAATAATGTAATGAAATAAAAACACAGAGTGAACAGAGAGATGGAAAGGTACTGAAAAAATCTCAGGGTAATGATTATATCACTTATAATCATTTTTTACCTAATATCTAAAAGCTGAAGGACATAACACATAAAACATCCAGAGGAAAGAATATTAAAGTAGGGGAAAATGCAATTTATACTCCTGGAAGTGGAAAAGGGTACTTCATGTAGGAAACAAAGGTCAGAATTTAGTGAGTGAGCAAACAGTGAAAAGATAAGGCTGAAGGAAATTACCTAAAATATAAATGGCAAAAATTCAGTAAGGAGACTGGATTTTATTTCCAAGGGAATGACTCAATACTTATCATTTTAAAGTTGTTGAACTTGTTCTGATTTATTTAATTTTAAAGATTCTGCTCACTCTGGAGGAATTATTTGGAGAAACTCACAGCTAGATAATGAGATCTTTAGAGGAAGGTCTTTACATGTTTAAGGAGAAAGATGGTAAAGATTTAGAGTTGCAGTGGAAAGAATTTGATAAATTGGAGTTTTTTACACTTAGAAATAATTTTTTTTTTAATTCAAGTAGTTACTTGAATTAAAATTCAAATAACCAGAAGAGGAGCCCCAGGCTGGGATGAATATTGGGCACCTTCCCATTGACAGGGCCCCGCCTCACTCAATAGCAGCATCCTAGGGGTAGTGCCCTACTTTCCCTGGGACTGGTGTGATTTGCTCCCAGCCTAGGAACCCCAATCCCAGTATCCTCATGTTGGGAGGGAACAGGGCAGAAAGGGAAGCAATCAGGATGAATGTCAGGCATTGGTGGTAGCAGCAATGACAAATATCTAAGAATGAAATACTGAACAAAACCAGCACAAGTGTCCAGAGGTGGTTTGTGAACAGAAGAAAACATGGAACCAGAACTTTGAGGGGTGGGAGGTAGAGGATGGGGCAGGCAGGCCGGGCTTCCCATAGCACCACATGGGGTCAGCAGCAGCAGTGCAAGCAGGAGGATGGTCAGCTGCCACAGGGGACCTGGACCTCACCTGAGTAGCAGGTGACTCTGCCAACTGCTCTCTCTGGGGTGTGGTACTGAGGGTGGGGCCTCAGACTCTTGCTCCTTCCTATAATCAGGTGAGTGGGGTGTTGTCCAACCTTAGAATTGGTGGACAAGGAAATATCAACCTCTTACATCCTTCTGCTACTCTGATGATACCTCTTTGCACAATACTCCAAAGCAGGCTGTGTGTATTTGAGCTGTGCACCCACCTAAGCCCAACTAACTTGTCTTTCTGATTCTGTTATCTGGTCACAGATAGAGCAATGGCAACTAAATAGTTGGATTTTTATGGCTAGAGTATTTCTTACATGAAGTTAGAAACTCATTATCCCAAGGGTTACCTTTGAAAGAAAGAAGTAAAGGAGTCACAACCACAAAATGCTATTTGTATCAAGCCCACTGCTAGACTTATATTTCTTCTATCAGATTCATTTCAGTCTCTGGACATGTGAGCTAATGCACAGGCATGATCACATTACACAAGGGAACAGAGGTGCAGGGAGGCAGAATATTACATGAGGGCAAAGTGGTCACAGGAAACTTTTGGATCACTGTGTTTTTCTCTGGTGGCATAAACCCTCTCCTCAATAAAAGGTGAATGATTATAAAAATTCTCATCATCTTCCATTTGGAAAAAAACAACCCAAGTTCTAACAACTCCAATAGCAATATCACATCACTTCACAGAGGAGGCTCGCTATTGCTTGTTACAGTCCATGGAATGATTATCTGAGATTTTGGGGTGTGCAATATGACATTTAAATAGTTATTCATGGGCATTTGTGGCTCCCTAAGAAAAATATATTTTGGAAGCTTCTATCTACTGTTGCTTCCCTGGGCCTTCTTTCAAAATTGCTGTGCAGTTTAATCTCTCTGATCTAAAGAGTGAATATGGCTATTACCAGTCAAATACCTAAAGAGATTCTGGCTGGAAGTCATTGGTAGGGTCAAGTTAATTTGGATACTTGAACATGAGGATGTCACAACTTGTACATGAGATTCTAAAGTTGGAAAAAATGTCAAACGATGTCAGATTATTATACCTACTCGGCTATTATATGTGATGGACTGAACTACTTAGGCAAAGATGAGCCTGTTAATACATAGTTCAGAAAGACTTAAGATGACTGTAGATATTGCAGGTTCATAGTGACCAAGTCTTCTGGCAGCGCACAGTGGTAAAATAAGTGTTAGTTGAATATCCAAACCTCCATCTACCAGCAGTGCATCCTGTGATGTTAGCTTTACTGTTAAGATTTAGCTACTTCCATTGGAGTGCTTAGGCAATAAATAGCACCTCATTTAGAGCATCATCAGGATAAATAAGATAATGCATAAAATGCTAGGCAGAGTGCTTTGCATGAAGATGAACATGTAAGTTATTATTTCAGTTCATAAAGGCTCCCTCCAATATTTTATAAATATAGACTAGAATGTTTTAAATCGCTTTTGTGCATTGAGAAAATTGAGTTTCCATTCTTTTGCATTTTCTTGCAACAGAATTACACACAATTTATATATATATATGGTAAGTCAATTGCTTCATACCAAAAATTTCTATCATTTGAATTTGTTACTTAACAATAAGAAGCCTATTTCATCCTATAAATATGATTAACCTATTATCAAACTATTTCCCTATCTGCCATGTCTCACATTGATATTTTAATGTGTGACCTCTCTATCATTATCATCAACATCTTTAAATTACATTTGTTAATCTGAACTGAATAAACTTCCCAAAGGAGAGGCTTCTTTAGGTTGACTTCCTTAAAAATCTCACTTCTATTTTCTATTTGACTTGAAATCTTTCAACTGAAGTTCAACAAGTGAATTCCACATGTCACATTTAATTTATCTCAGCTTGGATATCTGTGATTGCTTTCTAAATTAAGTGACCAAGGAAAGATTATCCCAAGATGCCCTCATGTTTCAGGCAGGACACTTTTTAAATCTGTACTTGAAACTGAAGTAGATTTCGTGATGAAACACCAGAGAATGTACTCCTCTCCTTCACAGTGATTTATATTTGGAAAATTATTCTAGCTCTAGGTTATTCAGTGTTCATTCTTTATCAGGTGAGAGCTAAAGAACTCTGGAAAGAGAACTACAGTTAAATACAGAGAGAATTGAAAAGAACCTCATATGGCTCTTTAGTGTATACTTTGCTTTTTATAAGATTTTCTATCTGATAAAATCATAGATTTCATACATAAAAAGTGACTTTAACATTTGGTTTTAATCTTACTTGTGATCTTTAAAAAGTCTTATAGATTGCTAATCTTAGATTCAGACTTTTTTTTAGTTAGATTGCTTTGCCTATATGAAAGTAACGCATCGCTGTATAATTTTCTATTAGAAGAGTATAAAAAAAAAGCATAGCTAATATTTACTCATCGCTTTTTTGTTTACATGGCTCTTTCAAATGTACAATATCATGATAGAGTTGAAAGTTCAAAGAATTGAGGACATGAATCTTATATGTTTTGGTGATGGTTGTTTATATCTCAGGACTACAGATCGTGTGACACATAATCGAGTAGATGCTCCATAAATTGAAATGAACAAATGATTGAATGAGCATAATTTCAAAGAGTAAATAGTGAAGCCAGGAGTTGAAAATCAGTTCTTATGATATCAAATTGTGTGCCATTATATTATGGCATCCTGTGGAAATTTTTACTTGTCTTCCTATGATGAGTGATAATATAGTTGTGAATAAAAAATCTGAATACCATTTACTATGAAAAAAATACCTTTTGGATTATTGTGGAGAAATTTTGCTTATATTTATGTAAATAAAAAAGACAAGTCAATTAAAATAATTATAGGCAAAGTAGAATGGATTTATAAACAAAACTTTGGTTTAATACATTCATCCTTTTGCAAACTTGTTTGGCCCGATACACATAGTTTCAGAACAGAAAGATGTTTTAGAAACCACAAAATTTAATAACAACTAAATTTGACTCTAAATTTTAAATTTTTACTACTCTTGATATTTGAAGTTCATATCATGAATGAAGGTTCTATCTAGTTGTTTGTCAGCTGTAACTTTAACCACATAGAACTCTTCCCAACTTTTGAGAACTGCCATAAGTTTCATTTTGAAAAATATTTCTTGGATATTTCAGACTATTTGAATTTGATTTTGAATGATAAAAGCATTATATATAGGTATGTATTATATATGGCAACTTTCTATCCATATTTCATTTAAGAAAGAAAACAGGATTGTTTTTTAGTGCATATCTTCATTTTAAATGTGAAATTATACTTCTCTAAAGTTATAAATATATTTAAACCTATGAGGTAGAATATTGTTCAAAAGAGTAGTTTTTAAAAATTTTATTTAAAGGGAAAAAAGCAAAACAGAAAAAAGTGTAGTAATAATAAAAAATTTCAAAAAAATAAACACAAAGAAATAACAGAACTGCATTATACCTATGAACAAATGTACTTAGTGGATGTTTACAAAGTGTTCCACCCAACCACATCAGAATATACATTCTTCTCAGCTGCACATTGCACATTCTCCAAAATAGACCATATACTAACTCATAAAACATTCTGAAGTAAACTCAAAGGAGGCAAAATTATCCCATGCATAATATCTGAACATAGCACACTAAAATTGGGAAACAATGGCAAAAATCCTTGCAAAACCTGCATAAATACATGGAAACTAAATAACAACCTTCTGAACAACCAGTGGGTTACAGGTGAAATTAAAGAAGAGATAAAACAATACCTGAAATACAATAAAAACGGAAATACAACATATCGTAACCTATAGGATGCAATGAAAGCAGTCCTAAGAGCGAAATATATAGCAATAGATAGTCACATCAAGAAAAATAAAAGAGTAGAAATAAATAACATAAAGCTATATCTCAAGCTTCTAGAAAAGGAAGAACAAGTCAAACCCAAAGCTCACAGAAGAGAGAAAATTTTAAAGATCAGAGCAGAAATTAATACAATTGAAACTAAAAAAAAAAAATACAAAGAATTAACAAAATCAAAGAGTTGCTTTTTTGAGAGAATAAACAAAATTGATAAATCTCCAGCCAACCTTATTACAAAAAAGAAAGGAAAAGCTCAAATCCAAGCAATAAGGACCGATAAGCTGGCAATTACTACAAACATCATGGAAATTCAAAAGATCATGAATACCTACTTTGAAAATCCCTACTCATGTAGGGTTTAAAAACACAGAGGAAATGGACAGATTTCTAGAAACCAAAGCTCAACCAAGAAGATAGAGCAATTTTGAATAACTCAGTGTTAGCTATTGAAATTGAAAACATGATTAAAAACTTACCAACAAAGAAAAGTCCAAGTCCTGATGGATTCATGGCTGAATTCTATAAGAAATTTAGAGAAGATTTAATGCCAATACTCTTTAAACTATTCAATGAAATTGAAAGAGAAGCAGTCCTCTCTAACTCATTCTTGGAGGAAAGTATCACTCTGATACCAAAACCAGAGAAAGATCGAACCAAAAGGAGAACTATAGACCAATCTCACTAATGAACATTGATGCAAAGATTCACAATAAAATAGTGGCAAGTAGAATGCAGCAAGTCATCAAGAAGATTATACACCACGAGCAAGTAGGATTTAGTCCAGGAATGCAGGGATGGTTCAACATATGCAATTCAATAAATGTAATACACCACATCAACAGAGTCAAAAATAAAAATCACATGATCATCTCAATAGATGCAGAAAAGCTTTTGATAAAGTCCAACCCCTGTTCATGATAAAAACCCTACAGAAACTTGGAATAGATGGTATGTACCTCAACCTCATAAGGCCATTCATGACAAACCACCAGCCAACATTATACTAAATGGACAAAAACTAAAAATCTTCACTCTAAAATCAGGAACAAGACAAGGATGTCCACTATCACCATTCCTACTCAATATAGTTTTAAAAATATTAGCCAGAGCAATCAGACAGGAGAGAGAAATAAAAGGAATAAAAATAAGAAAAGAAGTTAAATTATCATTTGCAGATGACATCATACTCTACATAGAAGACCCCAAAACCCCCATAAAAGACTACTGGAGGTAATAAACAAATTCAGCAGCATAGATTGATACAAAGTCAACACTCAAAAATCAAAAGTATTCTTTTACACAAACAAAAAATACCCTGAGAGAGAAATGACAGAAATATTGCTTTTCACAATAACATCTAAAAAATGAAATACTTAGGAATCAACCTAACCAAGAATGTAAAAGACCTATATGCTGAAAATTATACTATTCTAAAAAAGGAGATTTAAAAGTATATTAGAAAATAGAAGAATCTTCCTTGCTTTTGGTTAGAAAGAACCAACATTTTAAAATGGCCACACTCCCAAAACTGTTATACAGATTCAATGCAATCCCAGTCAAAATACCATTAAACATACCTTACAGGTCTAGGGAAAACATTCTTAAAA
Organism: Hydrochoerus hydrochaeris; assembly: GCA_004027455.1. Lineage (NCBI taxonomy): Eukaryota > Metazoa > Chordata > Mammalia > Rodentia > Hydrochaeridae > Hydrochoerus > Hydrochoerus hydrochaeris. Next base: position 71,048 of record PVLA01001003.1, on the reverse strand, counting down.
TTCATTTGGATACAAAAGAAACCTAAAATTCCTAAAATTCATTTGGATACAGAAGAAAAGGCAATTCTGGGCAACAAAGGTGAGACAGGATGCAACTCAATTTCTGACTTGAAAATATACTACAAACCTACAGTAATAAAACCAGCATGGTACTGGCAAAGAAATAGACCTGAAGATCAATGGAACAGATTAGAAGATGCAAATACTACTACAAAGACACTCAGCCACCTTATATTTGACAAAGGAGCTAAACATGTTCACCAGAAGAAGAATAGCCTCTCTAATAAACGGTGTTGGAAAAATTGCCTCTCCACATGCTGAAGACTGAAAATAGACCCTTGCCTATCACCATACACTAAACCAAAGTCAAAATGGATCAGGGATCTAAATATTAAAACAGAAACACTAAATCTACCTGGTAGGTAGAGGACAAGGTAGGTAGAAATCTTGGAGACATAGAGGCAGGCAGAGAATTCAATAAAATGCAAACTACATGGGAAATACTTCAAAGAATCAATAACTGGGAACAGGGTTTTTGCACTTCAAAAGAAATCACCAACACTGTGAAAAGAAAACCCACAGAATGAAACAGAATTTTATCCAACAATCCCTCAGACACAGGACCTATATCCAGAACTTATAAAGAACTGAAAAACATCAAGCCCCCAAAGTTCAAAGACCCTCTCCAAAAATGAGCATCAGAGATGAACACACAGTTCTCAGATGAAGATATACAAATGGGAAATAAATATATGAAGAAATGTTCACCATTACTGGTCATTTGAGAAATGCAAATTAAAACAGCATTGAGACAAAATATTTTGGTGGAAATGAAAAAGGAGGAAAATAGGAGAATACCAGAAGGAAAAGCATAGAGAAGGAAGTCACCAAGAAGAAAGAAAAGAAAGAGAACAGAAAAAAATGAAAGGACTAAAGAAAATATGTTAAAATTTAGAAAAAAAGAGCAGAAAAAGAAACACTAAAAAGAAGATGAATGAGAGAATCAGACAGAGAAAAGACTGCTGCCAAATTGAACAAAGCAATCAAAGGGAAAAAAAGCAGAAAATGCAGAAAAAATTGAAAAAGCTCAGAAAACATAAGAAGATGAAAAATATTGAGAAAGAAAGTACAAAACCAAGATCAATGTCAGTGCTGTCATCTCAAGAGGCAAATATTGTGGTGGAAACAAAAAGGAAAGAAAATGAGGGAGTGCAAAAAGTAAACTGACAGAGAATTAAGTCACCAAAAAGATCCAAAAGAATGAGAACAAAAAAAAGAAAGGACTAAAGAAAAAAACATGAAAATACAGCAAAATTCAAAAGAGTGGAAAAGGAACACTAAAAATAAGGAGGGAAAGACAAAGAGAAACCCATTGAAAGTATAACCACAACCTTGACCACAACAACAACCATTGACACGAAATTCACAATGGGAAAACAGGCATAAAAACAAACAAAAAAATTAGAAAAAAACCCTGAAAGACTAATGAAAAAATGTGAAAATTCTAAAAAACACCAAAAATCAGACAAAGAAGTGCTCAAAAAAGAATGAGAGGTTCAGACAGAGAAAAAAAAAACTGATGCCGAAAAGAACAAATCAGCCAAGGGAAAAAATAAAAAGTGGAAAATGAAGAAAAAGAAAAATGAAAAAGCCAAGAAAGAAAAGACAAGCAAAAAAAAAAAATAAGAATATGAAGAAGTTTCACATAATGAAGGAGAACAATGCCAAGAACATCAGCAGCATTATCATCTGAACAGGCAAAAATTTTGGAGGAAATGAAAATGCAAGAAAATGGGTGAATGCAAGAAGGAAAAAGATAGGGAAGGAAGTCACCAAGAAGATCCAAAAGCAGATAGTAGTAACAAACAAAAGTACTAAGGACAAATTGTTTAAATTCAGAAAGAGTCAAAAGAGCTGAAAAAGAAACAGCAAAAAGAAAATGAATGAGAGGATTTGACAGAGAAAGGAAACTGCTGCCAAATCAAACAAAGTGACTAAGGGAGAAAAGAAAATGCGGAAAACTCAGAAATAGAAAACTGAAAAATATCAGAAGATATGCAAGAAGAAAAAGAAGAATATGAAGAAGTTCCACAAAACGTAGAACAACAATAAGATCAATGGCAGTGTCATCATCTGAATAAGCAAATACTGTGGTGGACACAAAAAAGAAATAAAATGGATGAATGCAAGAAGGAAAAAGATAGGGAATGAAGTTACCAAGAAAATCCAAAGATAGAGATAGAATAAAATGAAAGGAATAAAGAAAAATGTGAAAATTCAGAAAAAAGACAAAAGAGCAGAAAAAGAAACACCCAAAAGAAGATGAATGAGAGGACAACACAGAGAAAATAAGCTGCTGCCTAAACATACAATGCAACCAAGGGAGGAAAGAAAACACAGAAAACTCAGAAATAGAAAAATGAAAAAGACCAGAAAGAAAAGATGTGCTATAAGGAAAAGGAGAATATTAAGATGTTCCATAAAACAAAGAACAACACCAAGAACAATGGTAGCACAATCATCTGAGCAAGAAAATATTGTAGTAGAAATGAAAAGGAAAGAAAATGGGCAAATGCAGAAAGGAAAAAGATAAGGAAGGAAATTGCCAAGAAGTTCCAATAGAAAAAGAATGGAAAATAATGAAAGGAATAAAGAAACAATGTGAAAATTCATGAAATACAAAAGAGCAGAAAAAGAAACAGCAAAAAGAAAATGAATGAAAGGATTGGACAGGAAAGGAAACTGCTGCCGAATCAAATAAAGCTACCAATTGAAAAAATAAAAGCAGAAAAAGAAAACTGAAAAAGCCCAGAATGAAGAGAAATTTAAGAAGAAAAAGAAGAATATGAAGAAACTCCACAGAATGAAGAACAACACCAAGAGCAACAGCTGCATTGTCATTTGAACAGGCAAATACTATGGTGAAAATGAAAAGGAAAGAAAATGGGGGAATCCAGGAAGGAAAAGGATAGGGAAGGAAGTTGCAAAGATGATCCAAAAGAAAGAGAATATGTACAAATATTAGAGAAATAGACATCATGTTTTATGACCCACACGAGATGTATCAGAGTTTGATAGTGGTGAAATCAGGTCTTTCATATTTGTTTTTAAAAAAGTTTAGTACTGTTGGTGAGAGTGTAGACTGGCATGGCCACTGTGGAAATCAGTGGGGAGATTCCTTAAAAACTAAGATGGAAGTCTCATTCAGTCCAGCTATTCCCTTCCTGTGTATTTTTCCAGAAAAATGTCGTGACACAGCAATATATGTGCACCCATGTTTATAGCAGCACAATTTGTAATAGCTAAATCTTGTAAACAACCAAAATGTCCATCAATCTCAGAATGGATAAAAAGATGTGTATTTTTATACAGTGGAATAGTACTCAGCTATAAAAAAGGATAATCTTGGGGATTTTATAGGTAAATGGAGGCAACTTGAGACTATGCTCATAAGTGACATAAATCAAACACACGTTTATAAATATCTTGTCTTCCTAGTGTAAAAATAATGATAAACTGAAAGAGTAATAAGATACAAAACGTCCAATAGATATTGTAATAATGAAAAGGAAAGAAAATGCTTGAAAGGAAAGAACAACTGGGATAGGAAAAAGGAGAAAAGGAAGAAAGGAAAGATATAACCATATGCATGTATATGGATGCAAAATAGACTACTACTAATCTGTTAGTTCATTAAAAAGAATAATTTGTGCTGTCACTGTTTAATCATTTTTATGCCACTTCTAAGGTAACAATATGCAATAATTAGCTGTGTTAATTTTTTACTACTCTTTTGAAATTCTGTATCATTTCAATCTTTTTTGTTTAGCTTTTAAAAATAAAAGCAACAAAGTTTATGCAAAAATAATTAACTTTAGAGATGCTTTTGAAGATTATTTGCATATGGGGCAATGGAAAAAAGGTATATCATGAAAGGACTCTGGAATATATTTGTCAAAAAAAAATATAGTAATGTTTTAATCACACTGTCTGATAAGATCATAAAAATCACAATGTTCTGCCCTTGAGAAGTGATATTGCTATTGAGTAGGATAAGCATTATATTAGAAATTGGAAGATATGGACCACATGTGGTTTTGGGGGGACATCCAGACACAAATCATAACATGGGGATATAAACTTGACAGTACAATTTGGCTCAATTAGCTAATCCCAGAAAAATTCATTTGACTTATCTATATATTTAACATGTTGAAACTATTGATATCTAGTCATACCTGCATCAAAATTCTATGATGTTATAAGAAGCAGTTGCATTTTTCATCTCTTATTGAATGAAGAATAATCTAAGAGGAGGAAAAATCTGAGTTTCTCTTAACTTTTTTTGTAAGAATTTGAATTAAGAATTTAATTTAATTGTTTTTTTCAGAGCGATTTGGTCCTTTTACTAGAATATTTTCTGCAGGGGGTGGTGTTACTTTTAGAAAATAGCTCTCCTGCCAAATCCTGGAGTCCTGGCTATTGAAAAGCTGGCATTTGGGCAAGGCATGGTGGCACAGGCCTGTAATTCCAACACTCAGGAGGCTGAGGCAAGAGTATTGCTGTGAGATCAAGACCAGTCTAAACTACATGATGAGACCATGTCTCAAAAAAAAAAAAAAATCCAGCATTTGTACTGCCTTGAAGTACACATATTCACACAGTGGCTTCTGATCAACTTTAGACAATTTTGCTTCTTTCCTAAAGCTCTCCTGAAACAGAAGGAACTAACCAACAAATCACTCATTTGATTTCTCTTCACCACATTTCCTGTTCTTCAACAGAATAAAGCACGGAACTAGCAGAAAAACTGGTATGCAGACCAACTGAATAGAATAGAAGGCACAAAAACAATCTATGCACCTTCAATCATTTAATTTTTTACAAAGAGTCTAAAAGATGTTCTAGAAAAGATAGAATAGTGCTGGGAAAACTGTCTCCAAATGCAGAATATTAAAACCAGACCCCTATTAAAATTAAATCAAAATCTAGGGATCAAACCCTAGATATAAAAATAGAAACATTGAAACCACTGACACAAAGGGGCCATAGGCCCAGGTAAAATTTTCTGAACAGGACTTCAACAACATAAGAAATAATACTGAAAATCAACAAATGAGTTTACAGTAAGTCAAATCAAAAAGTTTTTGCAAAGTAAACAATCAACAAAGTGAAAAGCAACAGGTAGGAAGGAAAACAATTGGCTAGCTACTTTACTGAATCAGGACTACTAACTAAATCCTATGAAGAATTGAAAAGGAACACCCAAAAGAACAAATGACCCAATCAAAAAAGAGTTAAGAACTAAATAGGCACTTCTCAGAATAAAAATTACAAATGACCAATAAACACTGAGAAAAATGTCCAGCATCGTTAGCCATTAGGGAAAGGCAAAACAACTCTGAGATTCCTGTTTACTCCACCTAAAATGGTGATCATCAAGAACACAGAAAATCATCAAATATTGGTAAAGATATGGAAAAATAAAACACTTGTACAGTTTTGGTGGAAATGTAAACTAACATAACCACAAAGGAAATAAATATGAAACTTCCTCAGAAAACTAAAAACAGAAACTCAGTTTAACCTAGGTACACATCTCGAGTTTATATTTCTGAAAGAACTAAAGACATGATACTGCTGTGATAAGTAATTATCTGTTTATAGCAACCCCATTCAATGAGTAAGCTCTGGAAATAGTTTAGATGTCTTTCAACAGGTCAATGAACAAAAGTATGACATACACACAAAGCAATATTATTCACCCAAAAAAGAGAATATAAATAAATGAGTAAGGTAAAAATGGCAGGAAATAAGAAAGCAGATATTTTGAAAATGAAAGGACCATTGAAAAGTAAGGGTGGTGGTGAGATACAAGAATCAAATATGGTCAAGATCTGTTATATGCATGTAGCAGTTTCCCAAAGTAAACAAGATTATTATCTATTGCAAATAAACACATAAAAAGGCAAGTTGAAACTAAAAAAATATTGTTTCCACTGTTTGGTCCATTTGTGAAATCCTCAAGGCAATGCAGTGTAATTCTTGTACATAAACAAACTCTCTCATGTAATTATCTCTAATGAAGTCAATTTCTGTCATCACCACTCACTATCCTCTGGGTCTCTTGGTCACTACACTCCAGTGACGCCAAAGCCCTAATTAGCTTCTAATCACTGTGATGGGTTTTCTTATATTGCTAAGCTGGTGATATTGACACTTTTAGGTTTGAAGGATGAAGACCAAACTCTAGAGAGGCTTGGGTCTCATGCTTTTGTCCTCTGCCCAATAGTTCCAGAAGAATCTCATTTCTCCCAGAATGAGCTGATGTTGCAAAGCAAAGGACAGAACAGTGCCACCCACTTTCCAGAGGAGTAAGCCAAGAATAAATTGAATGGTAGCAGTTTCCTAGAACAAAGGAATGAATATTTTCACTTAAGCTGAAAGAGAGACCAAGAGATAGTTTTTGTTTCTGTTAGTTTGATGTGACTATTAATTTAGGACCATATGATTGCTTTCAGTTTGTAGAAGTTTTTGCAAGTTATTTGTCATGATCTAATTTACTGCTATTGATAACAGAAAATATAGTTATGGTTAGGTTATATTCTTTGTAAAATTGTGAATCAACTTTTTTGTAAAACATTTTGTTTCTTCCTTTTTAATCTACTTTCTCTCAGATTTTTGGTTACTCTCACTACTTCCTCTACTACTTTGGCCTTGGATTAGGATTCAGCATCCAGTCTTATCTCATATCCTTGAAAACAGCTCATCTTCTGAACAAATACTTTACATCTATTTTCCTTTGTAAAAAAATAAACTGTATGACTTATCTCCACAGAGCTCTGCAAGAGATGTGTAGGAACTAAACTCTTCTCAAGCATTAGTGTCTATAGGTTATATCTGCACATGTTCCATTTTATTTTAGGTAAGTGAAATTGTTTTGTTGTATTATTTGAAGACTACACATCAGTATTTATCTTTGATATACTGACAATTGTGACTCTTATCTCTGATGTGGATTTGAGGAGAGAAGATGTGGTGAGTGGCAATGCTCAAGAGCTTGTGATGCGTGCTTCTTTAATGTGTAGAGCTTGGTGGCACATGTATACTGTATGTTTGTGTGCTTCACTTCCAGTGTCAGGTGTAATATGTGAGTTACAAGCATTGGAGAGATATCCTGATAAAGAATTTCAAAAATCAGGTGCCTGTGAATCATATAGCAAAATCTTATAAGCATGGATTAATTTGTCTTCCAATACTACAAGAAATGAAATACTACAAGAAATTTATATGAACATTAAACATATTCTTTTATGGATCAGAGTGCACCATTTAAAATTATCAGAAAAATATTTATTTTGACTTTAAATAACACATTAACAATGTACTTATTACATTTGATTACAGAGTGCTCACCGTATATACTTTTAAAGACTTTTTAGTGTCTCTTTAGGGGTAATATTCTCATCACTTTATGATGATGAGTTCCTTCAGGAGCTGCTCAGTTTCATAAACATGTACAATAACACAGCTGCGTTTTTTAATTGTGATTTTTCATTCTAGTGGCTTTGTCTTCCCTATATTACAGTGATTTGGGGGAGGGGGACTAAAATATAGTCTATATCATGTAATAATCCATATGTTAGGGAGAGAAGGGAGATAATTTATCAGCTTGTGTGACTAGATCAGGATTATTAATAATAGTACATTACCTTTTGGGCATGTTATAACCCTAAGTGCTCTGTTACTAGACTACAGCAAGTGTCTTGATAAAAATGAACATTTTAACATAGATAAATCAAATAATAACAGGAAAATAACTTAAATAGGTAATAAATTTAAAATTTATATTGCTCGCAGCTTTCATCTTACAAAGTGACACTCAGTTCTTGGTTGTCATCAATTTTCTAACTTTTTTTGTTCATGGAAAAAATCCTTTCTTTTTCCAAGTACACCAAGAAGCCAAGTAACAGTGAAAGAATAGCTTTGCAGACGACTCAGAAAAGCTAATGAGAGGATGATTCTTGTGATGATTTTCTCACATTAATTGGACTAGGAGGTTTATTCTATGTTATCTCTGTTCACAAATGCCTCGTTCCATACCCTTTTTTGATGAAAACCTAGAAGACTCATTTTTCTGTGCTTAATGCTTAGTCTTTTTGCTGGGGTATATATGGAACTGTTTTCTGGGGATATTTCTCCCTTTTTTGTCTTAGAAATTCAGTGTAGTATTTGCATCCAGGGATCTTAAGGGTCAGGACTCCTGAACAAAGAGCAGGTAGAAAAGAAACAGAAGAGAAAGTCCTGACATTTGGTCCATTGATTAATCCTTCTTGAGGTTCATTCTACATTCAAATCCCACTTGTTAAACTTTATGAAAGTTTAGAAATCATGATTTTTATAAAATCTGTGGTCATATACAACATGGAGATTTGAAATATAAAAGTACCTGAATTTGGGTTTTAAGAATTCAAACCATTTATTACATTCCTTATCCTTCTACAAAAGTTTCAGTGATATTCAAGGAGACACTACACAATTGCAAATTATGATAAAATAAGGCATTAATATTAATAATTTCAAGTGGTTAAAGATCGGTAAAATAAAAATAACTTCTCACAAGACCTGATTTTAACATGGAGAAATGTACTTCTAATTCATACAATCAAATCTTTGTTTACAATTTGTTTTTAAAAAATTTTTCTTATTGTAATAGACCTTTTGTGAAGTTCTAGTTACCTCATGGAAGTATAACATGGAGAGGAATAAATTCTGATAAAATAGAACATGAAATAATCAAATAAGAAAAAAACTTTTTCTCACAGTCTGAGTTCCTTACTATACAACTATACTATACAACTTTAATTTTTAAAAGACTTACTAAACTAGATAAAATGTTATTTATAATCCTTAGAATTTCCATTGATATTAACATCTGAGTATAAAGAAGCTAAATAATTTCAAAGATTCATTGAAAGGAATTAATACATCAGATTTCTTCAAAACAAAGACAACTCTTTGAGGAGCTGAGTTACAAGCTGGGGGATTATGCAATTCAATTTTGCAAAGATTTCATATTTCAATCTAGAGAATGTGTTATTGGAGAGATAGTCATAGTAACAATTCCTCCTATGTTTTTATACAAATGCTAGGCTGTCTGATTTTCTCCTCATTTTAATCTTTATAAATATGTAACATGTTCACAAAAGTGCTAAAAACACATTTTGGTAAGTTTGGACAAAGGGAATATTCTTATGTAACATCAACAGTATCTTGAACCAATATTGGCAGCAGATCATTCTGCTTTTTCACATTCCCACTCAGTGTAAGACCTATTAAGTTTTTCAACATCATACATTAAGATGATTTGTTTTTGAAATTTACTTAACTAGGTTCACAGCATTTATTGTATCCTCAAATATTATTTTTGATGATTCAGGAAAACCAGGAACATAAATACATAAAATTTTGAAAGCATAAAGTATAATTGAAAAGGGAAGCCATATGCTCTTCATTTATTGATCTCTGCTTCTCTCTTATTCAGGTGACTGGATATAAGTCTCCTCCAAAGTCAATGAATGAGACAAATCATTCTCGGGTGATGGAATTTGTGCTGCTGGGCCTCTCTAGTTCCAAGGAGCTCCAACCTCTCTTGTTCCTCATATTTTCACTACTCTACTTAGCAATACTCCTGGGGAACTTTCTCATCATCCTCATGGTGAACTCTGACCCCCGCCTTCACACTCCCATGTACTTTCTGCTTGCAAACCTGTCTTTCATAGATGTGGGTGTTGCCTCTTTTGCTACCCCCAAAATGATTGCAGACATTCTTGCTGAGAGCAAGACTATTTCATTTAATGCTTGCCTGGCACAGATTTTCTTTGTTCACCTCTTCACTGGTGGTGAAATGGTGCTTCTCGTATCCATGGCCTATGATCGCTATGTGGCTATATGCAAACCTCTCCACTACATGACCATCATGAGCCGCCGAGTGTGCGTTACTCTTGTCATCATCTCCTGGTGTGTGGGCTTCATTCATACTACTAGCCAGTTGGCATTTACTGTCAACTTGCCTTTTTGTGGTCCTAATCAGGTTGACAGCTTTTTCTGTGACCTCCCCCTAGTGACCAAGCTAGCCTGTACAGATACTTATGTTATCAGCTTACTCATAGTTGCAGACAGTGGCTTTCTTTCCCTGAGTTCCTTTCTCCTCTTGGTTGTCTCCTACACTGTGATACTTGTTACAGTCAGAAAACGCTCCTCTGCAAGCATGGCAAAGGCCCGCTCCACCCTGACTGCTCACATCACTGTGGTCACACTCTTCTTTGGGCCATGCATTTTCATCTATGCATGGCCCTTTAGCAGTTATTCAGTTGATAAAGTCCTTGCTGTGTTCTATACCATCTTTACTCCCATTTTAAACCCAGTTATCTACACTCTGAGAAACAAAGAAGTAAAGGCAGCTATGTCAAAACTAAAGAGTCGGTATCTAAAGCCTGGCCAGGTTTCTGCATTCATGAGGAATGTTCTTTTCCTTGAACATAATAAACTTAATGACTTTTCTCCTTCTTTATTTCTTCACATATCAGTTTTCAAATGGGATCATTGAAATATTATTTTAGGCATGTGAAAGATGATAAGCTTGAAACAAAATGTATCTGTGATAATAAAATAGTCATAAAATAAAGTATAAATATCATCTTTTTCTTTTCTATGTATTTTCATATTTTCTTTTATGTATCCTAATTTTTACTCTTTATTTTAAAATTTTCAAAAAAGATCACCTTTCTCTCTCAAAGCAGTGCTGCTCAGATTTTAACTCTAAAATAATATTAGGTACAACTCTGCATACCAAAGAGATGATAGCTTTAATTAGACATGTAATACCTTATATAATATTTATTTTATTTTTTATTTTAAAGGGGGGTAAAATTAAACACAACAAACAACAACAAAGGACATAAGAAAGCAATGCAAGAGATATAAATTTCAAAGCTAGACAACCAGAGTTCTTCACTGTCTATCATATTGTCTCTTGTTTTCTTCCAAATAGTTGTCCATATCTTTGCATACAGAGAATTCATGCAAAACAATATACTATAAAACTGATCCAAACAGAATGAGGAAGGCATTTTAGGTCTTCAAAACCAGACAATAGGGAAGTCCCTAATGGCTGTCATAGTGTCTCTCGTTCTCTTCAAAATAGCTGTCCATACTTTTATGCATGTTGAAATTAAACAAAACAGGGAGGGGAGTTGTTGCTTGGTTTCCTGACGCCCTAGGTCCCAACATGGCATGGATCTCAGGAGATGCCAGTGGCTCCCGCCCTGGACCACCACAACCTGCCACACTCAGTCCCTCACCAGGGAGGGGAGTGAATTTGTTTGTTTAATGAGACAAAGTCTCACAGGTAACCCAGGCTAGCCTCAAACTCACAGTGATCCTCCTGCCTCAGCCTCCCAGTGTTGGGGCCTGTGCCACCACACCAGGCTGAAAGTTAACTTTTTAGTAGTAATAGTAGTAGTAGTAGTAGTACTAAACTGTTACATTCTAATGAATTGACCATTTCACTGCTCAAGTTTTGAAAAGGTCGACAAACCATAGAAAGACTTCTCTTTAGGCTCCTGCTTGAAATCAACAGCATCAGGAAGCTGCCAGCCTTGATATATTCATTTTATTTAAGATTAAAAAGACATAGAAAAGAAAAACAAAAAATGATACAAAAAACAAACAAGAAACCAAATACAATTAACAGTATAGGCTTATAAAACAAGATGATAGGAATTTGACAATGGTTGTAATATCATATATTTTTACCTTCAAGAAGGTTGTTTAGATTAACATATATAGACATGTAAAATTGTTCTAAACATATGAGTACTGACTGTTATTTTCCAGTAACTGATGCAATTTAATAGTATAGTCAGTTTAGCTGTTTTATATATAGTCAAATTTATGCCTTTTTCCTTTTCCTTCTTTTATCTTTTTCTTTATTCTAATTACTCTTCCTCTTTGAATAGTTTCTTACCCTTGCACAGTATTCATTGTAGATTTTGGAACATATGTAATTTTTCAGTTTCTTACACTAGGGAGACAATATGGTGTTTACACGTGTAAGTTTGATTTATTTCACTTATGTGTATGGTCTCAAATCACATCCATTTACTTATAAAAGTCTCAGTGCAGTCTCTCTTTATAGCTGATTAGTACTCCACTGAATAAAAACACCACATCTTTTTATCCATTCCTTGATTGATGGGCACATAGGCTGTTTCCAAGATTTTGCCATTACAAATTGTGCTGCTGTAAACATGGGGGCACATATATCACTGTGGTATGATGTTTTCAATTCTTCTGTGAAAATGCCCAGAAGCAGGAGAGCTGGGTGAAATGAAATCTCTAAACTTAACCTTTTGAGGAATCTCCACACTGATTTCCACAGTGGTTGCACCAGTCTACACTCCCACGAACAGGGGAGAAGCGTTCCTTTTTCCCGACATCCCCTCCAGCATTAGCTGTTGGTTGATTTCTGGATTCTGGCCATTCTTTCTGGGGTGAGATGAAATCTCAGTGTTGTTTTAATTTACATTTCATGAATGACCAAGGATTTTGGACATTTTTTTCCATATATTTATTTGTCATTTGTATTTCTTCATCTGAGAAGTGTGTATTCATCTCAGATGCCCATTTTTGGATTAGGTCCTTGAATTTGGGGGACCTGAATTTTTTTTAATTCTTTGTAAGTTCTAGATTGAATTCATTTGTCTGAAGAACAAACTTTCTTCAGACTAAAGCTAAAGCTAAGATACTTTCCAAATTCATGTTTTCATTTTATTCTGTTGGAGATGTCCTTTGACATACAAATAATTTTTAATAAGACAAGATCCCAGTTGTTGACTCTTGTAAATGTATCCTGTGTAGTTTGATTTTTCTTCATGAGCTTTCTGCCACTTCTGTGTCATCAAGATTTCTAAAAACTTTGTCTTCTGGTAGATTTAGGGTTTCTGTTTTAATATTTAGATCTTTCTCTCATTTTGATTTTAGTTTAGTGCATGCTGGTATGCATAGATCTAGTTTCAGTTTTCAGCATATGGAGAGCCAGTTTTTCCAGCAGCAGTTATTAAAGAGGCTTTCTTCCAGGACACATATTTGGTCCTTTTTCAAAAAATAAGGTGGCTGAGTATGTCTGTAGTTGTGGCTGTATTTTCTAATCTACTCCATTGATCTTCAGGTCTATTTTTATTTCAATACCATGTTGATTTTATCACAGTAGCTTTGTAATATAATTTCAAGTTGGGATCATGATATGTCCTGCCTTACCTTTGTTGCCCAGAATTCTTTTGCTATTTAGGTCTTTTCTGGTTTCAGATGAATTTTAGGGACAATTTCTCTAGATCTGTGAGGTATGCAAATGGTAATTTGACTGGAATTTCTCTCTCAGTGAGATTCTTTGTGTACAGGAATGCTGTACATTTTTGAGTGTTGACCTTTTGAGTGCTGAATTTGTTTATTATGTCTAGGAGACTTTCAGTGGAGTTTGGGGGGGGGTCTTTTATGTAGAGTATCATACCATCTGCAACTCATGATAATTTAAATTCTTCCTTTCCTATCCTTATTCCTTTTATTTCTCTTTCCTGTCTAATTGTTGAGGCTAATGTTTTCAGAACTATATTGAATAAGAGTGTTGATAATGGACATCCTTGTTTGTTCCTGATTTTAAATTGAAACTTTTCAGGTTTTGTCCATTTAGTAAGATGTTGGCTGTGGGTTTATCATATATGGCTTTTATCAGATTAAGGTAGAGAGCATATATTCCAATTTTTGGCAGGGTTTTTATCAAGAATGAGTGTTGGATTTTATCAAAAGCTCTTTCTGCATCTATTGACATGACCATGTCATTCTTGTCCTTGGCTCCATTGATATGTTGTATTACATTTATTATTTGCTTACATTGAACCATTCCTGCATTCCTCAGGTGAATCCCACTTGATCATGATGTATAATCTTCCTGATGACTTGTATTCTGTTTGCCAGTATTTTACTGAGAATTTTTGCATCTATGTCCATTAGAGAGATTGGCCTGTAATTTTCCTTTTAATTGCATCTTTCTCTGGTTTTGGTATTGGGGTAATGCTTGCTTCCAGGAATGATTTAGGGAGAACTGCTTCCCTCTCAATTTCATTGAAGAGTTTGAGGCATATCAGGATTAAGTGTTCTTTGAATTTCTTGTAGAATTCTGTAGTGAATCCATCAGGAACTGGCTTTTCTTTGTTCCTAGGCTTCTAATTACATTTTAAATTTCATTAAATGAAATTGAATTATTCAGCAGTTTTACATCTTCTTGATTTAGCTTTGGTAATTTATATGTTTCTAGGAATCTGTCTATTTCTTCTGTGTTATTGAACCTATGAGAGCAGAAGTTTTTGAAGTAGGTATTGTTGATCTGTATTTCCACAGGATCTGTAGTGATTTCACTCTTTGCGTTCCTCATTGCATGGATTTGAGCCTTTTCTTTTCTTTTTTTGATAAAGTTGTCTAGGAGCTTCTCAGTTTCATTTATTCTTTCAAAGAACCAACTCTTCAATTCATTAAATCTTTGTACTGTTTTCTTGGTTTCAATGGCATTGATATCCACTCTGATCTTTATAATTTTCTGTCTTCATTGGGCTATGGGCTTGACTTGCTCTTCTTTTTCTAGCAGTTTGAGGTGAAACATCATGTTGTTTATGTGTGTTCTTTCCATTTTCCTAATGTGGGAGTTTAATGCTATATATTTCCCACTTAAGACTATTTTCATTATGTCCCATAGGTTCCAGTAATTTGTATTTGCATATTTGTTCTATTGTAGATATTGTTTAATTTCTTATTTAATTTCTTCTGTGACTAACTAGTTGTTTATGAGCGTGTTATTTAGTTTCTGTATTTATGGGACTTGTGGGTTTTTTTAAAATTAATTCCAATTTTATTGTGCTATGGTCAGAAAATATGCATGGAATTATTTTAATTCCTTTGCATTTACTTAAACATGTTCTGTGAGTTATTATATGATCTATTTTAGAGAATAATCCATGTACACCTGAGAAGAATTTGTATTCTGATTTTGTTGGTTAGAACACTGTACACATCTACTAGGTCCATTTTTTCACAAGTTTGATTTAGTTCTGTTATTTCTTTGCCTATTTTTTATTTTGTTTATCTGTCTCTTTTTGACAATGAGGTGTTAAGGTCCCCTGTTATAACTATTATTGTTTATTTGATTTTTCATGTTTTTTAAACTTTATCTTTCATAGTTGGGTGTTCCCATATTTGGTGTATATATATTTATGATGGTAATGTCTTCCTTTTGAATTTTTACCCTAACAAGTATGTAACAACTTTCTTTATCTCTTTTGACCATTCTTGGTTTGAATTTCACATTGTCTGTGAACAAAATAAGGACTCTTGCTTTTTCTGGGTTCCTACTGCATGCAGTATTGTTTTCCATGATTTGGCTTTTAGTCTATGAATTTACTTTTGAGTTAAATATATTTCTTGTACACAGCATATTGTTGGATACCATTTCTTAATCTACTCTGCTAGTCTGCTTCTTTTTATTGGTGAGTCGAGACCATTTATATTGATGGATATAACTGATAAGTAATGACTTATCACTGTCATGTTATCTTTTGTTGTTGGTTTTCTACCTTTTCTTTTTAATTTTTGCCCTGCTCAGTGATTTTCTTTTGCTGTTGTTTTTCAGATTGTAGTCATCTTTGTCTCCTTCTAGTGTCTTTCAGCAATCTTTGTAGTGTTAGTTTCATGGCCATGAATTTCTTCAGATGTTCATTGTCATGGAAAAATCTTA
Organism: Hydrochoerus hydrochaeris; assembly: GCA_004027455.1. Classification (NCBI taxonomy): domain Eukaryota; kingdom Metazoa; phylum Chordata; class Mammalia; order Rodentia; family Hydrochaeridae; genus Hydrochoerus; species Hydrochoerus hydrochaeris. The sequence goes on along the minus strand of PVLA01001003.1, from coordinate 55,204 downwards.
TTTCTACATCTATTTTCAAAAATAGTTTTGCAGTTTACATCAATCTAGGTTGAAAGTTGTTTTCTTTTAGAACCTGAAATACTTTACTTCATGTGCTTCTTGACTTGATGGCTTGTGTTGAGAGTATACCATGATTCTGATAGGCTTTCCTTCATAACTGATCTGTTTCTTTTCTCTGACAGTTTCAGTATTCTGTTCTTTTGCTGAATTTATGATACGTTAAATGTTACATGCCTGGGTAAAGATTTATTTTGGTTATGGTTAATTGGTATTCTGTATGCCTCACTTATCTGCATATCAGATTCTCTTCTCATGTTTGGATTATTTCTGCAAATATTCACTGAAGGTCACTTGTGTTGACCCCTGCTTTTTTATTGACACCTATCAGTCTATATTGTTTCTCTTTGCATCATTTTTCAGCTGCTGAATTGCTGTTTCCTGTTCCTTGTTATTTTTTAGAGATTTTTTTTCATGTTCATAATCTTCCATTCTGTTTTCAAAATCATAGGATCTATCTTCAGCTTCATTCAAGCAGTTTTACTAGCTTTCAATGGAATTTTTAATTTCTTGAATATCCCTTTAAATCTGTTTCATGCATTCTAATTCTCTCTTAAATTGTTCACTCAAGGTTTCCATCATTTTCTTATGTTCTTCTATTTTTTTATTTAGATCTTCTTTAGATACACACAGCATTTCTTGCATAATGTTTGTTATTTCATTTTTTACCTGAAAAATTATTTCTGACTTGATTTCCTCTATAACTTTGTGGAGTTGTTTCTTTACTTCATTTGCTATCATTTCAGAAAATTCATTCCTACAATTTCCAGTGTCTTCCATTTTAGAGTCTTTGAGTGTGTTTTCAGTGGACTGGAGGATTGAAACTGCCTCTGGCTCTTTAATTTTGTCATTTTCCTCTGGCACCTGTGTGGCTGATCAGTCATCCTCCTGATGGCTTGCATTGGACCATTGAACTGGGCAGAGTTTCAGTCCTCTATTATCCCTGTGGCTAGCTGTGGCACACCCCTAACCTATGGTGCCAGATCTTTGTGCTTTCTCACCTGTGAAGGTGGCTATGTGCTCTTATGATATACTGTGCTGAGTTGCTCTGGGATGCTGGGCTGGGCAGAGGGTGGAACCTCTTGCTGTGAGCAGGGACAAAGTTCAGAAGTGTGTTACTGGGGCCTAGAACCTGGTTAGAGTGGAGTTAAGAACCTTAGGCACCCAAGTGGCTAGTAGGGACACACCCCCAGTGTGTCACCAGGGCCTAGCACATGGCTGGGTGGAGTTCAGCACCTCAGGGCCCAGGAGGCTAAGAAGAGCGTGATCCCAAGTGTGGCAGCACCTGGATCTTACCTCTAGCTGGGAAGAGTACAGAGCCTCTGGAGAGTGCAGCTAGTCAGAGCACATCCCTGGCATATGGTGTCAGGGCCTTGATCCTGACTGTGCAGAGCTTGGAACCACAAGGACCCACTGGATAACTAGTTGGGTCACACAGCTGAATTACATAGCTGGGCCTTGTAATTCTCCAAGACCCATGGTAGCTCCTGATGGGCAGCTCTGGGGCTCTAGGCTGGGCTGAGTTTGGTACATCTGTGACTAATGAGGCTGACCGGTCATTCCCCTGATGCATTGTGCTGCATTGCTGGGCTCAGAAGAGTTTGGATACTCTTTGGAGCTAGCGCTCTGGGACCCAGAACTTATATAATATTTGATATGTTTTGATAACATTGCATTTCACACTGTACTTCACAGTTGATGGCACAAAAAGATAACTCAGTGATTAGTGTTAGTGACAGGGTAAATTGGGAACATCCATAGATATCTAGCAGAAAATATTTCATTCAACACATCAGGAAAACCTCAGCATAGCTCCTTAATAAAATATTCTTCAAGTAAAACAAGTACTGAATATATTTATTCATCAGATTTTTGTATTAGGTTTTGTTAGTTTTTGTATAGTAGCAATGAAATAGTTCTGGGAATTTCAGAGATAAATTATAGTTCTCTTTATTTTCACATCAATATGTAATAATGTCTTTCATTTATATATTTTAATTAAAGTTATATCTTTAATTGCCTAGTGTATGCCTAAAAAGTGACAGAACAAATGTGAAGAATTTAGGAATGGTTAAACTTACTTCTCCATGATCATTTGCAAGACCAAGAGGTTTTAGGATTCCATACTAGTTACTTTAGGTTTACCCTCTTTTATCCCATTTTCCAATTTTTCTGTTTCTACTGTATTCTAATTTCAAAATCTAGTATAAGATTGACTATATTCCAGAATTCATTCTTTGGAGTTTCCTAAAGAAATATTATACTTACTTTTGCTGAAATAAAAAGAATGGTTTCTGAGCCAAATAATTTTAAGTCATTGAAGACATAAACAGAAATGAGAGCAAATATTCATGAGAATTTAAGTTTAATTATACATTTAAATTATTTACAACATTACAAGACTATATTAAAATTTCATACTGCTCTAATTTTTTGTATACATCTCATATAATCATTGTATCAATGCTAAATTAAAAGTAATTAGAACTTTACAATGATAAATGTTAGAATGTCAAATCTCTTTTAAGTTTTGATGGGAATTATTATAGAGACACATATTTCTTAAATGGGAAGGGAATCCAGAGAGGAGGAAAAAAGGATGGAGAAAAAAATTCAGATGTGTACATGTATCAACTTCATACAAGTAATGTGAATATTATGTACTGTAAATGTGTGCTAATAAATGTAAATAATTAAATAATAGAAATATTGACCAAAAGAAAATTTCTATGAGATAGTTATATTGCTCATTTTTATATAAGGTCAAAATAAAGTTAACAAGTTTAGGTTATTGGGTAGGGTTGTGCATTTAAAAAGTGGTGTAATGCATTTCCTATTCATGCTTTAGTTGTGTTTTACTTTTTCTATTTTGATTGATCAAGATGGTACACTAGAATATTCTACCACTTGCTATGGTATACACTGTGGCCAATATAGAAATCATGATTCTTTGCTTAAAATTTCATGTATTTTTTTTCCTACTCCTTGTATGGAAAAATCTGAGAATCTGGAGTTTAGTTTTAGGGTACTTGGGTTTGTTGCAAAGTTTTGGAGCATCACTCAAAATGCTGAAATACAGGAAAATTACAAAATGAAAGACCAAAATGCAATCTCAAACCTCCAGCCCATCCCAAGAAAGCCTGGTAGCCATGTACATAGAAAAAAAATACTAGTCATGCACCTGAAATACCAAAAGATATCAAATGAAATAAAGAAACAAGTACGGGAAGCTACGAAGGAAGTCATATCAGAAATAATCTCCCAGGTAAAAGAAATAATAAAAGTAGTAAAAGAAATAGTGAACACATCTAAAGAAGACACACCTAAAAAATAGAGGAACAAAGCAAAAGATAGAATCCCTGAAAGAATAGTATAAGAAACAAACAGAATACATGAAGTAGATTCAAAGAGATATACAGGAAATCAAAAATTCTATTGAAAGTTGTCAATACCACCTCAACAAAAGTGAAGATAGAATTTCAGACCTCAAAGACAAGATTGCACCTAGTGAACAGGAAAGGAAAGATATTTTAAAAATAACAATGAATCAGGAAATAATAATTCAACAGTTGCAAGAAGATGCAAAGAAAAAGAACATGAGATTAATAGGGATAAATGAAAAAGAAGGGGACAACACAAATGATATCAAGAGGCTATTTACAGAAGTAATAGCTGAAAATTTTTCAAACATGAGAATGGAAACTGACATACAGTTTAGTGAAGCATATATAACTCCAAATAGCCATAACCAAAATAAAACTACATATAATAATCACCATCCAAGAAATCCAACATAAGAACAGAATATTAAAAGCTGTTAGAGAGAAAAGACAGATAACCTATAAAGGAAAATGTATCAGAATTACAGCAAACTTCTCAACATAAAAAATGAAGTAAAGACGATCCTAAAGGAAATTGACTTCCAACCCAGACTGATGTACCCTGAAAAACTGTCCTTCAAAATGGATGGAGAAATAAGATACTTCCATGACAAAGAACAGCTAAAGAACTTCATGAATGCCAAGCCAACACTACAAAGAATACTGAAACACATTATAGATACACATAGGAAAAAACCACAAAGCAAGACAGACAATTAAACAAAATGGAAAGGTAGAGATACAGCAGCAGAAAGATAGTGTGTCAAGAATAAAATGATATATGTTATTACCATTAATGTAAATGGCCTCAATTCACCAATTAAAAGAAACAGACTGGCAGACTAGATCAAGAAACAACATCCAACCATATACTATCTACAAGAAACCCATCTAATCCAAAAAGAAATTCATAGACTGAAAGTCCAAGGATGAAAAACAATACTCCATGCAACAGGAACTCAAAAAAGAAGCAAGGGTAGCTATTCTGTTTGCAGACAATGTGAACTTCAAACTAAGAATGATCCAAAGAGATAAAGAAGGGCACTACATACTACTTAGGAGAAAACTTCAAGAGGAAGAAATAACAATGTTAAATATATATGCACCAAATTCCAGAGCACCCAGCAACACAAAGCAAGTATTAACAGAAATCAAAAGTCAAATAAGCCATAACAGAATTATAACAGGAGATCTTAACATGCCATTGACACAAAGGGACAGAACATCAGCAAAGAAATAACAAAACTGAATCACACCTGTGAACAAATGGAGGTATACAGAGTGTTCCATCCAACAACATCAGAATATATGTTCTTCTCACAAAGGGACAGAACATCAGCAAAGAAATAACAGAGCTGAATCATACCTGTGAACAAATGGACTTGATAGACGTATACAGAGTGTTCCATCCAACAACATCAGAATATATGGTCTTCTCAGCAGTACATGGGACATTCTCTAAAATAAACCATATACTAGGCCACAGAACATATTTAGATAAATGCAAAAGAATTGAAATTATCCCATGCCTGTTATCAGATCATAGTTCCATGAAACTAGAAATTAATGATAAAAGAAACTGCAAAAACCCCACAAACACATGGAGATTGAATAATACACTCTTGAGCATTCAATTGTTCACAGAGGAAATTAAAGAAGAAATTAAACAATAACTACAAGCAAACAAAAATACAAATATAACTTACTGGAACCTGTGGGATGCAATGAAAGTGATACTCAGAGGAAAATTTATTGCACTGAGTTCTCACATTAGGAAAACAGAACGAACACAAATAAACAACCTCATGATACACCTCAAACTTTTAGAAAAAGAAGTGCAAGCCAAGCCCAGATCCAAAAGAAGGGAGGAAATTATAAGGATCACAGCAGAAATTAATGCAATAGAGACTAAAAACACAATACAAAGAATCAATGAATCAAAGAGTTGGTTCTTTGAAAGAATAAATAAAGTTGATAAGCCCCTAGCCAACCTTATTTAAAAAAGGAAAGAAAAAACTGCAATTCATACAATAGGGAATGAAAAGGGTGAAATCACTCCAGACTTTGTGTAAAGACAGAAGATCTTCAACACCTATTTTGAAAACCTCTACTCTCACTGGCTTGATAACACAGAAGAAATGGGAAGATTCCTAGAGACATATGAATTACCAAAACTGGATCAACAAAATGTAAAACTACTGAATGACCCAATTTCAATTATTGAAATTGAAAATGTAAATAAAACCTTACCAACAAATTAAATCCCAGGTTCAGACAGATTCACTTCAGAATTCTACAAGAAATTCAAAGAAGACCTAATGCCAACCCTCCTCAAACTCTTTAATGAAATTGAAAAGGAACCAATTCTCCCTAACACATTCCTGTAAGGAAGTATTACTCTAATACCAAAACCACAGAAAAAAACAAGCAAAAAAGAGAACTACAGGCCAGTCTCCCTAATGAACATAGATGCAAAAACTCTTAAAAAATATTGGCAAAAAGAATGCAGCACATCATCAAGAAGATTATACACCACCATGAAGTGGAATTCATCCCAGGAATGCAGGGACACTTCAACATATGCAAATCAATAAATTTAACCCACCATATAAATAGAGCCAAAAATAAGAATCACATGATTATTTTTATAGATGCCAAAAAAAACTTTGATAAACTCCAACACTCATTCAGGTAAGAGCCTTACAGAAAATTGCAATAGATGGTCTTTACCTCAATGTGATGAAAGCCTCTATGACAAACCAACAGGCAGCATCATATTAAATGGCCCAAAACTGAAAACCTTTACTTTAAAGTTGGGAACAAGACAAGGATGTCCATTATCGCTATACTCAATATAGTGCTGGAAATACTAAACAAAGTAATTAGACAAGAGAGAAATAAAAGGAGTAAGGATAGGAAAAGAAGAAGTTAAACTATCATTATTTGCAGAAGATATGATACTGCATTGAAAGACTCCTAGATATTATATTAGATATAATAAATAAATTCAGTAATGTAGTTGGATACAAAGTCATTACTCAAAAATCAATAGCATTCCCATACACTAACAACAAAATCAATGAGAGAGAAATTAGAGAAGCCACACCCTTCACACTAGCATCCAAAAAGATGAAATACTTAGGAATTAATCTAATGAAAGAAGTAAAAAAGCTATACAGGGAAAATTATAATACCCTGAAATAGAAATCAAAGAGGACCTCAGAAAATGGAAAGACATCCCTTGTTCATGGATAGGAAAAATAAATATTGTGAAAATGGCCATTCTCCCAAAATTACTATACAGATTCAAAGCAATCCCAATGAAAACACCACTAACATACCTCATAGATCAAGAGAAATTACTCTTAAAATTCATCTGGAAGCAGAAGAGACCTAGGATAGCAAAGGCAACTCTAAGCAGCAAAGGCAAGGCAGGAGGCATCACAATCCCTGACTTGAAGTTGTACTACAAAGCTACTGTAATAAAATCAACATGGTACTGGAATAAAAACAGACCTGAAGATCAATGGAATAGACTAGAAGATACAACCATAACTATGAACATACTCAATCACCTTATCTTTGATAAACAAGCCAAACATGTTCACTGAAAGAACTATAGTCTCTTTAATAAATGCTGCTGGAAAAACTGGCTATCCATATGCCAAAAACTAAAATTAGACCCATGCTTGTCACCATTTACTAAACTAAAATCTAAATGGATCAAAGATCTAAATATTAAAACAGAAACACTAAATCTGTTGGAAGAGAAAGTAGGTAAAAATCTTGAAGATATAGAGGTAGATAGAGAATTCATGAACAAGAGCCAAATTGCACGGGAAGTACTTCTCAGAATCAATAACTGGGATTACAGCTTATTTCTGCATGTCAAAAGAAATCTCCAGCACAGTGAAAAGAAAACCCACAAACTGGTAAAAATCTTAGTGAACAGTCCCTCAGACAAAGGACTTCTGTCTAGAATTTATAAAGAATTAAAAAAATCAGATCCCTGAAATTCAAAGACCCAATCCAAACATGGGCATCCATGATGAAAAACACAGTTCTCAGATGAAGAAATATGAATAGCAAATAAATACATAAAAAAGTTCATCATCATTACTCATTAGAGAAATGAAAATTAAAACCACACTGAGATTCCATCTCATTCCCAGAAAAGAATGGCCAGGATCAACAAAACTACCAACAACAAATGCTGCAGAGGCTGTGGGGAAAAAGGAACTTTTCTCCACTGTTGGTGGGAGTGTAGACTGGTGCAACCACTGTGTAGGTCAGTCTGGAGACTGCTCAAAAATCTGGGATTGGAAGTCTCATTTGACCCAGCTATTGTACTCCGAGGCAGATTCCCAGAAGAACTGAAAACATCATACCACAGTGATATATGTGCACCCAAGTTTATAACAGCACAATTTGTAATAGCCAAATCTTGGAAACAACCTAAGTGCCCATGAACTGAGGAATGGATAAAAAAATTGTGGTACTTTTATACAATAGAGTACTACTCAGCTATAAAGAATGATCACATTGAGATATTATAAATAAATGGCTGCATCTTGAGACCATACTCATAAGCAAAATAAATCAAACTCACGTGTTTAAATACCATACAGTCTCCCCTAGTGTAAGAAATGGTAAGTGTACATAAGATTATATGATAATCATGGTTCCCCATTATATTGCTTTAAAGTCTTATAATGTTTTCATACATTGGTTGGAATGGTTTTATTCTGTTTTGTTTGATCTTATTATGTGTGATGGTATGAACAGCTACTTTGAAGAAAACAAGACATTATGGCAGCCATTGCTGATTTAATTTCATCTTGTTTTGAAGTCTTAATATGCTTTTGTTCTTCTATTACCATTGGTTCTATAATGTTGTGTCTTATTGGATTTTAATATGTATGATAGTATAAACAATTTTTATGGAAAATGAGATATTATAGTAGTCATTGTTCATTTTCTGCTATATGGTTCAGAATGCCTTGTAATACTTTCATTCTCCTGAATGGTTTTATTCTATTTTTTTATGTTTGATATTATTGTAGGTGAAGCTATGCTGAACTATTTCAAAGAAAGAGATATTGTTGTAACTACTGTTAAAAACCAATTGTCTTACTGTAAAGTGCTGTGTTGCTCGCATTGTTCTGTTCTTATCTGCTTTATTCTGTCCTCTTTTGTTTTATTCTCTGTAAAATAAAATTTTAAAAAAAGAAATGAGGAGCTATATGTACATAGACTTAGTATTTTACTTTATAAAAATGCTTTCACAAGAAGACTATTGAGAATATGAAACAACTTTATTTTTCTTATCTATTTAATGTTCTAAATAGAGAGGAAAATAAAACCTTCAAATTGGATGTTCAGTCAATATTTATCTGGAAAATGCAGGGAGATAGATTGTTCCTTAAAGAATCCAAGAAATAACACAGTTTTTTTATAATTTGATTTTTTTCCAGGAGGATCCTCACTGGACTTGTTACCTGCAGAATCAAAAGGTAATAAAGTTATATTTTTAAGCTGTTAAATTTATAAAAAATTATTATAGTAGACACATGAAGCTAATAAATAATAACTTCCACTCAGCAATAAAAATGTTATTGCTAGATGCAACAGAATGTATGTATTCCAAAATGATCGTGTTAGCCGAAAAGTTGGATAAAAAAGAATGTTTACTGTATTATTCTCTTCATGTAAAATTCTAAGGACTCAAACTAATCTAAAATGACAGAATCAGTGATTGCCCAAAGAGAGCCCAGAGAGTAGCAATACTCTAGTAGGACAAGGAATGTTGGGGATAATTCACTTGTTACATAGGGTGATGTTTTTACTTTGGTTTAACTTTTATGTATTGTTTACTTTCTATGTCTCCCACTGTAACTTACAATCTATAAAAGAAGTCTGAAAATTATGGCTCCCATAAAATAAATCCAGATGATATCTTTTATGGATGGCCTATGAGCTAAGAAAACTTTTAAATTTTTAAGGGATTATTAAAAATATAAGGAGAAATATTCAACAGAGACTATGTGGATCTCTAAAGTCTAAATATTTAATGTCTAGACTGTTACAGAAAAAATTTGCCAATCTCTTTACTATTTTACCAAATATCTAGTTTATTTTATTCATGTATGTATCGTTGACCCAAGAGCAGTTTGACATGTGAAAATGTGCTCAGTGAAGTTCAGATGGGTGTATACACATCTATATATGTGTATTTATTGACTGTGAGGAAACAGAAACTTCTGTATGATCTTCGGAGTCACATATTCACATTTCTGGTAATAAAGTCTAAGTATTTTTGTAATTTCCTGTTCTTAAACTGAGGAAGATTGTTTCAATTTCTTCATCTTCAGCATTCAAATCATTCTTTAATCTTATATTCCTTTGTTTTTAATTAATATCTCTTTGCAACACATAATGAACGCACTCATTATAGGTAATGCATATCAAGTCTTCATTTTTATTTTTCATCATCTTCCATTCTTCAATCCCCTGTCAATTTGTCTAAGATCTACTTCTCTATTTTTTATCACATCGTTTATATTACTATATAAATTACTTTTACTTTTGATTTCTCATGTAACAGAAACAATGCAATGCTTAACTTCCTGTATCTGATTTATTTCATTTTCTGTATCTGATTTATTGTCTCAAAATGCATTCATTTTCCATAAATGACTTAGATTTACTCCTTATGGCTGAATAACCTTGATTGTGTTGATTCATTTGTCTTGGATATTTTATCAAGAATGGAGGTTGAATTTTATATGCATTTGGAGAAGAGTATTGATATTTCTGCTTATAATTGTAGGTTGGTCTACTTCTTGTGATTCTATAAATTCTTACATTATGCAGTTTGAAGCTTTGTTTCAGGTGAATGAATGTTTAAAATTTTATATTCTTTTGCTATCTTTCAAGTTTTCCTTAAATGCTTTCATTGTTAACAGTTTTTTAGAGACCAGGCCTACTAATTTCAAAATCTGAGTCATTTCTCTATTTTATTGATTTATTTTCCCTCATAGTTGTGAATCTCATTTTTCTTCTTGTCCATATAACCAGTGATTTTAATCAGATCTTTCACACTATGATTCACATGTGGTTCATCCATAATTTGTTGTCATACTATGAATATTCTTATCATTTTTGCTTTTTTGTACTTTTGGAAAAATAGTTTTGTCATTATAATAGCTAACATGCAGTAAAATGGTTTCTGAAAAACCCACTAGAGTCAAATAATATGTCACTTGTGTCTCAATATTTTGTGTGTTTCTCTAGACATCATGTGTCTTTTACTGTGAGCTACAAAAAAATCAGATTATCAAATCATGCATGAATACATTATCTTACCAAATGAAAAGTTTTAATAAAATTTATGGACTACAGGTAACTAACAAGTTCATTAGAAAATGATAAATTTCTGAAGGACTAAATCTAGTTCTTAAAGTACATTTTCTCATTAAAAAAATCATCCCTTCCAAATTCAGAAAACCTTCTTTGACTCAAATTAGATTGGTTTACTAATTGAGTATCATAGCACTGCTCATACAAATAAAAGCATTTAACTTGACAAAAAATTTTCATTGTAAATTTCCAAAACTTCTATAACTTATAAGAACTTGTCCCAGGTGTCATGGTTCATGAGCCTTGTATTCTACGCATTCTAAATTGTTAGCCTGCCTTTTCTGCTAAAGAAAATTCAAAATCCAATGTCTATTTCCCCCAGGAAATATCTTTGATGATACAGTTGGTGATTTTATTGTACATCCTTTATGTTTTTTTTTCTTTCTTCAAGAGGTTATTCTCCTAGTAAAGGGAGAGAATGAAGAACAGATCAACATATTTATTTTCACTGATGTATTGTTTTCTGCAAATTGGCTGCCAGCAAAAGGACCCTTATGATAATATTTTAACTGTAATAATATATCATAAATTATTTTAAAGAGCCCTCTCATACTAATGTGGGACAATAAAGCAAGACCAATTTAACTCAAATCACCAGAATTGGTTGTATTTGATAGTGAAAAGACTATGCATTGTATAGAAACAAAAGCACAGAAAAAAATGTGAACAAAAAAGTTGAAGATATTTAAGTCTTTTTTCTGTGTCTCTTCTCTTCTTCATAATGTATGAAAGAAGAAAACCTCATTATACTATTATTTTATAAATAATTTCAGTAACCCCACTCTTCCTCTTACTCATGTTTAATAATTTTTCATTACTTTTTTCAACAGTTTATTGCTCATTTTGTACCTCTATATTGTATCAGTAGTTTTAATGACTGATAAATATTATCTGCTAAGAAATTATGTGATAATTTACATGATAAAGATTAGATCAGGATTCAACTATCTTGGGGGAATAATCATGTAGGTTATTCTTGAAAATGTTTAGTGTGACACAATGTATTTAGAAATAACAAAAATTCTTAGAAACAAATGATTATGAAGTGATTGGTAGGTCTCTAAACTTGAGTAACATTTGAACATTCCATAAAATTATTAGCATCTTTTATTTCAGAACAATGACTTTTAAACTTGCATTTGATTCTTGCTCTAACAAATTATTGGTAAAAATCAAATGAACACCTTAATATAATAGTACACACCTTATAAACCCAACTATTCAAGAGTGTATAAGGATGGAGGTACACAAGTTTAAAATCATTCTGGGTGAAATCGTGACTCAAAATAAAATTTAAAAAAGGCTAGTGATGTAGCTCAGTCATAGAGCACATGCTGAACATGAGCAAGTCTCTGGATTCAGTCCCCAGCACAATAATTAAACACACACACACACACACACACACACACACACACAAACATGTAGGTACATGTAAAATAGTGATACAAATAAACATCTGAGAAATTTCTGGTACTTCGGATTAGGTGATCATTTCTCAGTTATAGCAATGAAAACAAGTGATGAAATTTAGATAAATTAAAATTCAGTGAAAGTTCAAAAATTCAGAAGAAAGTACAAAGCAAACCATGGGTTGGAAGAAATAACAAACAAAATGGTCAAAACAATTGACTACATATTTCTAATACTCCAGAGAATCCAGCCAATGGCAAGAATCACAAGAAAGGATGATCGGTGTCATTAGACATTAGGGAAATGAAAATGAAAATAACAATGAGATACAACTTCACATCACCTAGAATGGTTAAAAGTAAGATAGACTATGGCAAGAATTCATAAGGATGTGAAGAAATTGAAATCCTAGTATATCACATATAATATTGATGTGATTGAAAAAAGTAGCAAGCCTATTTGGAAAACAATTGGGTACCTAATCAAAGTGTTGAACTTTGAGGTAACACATGACCCAATAATTTCACTCCCAACTATGTACAGAAGGAAAGTGAAAATATAGTTTACGTAAAAAGTTATTCATGACTGTTCATACCAACATTACTCATAGTAATTTCAAAATGGAAACAAATGTTTATCACAAAAATGGACAAACAAAAATGATACAAGGAAAAGTTACTCAGTTATTTAAAAGAATAAGTACTGCCACCTGATAAAACTTAAATAAATCTTATAAACATTATGCTAAGTGAAAAAAATCCCCATTATTTTATTATTGCATTCATATAAAATGTCTAAAGTAGGTAAATCTATAGAAATGATATACAGGGTCAAGAGAGATAAGGAAGTAGGTATTGTTTGCTAATAGACACAGATTTTCCTTGTGCAAAGAGGAACTTTCTAGTTGAGAATTTTAGATAGTATTTTTCTTTGATATGAGTTTTCTTGAAAGAGTAGGAATGAGGGCAACCTAACATCTTTCATAGAAGCAACATTACCTGGGAGTCATGGCCATGTTAACTTGCAGGAGGTAAAAGTGACATGTCAGGAAAAGGGAACATCTGGATCAACCTAAACAGAACTCATTTCAAAGAGAATTCTTAAACTGAATATAGTATGGAAAAATGTAATGGTAACAATATAAAGTTAATATTAATAATACTTAGATTGGATAGAAATATTTTTATAATGATTTTCATAACAAAGTAAATATCTTTTTTCCTCTTCCTTCTTTTCTTCTATCCCTCCTTCCTCTCTTTTCTCTTTCCATTCTTCTTTCCTTCCTCACCATTCTCCCTTTTTCCTCCTCTCCACCCTCCCATTCATCTTCTTTTTTGTGGTACACAGGATTGAATGAATCCAAGGTACTTGCACTAAATTATATTAGCTAACTTGTGAAATTGTCCAGTTGGATTTGAACCTGTGATATTCCTCTCCAAAATTGCCAGAGTGCTGGAATTATAGATGTGTGGTGTTACAACATGAATTGAGATTTTAAATGTTGTTTTGAAAATGTGGCCTACATAATTTTTCACTAACCAAAGAAAACTTAAACTATAAGTAAAATATAAGACTTGCCTATATGTGTATGTATGAAAATGTAGACTATAAAATATCAATTGTTTCAGCCCTAATTACCAACAAGATAAAAAGACCATTTTCTTATTTTTACTTTGAAAATTTTATAGAAAGCATGAATTTCTCTCTGATAATAACAAATTCATGTACAATGTATATAACTAATTTTATAATCAATTTGCTTGAATGTTATTCATTTCTAATATGGATATTTTATTAATTCCATTAGGAATTCAGTTAATTCTTATCTGAACACCTAATTAAATACCAATGCTTCAGAATAAAACATCAAAATGAAATTTCCTATGCTTCATTTCATTTTAAATACAAGTTATTCAAACATTTCTGCCATGCTTTTGACTAACCCTCACAGTCTTGAACAAATTTCTAAGAATGTCTTTTTATCTTTTGGTTCTGCAGACATAGATCAAGAGGTCGGGAATGGACTACAACAAAGTCAGAATTTTCTAAACCTCTCCTTGATCTCTTGGGGGCTTCACACATACAACCATGATGGAACCATAAAAGAGCAACACGATGACTAGAAAGAAAAAAGCCTTCATCTGGTCTTCTACTTAGACCCATCAACTTGTTAGAATTGATGACCAAGAAAAAAGTGCAAACAATGAAGACTGAGTTAGGGCAAGGATGATTTCAGTAGCAGGAGTTAGTTCACAAGACAGTTGTAAAAGGAGTCCTGGGTCACAAGGAAAGTGGCCACACTTTTTGGATAGCAAAATGGGAACTGGGAGATTCCATAAATGAGAAAAAGTAAATAAAGGAGGTGACACATCTAGTAGTAAGCTCCTCCCATTCTGATATAAAATTGAAATGTCATGGTGGTATTGGACAGGGGCCTATACACAGCATGACCCTATTATAAATAGGACATGATGGACAAGAAGGTCTCAGTGGTAGTTCAGGGAAGGAAGAAATATAAAATAAGGGCTTATCCAGAAGAAGACATGGTATTGATTTCAGAGAAAAAAATGGTCATAATTTTTGGAAAGAGGAGATGGTGAACCATATACCCAGAAAAAAATTGCCAGAAAATTGTACCATTGTAGTTTTATTAAATAGTCACATCTCACAACACAGATAATACACAGCTTTCCATTAGGATCAGGATGCATGTTACATGGGCAAGTGGAAAGTATAGCAACTAGTTCCAAAGTATGAGAGAGATTTAAGTTGAATTTACTCAGAGAGCTAAAGCAATTACATTGTATTTTTTATCTCTCTTAAAACTAAAAATTTTTTAAAAAGAAGTGGCTTTATACAGTGTTATATAGTTATATAGTGTTTCCCAGTAAGACAGGGTCACAATTACTATGTATCTTTCTATGACTATTTCTATGACTAGTAAGGTTATTTTCATGGATTTTGGATGTTGATTCTGAACACACTAAAGTTATAGTCCTCAGATATTTTTTATTATTCTGGAATTTGCAGTCAAAATTAGTTGTTCTTTAAACTAAACAATTATATTGCAAGTATATATATAAAGATCAAAATTTAGTTTAAAAAGTTAATATAAAGGAATCAATAAACACAACAAACAGGTATCTAAGGGTTAATTCCAATATTTTTTGTTCTGTTTGTGGAAGAAATATGTCAAGTTGATTGAAATCATTCAATAGATTTAAATATTGTAAGCCAGATAATTTACGATAGTTTTTTTGTGTTAGGTTTTGGAATATTTTTCTACCTCTTTCAGAATATAGTCATTAGTTGCCTAATAACATTTTAGAAAACTGAACCCATGAATGATGATGGTTCCTCCTATCTAGTTGAATTGTAACTGTCAAACTTCATTATGATTACATTATTTACCTGCCAGGTCCATGGAGTTATAGCATATACAAGTATATACAATACTTGGTAATGATAATTAATGAATGTGTTAGTGACTATGTATTCATTACACTACACCATCATATCCTTATTGTAGAGATTCTTCACTTTACCTCCATAAACAACTTTATTGGAAAGGACTTCAGTATCATTGGCTGGCTACAACCCCATGCGTCCCTGTTTGTTGAGGCTCTTGATGGCATTATTTTCCTTTATACTTGATTTGATCTCGCTGCAACCACTAGACAGTCAAAAATGCATTGTTGATGATGTCACTAAGACACCATGCTGAAATGTAATTTCTAAGATATCTCAAAGAAAACAGGTATGAAATAAGTACAGAAAAAATTGAGAAATGAGTTTAAACACATATATGAAGGACAAAAAAGTAATATATGAAAAGAAATAGCTAAAAAGCATTTGGAAAGAAAAACAAAAATAGAAAAAACTGTCTCAATATAATAGTTCTTTGTAACTTCATCAAATAATTTCTTTGTTTCACTTACAATCATTTCAGAAATTTCAAGTGTGCATTATCCAATTTATTCTATTTTGATGTCTATTGTACTTTTTCTGAGTGAACAAGTGTCTGAAATTGCCTTCTGCTTTTTCATTTGTCATTTTCTGCTTCTGTTCCGTATGACTTTGCCCATAAGCAAAATGCTGGTTCACCTAACTTGGCACTTATTGGTTCATATTTTGTTCTTTTTAATCTCACTAGTCTTACCAGTGCATCACCTCACTCTGGATCCTACTGTGCAGCTGGTATTTCCCCAGGTGTGCATTGTAGGGCAGAGGCCTGTCACCTTAGTCCCTTCTATGGGCTAGTTGGTGAGTCCTCTATTCTTCCCAGGCTGACTAGCTTGTGGGCACTGATATGAACCAATCATCAGCTCATATTGTTACTTTAGCTCCAGGAGTTTTTCCAGGCTGTGAGTCTCACCTGTCTATCATGTATTCTCCATCCAGGAACCTACTGTAGCACTGGTGATCTCACAGACCTGGTTGGAAGGCAGGCACAATCCTCCTGGTGTGCTATCTGGGATGGAAGGGAAGTACACCCAGACAGTTGCAAGCCTAGAAAGGCTCCCTGGATGTAGGCCAAGATCACCAGCATGGTCATAGCCCCCTTCATTCCACTCAATATTAAAAATTAGTTGAGGATGATGAAACAGAATATTAGATCTAGTTGGTTTAAAATATATATAATATATTTATAATATACATTGTGAGAAACAACATACATATTTTTCTCAATTGCACATGTGACATTTTCCAATGTCATGGCATGTTCATTAAAAAATACAATGTCTATGGATGTAAAAGATATCACAGAAAGCACATTCTCTGATTGCAACAACATGACATTTGGAAATCAAAAATAGCAGGAAAATTTGAAAATTAACAAAATTATGGAGATTAAAAAACACAGTATTAACTAAGAGGTTAAAGGAATAAGAAAATATTTAGCAACTAAGGAAAATGACAACATCACATACAAAAATTTCAAGATAAACAATTGCAGCATGAGGGGGGTAATATATAGTTGCAAATGTTACATTAAAAAATAAGGAAGTTTTCAAACAACCTAACTTTGCAATTTAAGAACTTGAAAAAGTACGTAATAACTCCAAATCTAACAGAAGGAAAGAAATAGTAAAAATTACAGCAAAATAAATTAATCACAGGAAAACAGTAGATAAAGTCATTGAAAGAAAACACTGATTACTTGAAAATACCAAAATATTGATAGATAGATAGATAGATAGATAGATAGATAGATAGATAGATAGATGATAGACTAAGAAAAAAGAGAGAATTCTCAGATTATTGACATCAGTAATGAAAATGGTGATCCTACTCCTAATTTTTGAGAAATACAAAAGCATTATTGAAAAGTATTGTGAATAACTGTGCTTCAACAAACTAACATTGATAAAATATGTAAATTCCTAGGAATACAACACCTACAAATAGCAAGTAACAAATAAATAAAAAATGAATACAATTAAAAGATGGTGGACCAATAAACAGAAGAGAAATCAACTTCTCTAAGAGAAACAGTCCAGATGCTAGGGAGGACAAGAAACAGGGAAGTGAGTCCCCTGATCCCAGGAAGAACCTAACGTGAGAATTGAAGCCCCATATAGAGAGCAAAAAAAGAAAAACTTAAATGAAGAAGAAGGCAGTAGCTGGCAGAGCCTTCACCCAGAGCCAGACCCACTGTGTAAGAGGAGCAGGTGGAATCAGGGAATGCACAGTCACAGTGACGGTGGTGGCTGGCAAGCCCAAAGGCCTCTGCAAAGAGGTGCAGTAGTGGAAGGGAGCAGTGGATGCACAGGACTACACTGGCTGGTGGTGAGTGCAGAAGGCTCAGTCCTCCTGTGGGAGAGACCAATTGGCCTGCAGCCATTTTGGAGTCAGGCAGGGTAAACCTGGAACCAGAACTGTGGCCAGCTCCATCCAGCAGCTCCAAGCCGGGTGCACACCAGTGGAAATTGCTTGGACAGAGCCCTGACCCTGTGCACATTCCAACAGCCATCATTGAGGTTCCCATAACCCTAACCCTAATGCTAACCAGGTTGGCCTAGAGGCAGAGGCCAGCCCTGCCCCATGCATACTCTAACAGCCATGGTGGGGAATCCCTGCCATTAACCAGCTCGGCGAGAGGTGGTAGCTGGAGATAGCTCTGCTATATACACTCTGACATCCATAATCAGATTCCTGTCAGTAACCAGCTATGAGGCAGTGGCCAGCCCCACCCCTGCATGCACTCCTGCAGGCACCCGTGAGCCAAAGCAGGCGGGGAAAAGCAGCAGACATCCCTGCACCAGTGCAACCAGAGGTCCCCATCAGATACCCATATCCTGCACTGACTATAAGAACAAAATAAGCTCATTTAAGACAAATTGTAACCAAAATGGGAAGTGCCTGGGACCCCACTACCCACTTGTCTGGAAGAACCCATGAATATGTCAAAACAAAGAAGCAAAAGGCAGTTTCTGGCCTCCAACCCATACAGGGTTGGTCCAGGAGATGTAAACATGGAAGTTTCTGAAGTGATGGCAGCTGACGCAAAGGGACAACTTTAAGAAGCTGTAAAAGAAAATAGAACAGAAATACTATCTCAGGCAAAAGAAGAAACAAATAGCATAATAAAAGAATTCCTAAGCACCTCTAAAGAAGACATAGATGGAAGAATAGAGGATCATAGGAAAATGAGGGAAATCTTGAATGAACAATATAAAAGCCTTAGAATGCATGACACAGATTCAAAGAGATATCCAGGAAATTAAAAACTCCCTTGAATGCTGGCAAAACCACTTGAAAGAAGCTAAAGACAAACTTTCACACCTTGAAGACAAGTATGCAGCTTATGATCATGAAAGGAAAGATCCCTTAAAAATAACAAGGAACCAGGAAGTAACAATTCAATGGCTGCAGACAACCAAAAGAAATATGACTTAAGAATAATAAATGTGAGTGAAATAGCAAGGGTCAATACAAATGATATTAAAAGTTTATTTACAGAAATAATTTCAGAAAACTTCCCAACTCTAGAAAAAGTAAATGACATTCGAGAAGTGAGGCCTATAGGACTCCAGCTAGAGATAACCAAAATAAATCTATACCCAGAGATATAAAAAGATCCCAGAATTTTGACATAAGAACAGAATATTAAAAGCTGCTAGAGAAAAGAAACAGATCACCTATGAAGGAAAACCCATTGGAATCATGACAGATTTCTCAACTCACAACATCAAAACAAGAAAGAAAACAACTTCCAATCAAGATTGATGTATCCACCAAAAACTATCTTCCAAAATTAATGGAGAAACAAGATATTTTCATGACAAAGAACAACTGAAGGAATTCATGACCACCAAACCAACCCTACAAAAAATACTGAAGGACATTCTAGAGAGAGATAAAAAAACAAAAGACCATGTTTCCAGCAACAGCAGCAGAGGTGCTCACCAACTGGAGCAGACAATTGAATAGAGGGGAAAAGTAGGCAACCTATGGCAGGAAAATAGCAAGGCCGAGCTGAGGCAGTGCATGCTGGCCATCATCACTACTATAGATGGCTTCAGTTCACCAGTTAGAAGAAACACAAGCAAAGTGGATCAAGAGATGGGGTTTAACAATATGCTTTAGAAAAGAAACACATATAACCCAAATGGGGGTTCATGGACTAAATGTCAAAGGAGAGAGAACAAAGCTCTATGTCACAGGGAACCAGAAAGAAGTGGGGGTTTCTTGCTCATCAGCAAGTTGGGTTAAGAATTTTATAGCACTTTTATACAACAGAAAGTTACTCAGCAATAAAGTAAGATAAACTTGAGGCTCTTATAGGTAAATGGATACAACCTGAGATCATGCTCATGAGTGAAACGGTTCAGTCACATGGGTGAATATCATGTTGTCTCCCTACAAAAACTAAAGTATAAAAACTAAAGGGGTTAGTGGGATCCAAAATACACAGTACATCCTGTGAAAGTAAAAGGGGAGGAAGTGTCTAAATAGGGAAGGCAGTAGCAATTGATAATCTATTATTGTGATTTGAAACCCATATTGTTTTCATTGTTCTGTTTGGTTTTATTCTATTTTTTTTTTTGGTTTGTCTAATTTTATTATATTTGATGGCATGGACAGCTATTTCAAAGATAACAAAATATATTATGGTAGCCATTTTTTATTTCCTGTTAGCTTGTTTTGAAGCCCTGTATTGTTTTCATTGCTTTGCGTTGACAGATTTTATTGTATTTTGTTTTGTTTGATTGTATTGTGTCTGATGGTATAGGCAACTACATTGAAGATAACAAGAATCATCATGGTACCCATTGTGGTTCTACTATTAGCTTATTTTGATGTCCTATACTGTTTCCACTGTTTTGTTTTTATTGATTTTATTCTATACTATTTTGTTTGATTTTATTATGCCTGATGATATGGGCAATTTTTTTGAGGATAACAAGAGGCATTATGGTAGCCTTTATTGATTTCCTTGTATTTTGTTTTAAAGTCATGTACTATGTTCATCATTTTGTTTTGATTGACCTTATTCTGTTTTATTTTGTTTGGTTTTATTCTCTTCAAAATAAAAATATATGACTATACCCATAATTTATTAAATTATTCTAACAATGAATATCCTAACAATGAAAAACTCGAACCTGACTTCTTCATTAGTGAATTTTCCCAATTACTTTAAGAATTATTACCAATTCTTTCAATTATTCTTCAGAAAATTGAAGAAGAAATACTTCTTAATTTATTTTAAGACAAATGTTACTGATATAAAATTAAGCCAAAAATACACCATCATATAACATAACAAAAAGCATAAATTTACATCAGCTATCAGGATTTAAAATCTAAATTTAAGTCTAGAGTACTTACAGCAGTAATATTTTCAAGGAATGAATTTGATCAATGACTTGAAATAGAAGATCACACATACTACTCATATTGCCACTCAATTACCACTCATATTCCACTATAGAATCATTGAATTCACTATTATCAGTAAATGTTTTAGGTCCATTGAATGAGAAATAGAAAATAAAACATAATTCTCTATCTCACACTATACACATACACACAGGGACACACACACATGATTCAAAAAAATCATTTACCTGAATGCCTAAATGTGACTAGAAAAATGTTTAAAAATCCATTAGGAAAGGATTGTATCTTCATAAATTGAGAGAAACAAGAATTTGTTTTAATCCAGAGAGACATATCATATGCAATAAATGAAAAAAAAAACTATGAAAAACTGTATTTTATTCAGGTCTCTCCATAGAAAGAAACAGATACAATATAAACATGCATCTTTATATGTCTATCTCTCTTTTCATGTCTATAAATAGGTATAGGGTTATATCTATATGTCTATGTATCTCTTTTTTGAACTTTTTGGTCTCTTTCTAGTGTGATCTTTTCAAGTAATCAGTGTTTTATTTAACTGATTTTACCTACTGTTTTCTGCTTGATTTATATTGTTGTAATTTTTACTATTTCATTTTGTTAGATGGCTTTAATTTGTTCTTTCTAAAGTTCTTAAATTGTGAAGTTATTTGTTTGAAAACTTTTTTTTTTTTTTGTACCGGGGATTGAACCCATGACTGCATGCTTCCAAGGCAAGCACTTATGCCACTGAGCTAAATCCCCAGACCCAACTTCTTAGTTTTTAATTTAACATTTGTAAATTGCACCCCATGCTGTTTTTGTTTATCCTGAACTGAGAGAGAGACAGAGACATACACAGAGACAGACACAGAGGCAGACAGACAATCAGACAGACAGACAGACAGACAGACAGAGAGCAACAAAGTGTGGTTCAGTCCAAATCCAAAGGCCTCACAACCGAGGATGTTAGTAATGCAGCTCTCAGTGTGAGGTCAAAGACATTACAGGCTGCAGATATATCAGTACATGTTCCAGATCACAAATGCTAGAGAACCTAGAGTCCTGATACATAAGGGCAAGAAAAGAAAGGAACCTCTGGGCCTGAAGAAAGAACAAAACTCTCCTTTCCTTCACCATTTTGTTTCATTTGGCCACCCCTCCCCACTGGTTGGAAGGTAGCTCTTCCCCTCAGGTAGTTATCACACCAACCTCCTCTGGAAAGTCCTTCAGAGATACACTTGAATCATCCTAATTCTTCCAGCCCAGTGAAAGCCACTTATGTTTTGTTTTCAGCAAAAGATGCATGGGCTCAGTGTTATTTGACAAATGGGATTAAATAATCCAGTGAATGAGAGTAAGTAGTGCTTTCCTAGCCATCTAATTATCTTCTAAATTAGTCAAGTTGACATTCAAAATCATCTATTACACTAGATTTTATTAAAATTAATAACTCTGCTTACTAAAGATACCAATAAAAAGCAAAAACAGGTAAGCCACAGGTAATATTATATATATATATATATATATATATATATATATATATATATATGTAATAGAAATAGACATAGAAATACCTTAAAGTTAATAATAAGATGCAATTGATCCAATTAACAATTGTTCAATCAATTTGAAGACCTACTTCATGAAAAGTCTTGACAAATAGCCAATTCTGCAAAGGTGAGACAGTCTTTGGTACTACTTTTTTAACAAAGTTCGGCAAATTAGAATTCAATAGAAATCACTACACTCACAACAGAACAAGTACAATAATTTAAAATACTTTATTCATGTATATTAATTATATCCAGTATTGAATTTCATTGTTTCCTTTTCTTACACATGCAACATATTTTGCATGTATAAGAAAGATTGCATCTTTTCACTTTTTCTGATTCTCCTGATCCTCTTTCTTTGAAAGCACTTCTTAAAGAGGGAAAATAAATTTGGAAAAAGATCCAAAGCAATAGAAGCTGTCTTTTAATACGGGCAAGATGGAAATTATTATCTTCTGTAAAGATGTGTGACAATCTCTTATCAAAATAAGTATATATCTTCCTTAGAATTGAAATTTCACTCAATATATATCTGTCACAAATTAGTATTATGTCCATTAAATTATGCAATTATGTTCACATAAGCTTTTTGTGTATTTTTCAAAATTGAGAAACAATTGAAATGTGCAACAATATTATAATGTATAAGCAAATTATGATATGCTTATATGATAAAACAATAAAGCTTGTTAGCAAAAATGGTGATACATACCATAACTAGAGTAAATATCAGTCATAATGTCAAATCAAAGAAATCAAACACATAGAGAAGAGCATACATCCTATAAAGCCATTTATATGAAATTCAATCTCATAATTAATTAATCATAATTAATAAAAATAATAGAAATTAAATGAGAAGTAAATTTAGAAATTGCTAGGAGTGAAAATGAGGAGGTCATCTATGGTATTGATAATGTTGGTATCAATAGGAAGTCAGTGTTAAATTCCTGTAATTATGAGTATAGATTAGGAGTAAATATTGAGCATTTGTACAAGCCAAGGTGTGATGGCAGGAGAAACACAAAGAACTTGTGGTCAAATTGTTCTTAATGTCTCTTTACCCTTACCATACTGTCTTGGGGGTCACACAGCATTCATGTCTTATTTTTAATAACCCCTTTTGCAAATTTACAGTGTGTACCTAAATCCCTAATTCCCTACACAACATTTCCTAGTGGTGGCCAGTGTAGAAAGGGATTTATGTCTTATTTACCTTTGTGCTTCTGTGACATCTAGGATGGATCTATAGTGTTACTATGCCACGATCCAACGATTTGCCTTCTACGTATACAAGGTAAGTAATTTGGTTTAGGTTGACCATATGTAGTGGTTTATTGATTGTGTTAACTTGAGAAAATTAGAAGCTTAACTAAATGGGTTTAGAAACTCTATACCTTAGGGTGTAGAAGACCTACCCTAGGCTGGCTCATCACTAGGTTGTATAAAAGGGAAGATGCAAAAATGAATGCATTCCATTCTTTGGAGAAGCTCCAGTCTTCTCTTTTGGTTTGGATGTCATCTGGCTGCCACTGTAGACTCTTCAGTTTTCCAGCATAGACTCTTCAGCCTTCTGTGACATACCCATCAACCTGCTGCTGTGGACTTGCATGAGACACTAGGGTGAACTCCAGATCTTGGATTGAATTCTTTGGCCTCCAGCATGTAGACACCTTCTGCACGCTTCCTTACCCAACTCTGTGGCTGAGCATTGTAAGCCAATCTTGTCATTTCTTATACATTTGTATACCTCGTGTTATATCTGTTTTCTCAGGTAAAACCCTGACTAATACACCATATGAAAATCTTTCTTCATGCTCGAATTATTAGTACCTGCCTTCAAGATCAGCTTTTATTGCTAATTGTTGTCTTCTCAGCTGTATATCATACTGTATATACAAATTAAAAGCACATGTGAATTTTTTAAAGCTTTTAAGGATATAAGACTTGCCAAAGTAAACAGTTTCTGCTTCTTGGTATTGAGAAAAATATTTGCTCATATTTTTCATGGTTATAAATTTTAGCACTAAAGTGTTTAAAATTTTTAAGCCTAAAAAATGAATAGTGAAAATTTTTCACAGAATAAATCTACCATTAAAAATTTGTATTTAATAAAGTCTGTGGTTATTTAAGATTCCTGGGAAAAGAATAAAGAACAGAGAAATCCCTGTTTTATTTTGTTTTGTTTTGTTTTCTATCAGAAAAGCTCTACTAGGAATTTAAACTGTAGAAGCAAAGGGAAAATATACCATATCATTTGATATTAAATCCTAATCAATATCATTATTCTCAAAACAAATGACTTTAATTAAGTAGAATTTTCATCTGAAGTTTAAATAGACTTAAATAATAATGAACTTGCAAAAAGAGGAAAAATCCAAATATATCAAGATTTTATGTAAGTTAAATGTTAATGTGCATAGTGGCCAAAATTCACAGTTTATACGTTTATATCATTTATACATTATACATATATATGTATATATATATATAATATACATATATATACATTTATATCACTGAATTCATTACAGAAAACTAGAAATTTTCAATGACTAAGAAAAAATTCTAGTTGTCAATTTCAACTTTTATAAATATTTTCTTTAATCTAGATTCTTACGTTGTTTAGTTTTCTGTATGTATGTATGTATTTTAATATATTTTAAATATAACATTGTATGTTGTTTGATTTATAATATTTTTTCAGATTATAACTTTTTGTAAACATATTTTTGATTATTATAAAATTAATAAACTATATTTACATAATTGCTTTGATTTATAAGCTTTTGGACTTATTAATTTTTTAAACTTTCACTTAGTTCAACATTAGCTTTTTACCAAAATTTTGTGTATTGTTGATTTGTTTAAAACGAAAGTATACTGTTCATAAAGTTAGAGGAAGCAAAAGTATAATGTAGAAAACAGTCTCTAGTATCTGTATTTTAAATTATTGCATCTTAGTTCTTCAAAATGTCACTGTATTCACAGAAAAACTGAGTCAAGTGAGCAGCAGCTATTATGAGTCCCCAAGGTTTTCATCTCATGTAGTAGCATCTTCCAGTCATTGTTCATACAAATACATAAAATACACACACACATACCAAATTGCAATGTTATAAGTCTCAGAGAAATATTTTTTATTCATTTGGATAATATAGTCAAAAGAGAGTCATTTGAATGCCTGAGTAGTTATTTTATGATTTACTTAGATCATTATATGGATGTTCACTCATGTACACAAAGATGACATAATGAGAAATACAGATAATAATAAATCAGACAATAATGTATTATGATCAATAATAAATTTGACAGGCATTCTGGAAGCATGCATAGAGATCGATGACTAGATATAAAAACAAAGTGAAGTACAATTCTTTTCCTTCATTTGTATAGTGTGCATTCCTAAAAGTGTTACCTTGATGGAAAAGAACATAGGCAATTTCTTTCTTGTTAAACCTTCTATGGAACTTGCTGGGCATGGTGGCACAGGCCTGTAACCACAGGGATTGGGAGGTGGAAGCAGGAGTATCACTATGGGTTCAAGGCCAATGTTGGTTACATAGAAAGACCCTGTCTCAAAAAATCTTCCAGAGATCTTAATGCCTAATTACTGGAACACTAAATGCTACCTTCAAGGAGTTTTGTTTTGTTCTGTTTTGCTTTGTTTTTCCAGAAGATTTTTATGTTGAAAATGTAATGCCACCAGGAGCATCTGCCTGGCAAGGACAAGGTCATGAATTTGGTCCATGGTACAAAAAAAAAAAAAAAAAAAAAGTAATAGCTCTAGGAACTGTAACATGTTTCTTGAGATTAAGCATAAAAAAAAGCAATAAGTAATGAATTGATGGATGAAATGGAGAAAATTTGTTACTGAATGTAAAGGGGATTTTATGATCCAAAAGTCTTGACTACTTTCTGATGTCTCAAAGTTGAAGCTGTTTAGAGTATACATATTTCTGTCAGATATGGAGAAAATAATTTCATCCAGTTAATCAGTGCAGGTATACCTTATAGAAAATGAGCGTATTGCTATGTTTGGTTGACATCTTATTTTAATGTTACTAATGCTCCATTGTTTAATATCTTCCATAGAACCAAATCAAAAGGATGAAAATCAGAAAAAAAGGGGTGAAAGAATTTGTCCTGGCAGGTTTTTCACACACATCATATATTGAATCAGGTCTATTTGTATTATTTTTTTGCTTCTATGTGTCCATTTGAGTAGGCAATGTCCTCATTTTGGTAAGACTGGTTTCCCATAGGTACCTAAATTCATCACCTATGTATTTCTTTCTCGGCAACCTCTCATTCCTGGACCTATGCTACTCAACTATAACTACCCCCAAGCTCTGGGTGACTTCCTTCATAATGAAAAGCTCATTCCCTATGACCAATGCATTGTGCAGCTCTGCTTTTTGCGTCTTGTAGGGGCTGCTGAAATGTTCCTGCTCACAGTGATGGTTTATGTTCGCTATGTTGCAATCTGTCGTCCACTGTACTACACCACTGTCATGAGTCGGGAACTGTGTTCTCTGTTGGTAGCTGCTTCATGGATGGGAGGATTTGTGCACTCCATTGTTCAGACTGTTCTCACAGTCCATCTGCCCTTTTGTAGGCCAAATCAGGTGGATAACTTCTTTTGTGATGTTCCCCCTGTCATCAAACTTGCCTGTGCAGACACATTTTTGTCATTGAACTGCTAATGGTATCTAACAGTGGATTGATATCTACCAGTTCTTTGTGGTGCTGGTTTCTTCCTATACTAGTATTTTAGTTAAAATTCGTTCCAAGGAGAGAAGGCAAAAGGCACTTTCAACTTGTGCTTCTCACCTCATGGTGGTAACACTTTTTCTTTTTTGGTATCAGGGATCAAACTCAATAACATTTTTTTTTGGACCCTGCATTTTCGTCTATGCTTGTACCTTCTCTACTTCTTCTGTGTTGGTGTCTGAATTCTACAATTTCATTACCCCCATGTTAAATTCCCGCATCTATACACTTCAAAACAGAAGTCAAGTCAGCCATGTGGAAGTTGTATGACAGAAGTGGACCTGGGAAGAAACAGGAGACATGAGGCAGAGAAGTGTCAAAGAGCAAAAAAATATGAGGTTACAACAATTACTTCTTAGCAGATAAGAGGTGAACCCAAGTGCTTAACTTTCTTTCTTCATTTTATTTTATATTAAAATATCTCTGTATCTGACTTTATAAAAATTGTGCAATTTTACTGAATTGTGTTGACTTCAGCTTTGTTTTTTTTCTACTGAAGTGAATCTGTTTTATGTTTTTCTATTAACTTGTATTCTTTGATTTTATCATGTTATATTTTCTACATCTGCTGCATGACTAGAATCATGCCTACTTAGTGCTGTTATAACAATGACAAAAAGCAGTAGATGTGAATGTGTCTGACATGTCTGACACAAAACAGTGAATAACTATTCATTTATGCTGTTTTTCTCAGTGATAAAGTTACAAATGATGAAATTCTAAACTCATTGATTTATTTTAATATAAAACAGTTTGATGTATTGTCACTAGCTTATGGGGGACACCGTAAAGTATATGGAAATGACTTTATGACATTTTCATCTTTCTCGGTTATTGTGACCAATTTATATTACTGTCACCAGTTGTATCCTTAGAGCTAAAGCAAGATAAATTTACCTACTTGCTGATACTTTATAACCAGAGATAATAACATTTAAGGGACATTCCTGTTGAGAGGAAAAATATAAATCTGTAATGCAAATGAACAAGTAAAATATAAACCTATGATGCAAATGAACTCTGAAATATTTTCATTCTTGTAGCATTTTCAGTCAGTGGATGGTAGAAGCAATTTCAGCAAGTAATCTGTGTGATGAACAGAGATAGAAGACAAAAATATTAGATAATTTCATTATAGATTGAGGTTTTTTTGCTGTTATATTTCTAAAACTTACAACCTGCCTAAAATAAAATGAATAAAATAGCACTAAGAAAATGTGTTGAGCAAGTAGAAACAGCTTCTTGTATCTATTTTGATCAATATGATATTGATCAAAATATTATTTATGATATTAAATACTATTAAAATGATAATATATTATATAACAATATATTACATTCATTTATAATATTTTATTATATTATATTTAATACTCATTTATAATATATTAAATACTATGAAAAAAGAAAAGATTCTTCCCAGTGATAAAGTACTGAGACAGAGTTAAGAATTTTTTCAATGACAGCTAAAATGTCATTTAAAAATTAAAATAAATTCATAATTAAATAATAAAGTGGAGAGTGTATTAATATCAGAGACATTTAGAGGAAGAAAATTTTCAAGGGCAGTGTAAGGCAGAGCACACTCATAAAAGGATAGTTCATTAACAGTCCTAAATATGTGCGTACTAGACAAGAGAGCAGTACACCTTGTGAGTGCAAATGCAATAGGATGGAAGAAATTAGAAAATTTCAAATAGTAGTTAAAGATTGCAATGCCTTTCTTTCAACAACGGTCAAAACTAGACAAAAAGTCTTCAGTATATAAAAGGATTCAGCAATGGCATCAACCAAGATCCAATTGAAACTTGTAGAACATTATATCTAACTATAGAAGAATATATATTCTTTTCAAACATCTGCAGAACATTTAATAACAAAGAGTATACCCTGTATCGTAAAGCAAATCTCAAGAACTTTAAACAATTTTAAACTATGAAAAACATGTTCTCTATCTATGAGTTACTGAACCTAGAAGAAAAGAATAAAAAGAAAATTTCCATAGAGTTGGAATAAACAAAACATTTATAAATAATCAATGGGTCATAGAGAAAATGCAAGTGAAATAAAAATCATAGTACATAAAAGACAATATATCAGAATTTGTTGGCCAAAGGAATTCCTTTGCAGAGGAATATGTATAGCATAAAGTGCTTAGATTAGAAATAGGAACAGTATCAAATCAATAACTTTGGATTTACTTAAGTATGTTCTATGGGCCGGCATGCAATCTGTTTTAGAGAACATCCTCACTAGCTGAGAAAAATGCATTGTTGGGCGGAACACTCTCTAAACAGCTACTAAATTCACAGGTTTGTCTTATTTCTGCTGTTTCTTTGCTGCTTTTTTTTGGTCTGGTTGATCGATTTGCAACAGTGGGATATTAAGGTCTTCTGTTACAATTGTGCTAGTGCTTGTTTGATATTTTGCTTTCATTAATATTGATTTTATATAGTTAGATGCTCCTATATTTGGTTTGTATGTATTTGTGATTATTTTGTCTCCTTGAAGTTTTTCCCTAACAAGTATATAGTAACCCTCTTTATTGTGTTTATCATTCTTATTTTGAAATTCACATTGTCCAAAAATAGAAGAACTACCCCTGTTTTGTCTGGGATTCTGTTACAGGGAGTGTCTTGATTATTATACACCTTGGTGAAGATTTATTTGGGTAATGGCTAATGGGGTTACATATGCCTCATTTATCTGTATGTCAGATTCTTTCCCCATGTTTGGGAAGTTTTCTGCTCTTCTTTATGAAGTACTCTTTTTATGTCATTTGTGTTGACTTGCTTTTTCTTTAATATCAGTCAATGTTGTACTGTTCTTCTTTACATCATCTTTCAGTTGTTGACTTGTTATGTTCTGCTCCAATATTATTTACAGGAGATCTTTTCTTTCATGATCACTAACTGTGAACCTTCTTCTAGATTTTATCATCTACCTTCACTTTTATTCTGCAGTTTTTCAAACTTTCAATGTAATATTTTATTTCCTGTATATCAGTTTGAATCTATTTAATGTATTATTTTTTCCTATATTGGGTATTCATGATTTCTATCACTTTCCTGTACTCTTCTAAACTTTTTTATCTATATCTACTCTAGATTTTCTTTGTAATGTGTCAAGAATTTTCAAAACTCAAAAGAAAAATATATGCAGATAGCAAAAAGCATGAATATGTGAATGAGATGTTTTGTGTTACTGGTGTCCATTATCACAAATAGAGAATACATTAACAAAGAAATATCCAAGTGGAGTAGAACCTGTAAATTAAAGGACTAACCACATACCTATAAAATGTTTCATTTAGGGAAATTCATGAAGGGATACTACTACATGCCTATTGGAAGACCTAAATTAAAAAAAAGAAAGTATAATGAATTCTGGTGAGGATGGTGAGAAACTACATTTCTCATATGTTGCAGTGAAAATGTAAAATGATTTAGTCTGTCTGCAAAGTTATTTGGCAATTTCTGAAAAAAATTAAGCAAACAATTAAGCAAAATGTACCCAGCAATAACACTGCCCAGCATGATGAAAATTTATATCCACACAAATTTATATTGGCATAAAATATGCTTTACCAATAACACTCTACAAGGAGATAAAAATTTATTTCCATACAAGTTTATATCCATCCCAATTTAGAAATAAACAAAATATCTCTCATTTTTGTACAAACTCTTCTATATTACTTATTGTTGAAAAAGAATTAAGCATTTATGCTGCCAAAACTTGGGTAGATCTCAAGAGCATTACACTAAGTGTACAGAAATCTCAATCTCAAAGTATGACACTGCGTGATTTCACTTACATAATTTTCTAGAAGTGACAAAGTTGCACAAATGGAAAAGATATTAGTGATTCTCAGAGTTTAGAATAAGGATGAGTGCTATCACTGGTGATAAAATATTTGTACAAATTATTCAATTGGAAGTTACATAAAACTAGAAAGTTTGAAAATTGGAAAAAAATACATTGTTCATGTGTTAACTTCCTGATTTTAACCCTACATAAAATATAAGTATTAAAAGAACTTGGATGAGATGCACATAGGACTCCTGTACTATGTTTGGCAATATCCTATAATTTGTATTTTAAAACAAAGTGTTGTTAAAAATCAATTGTACAAAATCAACTATCTAAAGACCAGTAAGTAAATAAAGACAACATATTACAGTGTTAGATGAATATTCATGTTTATAGCAATATAATTCATAATAGCTAAACATTGGAAGGAGCCTATCTTTCCCTCAACAAATAAATAGAAAAAATGTGGTATTTATACACAATGTAGTACTAGTCTGGAATTAATAAGGATACAGCTGATTCATGTGTTGGAAAGTCAATGCACCTTGAGACCACAATATTAAGTGAAGTAAACCAAAAACACAAACTTAAATATTGTATGTTTTCTCTTATTTGCAAACCCCAATATATAAATAATGTGCAAAATAAAGAATAAAAAAGCATAAATAATAAAAGGCAAGACATATCTTTGGCCTATGAGAAAGGACCTAATAGACAGAGGAAATTTAGGGAGGTACAGAAAGAAGATTATTAAAATTGGGAATTGTGAAGCACTGTGTATAGACAGAAAGTACCTACAAACATGTACTACAAACATAAATGTATATGGGTCTAGGAGATAAAGGAACAGAGATAATGTGAAGCAGGGAGAGAATTTTAAAAAAGAATTGAAAAATGTCATGTGTAAGTACCAACTCCCCATGATGGATGTAATCATAATGTACAACATACACAAACTAAAATGTAAAACTTAAAAGTTCTCAAGTACATATCTATATATTGGAAATGCAAAAGCAAAAATGCAATTCAAAGGAAATCACTAAATGTATGAAGCATGGAATAGCACCAAAGAAAGAATAAATCAAAAATAAAAATAAAAATAGTGAAATTTTCAATTCAGTATATAGCAAAAAACATATTAGATGAAGTTCATCAATTATTCACAATAAAAGATTTTCTAGCAAAATAAAGATAAGAGGAAATTCCTGACTCAAACAACAAAGTTCTACTGGGAACATAATACTTTGTGTGAATTTTCAAGAGCATTCTCTATGATACTGAAAATGAGTCAAGGATTGCAATAGTGACATTCAGCATTTTGTTAGAATTCCCATTGCAGCAAATGGGAAAGAAAATGAAATATAAGCTATATATGTCAGAAACAGAGAAGCAAAATGATGCTTCACACACAAAAAAATGATTATGGCACAAGAGTACAAACTATATAATCTGATTTATATATGTTCAGAAAAGAAAACAAGTAATGTATGCATTTAAAGTCTTGACAGTAGTTACTCTCAGTGAATAGAGATGAAAAAGGTGGCAAAATGTCTTCTGATGTGTGAGCGATGTTTTCAAGAATGCTGGTGATAAGAGTGTGCTCATTTTGAAATTTTCAGATATTTGTGTCTGCTTCTATGGAAAAGTTTACATATAAATGGCAGAAAAAATAAAATGTTATTTATTTGTATAAGAGAAAAATCACTTTCAACAAGATGAAAATACAAGTAAGGCAAAGTAAAACTTATTTTGGTAGCAATATTTTGTCTCCTTTAATTCCTCTTACAATATACCAGGTTGTTAAATCTCTATAAGTGAACAAGCCATGCATTTGCAAAAATAATTTTCAGTGTTACAGAAGTAAAATGAGAAATATTATAAGGTTTATATCAAAAGAAAAAATGATATAAAGTTATTAGCCAATTTCACTAATTACTATAGGAGATACAAAAATAATACTTGTACAAACTCAGACTAGTATTGTACTTGAGATGATTCTTGAACAAATGAAATTTTTTTCAAAATGATTAATGGAAGATTAGTTCAACTTTAGAGAACTTCTGAGTGTAGTGTATACTAACAGAAGAAAGGAGAAAAAAAACTCCTATTATTTTCCCAAAACGTAGAAAAAAATCATTCAACACAATGTGGATAGATTATTATACTGCTTGTGGTTCTCAAATTTGCCACTGGAGCTAACCTCTACTGTTTAGATCAAGGCTTTAGAGTATAATCTAGCAAAATTATGAAAGTCAGGATGAGTTCCATGACCAACCCAATAACTCTAGTGGTGTCAGTGTAATCTTATACTTCCTTTATTTAATTTCAAAACTAAATCCAAAACAATTATGCCAGTCACATAGCCCACATATTCTGCTTCTTCCTAAATGGAATTAATGCATTTATCTTACTCACTTAGCTGAAATTATTTTTTTCATTTATGTACCATCTATGTTTCCAGCACATAATGTTTAAATTTTTGTGGAGAGTTAGTCCATGTACATAACACATCTTCATTCTTTTATATCCCCTTTTCCTCCCATTCCTTCTTGTTCTTTCTAATTCTTAGTCATCTTCCCACTGTTTCCATTGTTCTTGAATTATTTTTTTCCTTTTCACTCCCTTCCTCATCCTTCCTTCAAGGTTTTGGTCATTTTCCATTTGAAAAAGATTTCCCTACTTCCTGTTATCTTTTTTTTCTCCTTATTTTCTTGGATTACTTACCTGAGAGAAGCCAACTGACATTTAAATTTGCATGTATTATTTATTTCACTTAATATTATGGTCTCAAAGTGTATTCATTTACCTACAAATGCCTCAAAGTTTAATCTTCTTCATAGAAGACTTTTTCCTGTGATGCAAATGTGAGACAGCAAAGAACAAAAATAATCTTGGGGAGTCAGTAAACCAATTTAAGTGAGCCCTAGAGTTGATTTGATTTTTTCCTTTGAGAGAGTTTCAGGACTGCAGAACAGAAATGGGAACCCAGCCAGAATCTTATGAATTCCCAGTGTTAAGGAGGTGAAGCTATGAATCCATTGAAACTGAGTGGTTATCATTTATGGAAGATTACAAAACAGAGAAACATTAAAAACTGTTTTAATGTCTCCAGATTAATTATTTAAATATCTGATCTAACTTTCTATAAGTTTTAGAAAATGGAAAAAGACATTATTTTCTAAAGAAAGAGGTAAACATCCTTCTAATTAAATAGTTCATCAAATTTAAATATGAAAATTATGTAATTTTTTTTTTAGTACCAGAGATTGAACACATGACCTTGCACTTGCCAGGCAAGGGCTTATGCCACTGAGCTAAATCCCTGGCCAGAAAGTTATGTAATTTAAACACAGAGAAAAATCATATTCTAGATATTGGAAACTAGAAGAATAAATTAAAACTTAGAATTGGAGAACTGAGTCAGTATCATGTCCTTGAGCAAGATGCTCAGGTTACTCTTGATGGATGGAGAACAAGATGCCAGGGGGCTCAATATTTGTAGATAATGGAAAGATAATTTCCTTATATGTAGGAATGGGGTTTTACTTCAAATAAATATCCTTCAGTTTGGGAGCCTCCTGTGAGAATTTAATATGTAAGAATTACTTAGATTAATAAGATTCTTCAAAAAATTAATTCAATTTGAAATCTACATAAGCATTCATGTTGACAAAGAACATTTATGTGTCACAGAGGGAGAGGAATCAGACAGCTTCTTAATGATCACAGTAAAAGAAAAACTCAAAATTTTCTCACTGACTTCTTCAAATCACAAGCAATGCATTTTAGAAGGCTACATATTTTAAAATTAATGTATCCTATGGACATATTTCTGAGAACTCATTCTGGTTATTAGAAAAGACTTCTGTCTTAAGAAAAACCTTCCAACCAATTCTTAGTAGGAATTAGTTCAGTAGTTAGATAATATCAGCAATTGTTGATTGGTTTTTAAAAATAATAGTGAATATAAATCACTGGAGATGGCTTATAATGAAAAGCAGGTTTGCAGCATTAATTCCTAGAATTTGAACTCAGTGGTCTATTATGGAATCATGTTGCTTGTGTTTTTCAAAGCATTTATTGGACTATGCACTTAATTTACTTCATTTTAAAGGGAAAAAAGTATCATGAATGCTTCCTCAAAATTCAATTTCTTTACAGCATTAATTCCTAGAATTCAAATTCAGCACTAAATTATGGAGCCATGTTACTTGTATTTTTCAAAGCATTTACTGTATTATGTACTGAATTTACTTCATTTTAAAAGAGAAACAAGTCTCATGAATGCTTCCTCAAAATGCAATTTCCTCTTGCTTTCATTTTTGGTTTTCTATAAACTGACAACCACAAGTTCCCTAAAAAAGCCCATAATTTGTAGAAAACAGGAACAGATCTCAGGTTTTATTAGCACATCAAACAAGTGCACATATCAGCATGTATATTTAATTAAACTCCAGGATGTTCACACCAATAATGCAACGATTCATGCCCATAGATGAGGCTCTAGACAGGTAAGGTGACAGGGATTCAGAGCTTATAAAAGAAGCATGAATAACTGGTTCTAAAAAGCCATAAATATCTTACAAGAGCTCATTTTTGCCACTTTGTATTATGACTGACTCTCTCTTTCTCTCTCTTTCTGTCTTTCTCTCTCTCTGTGTGTATATAATTTAATAGGGCAGAATTCTAAGAAATCAGAGAAAAGTTGGAGGTTAAAGGAAGAAGGAATCCTTTCCTAAATATAAAGACTGGCTTAAATTTCCATTTCTCATGCTCTTAGAGCATATATTATTAATCCTATCATAGTATATTTGTGATTGTATGTTTTCTTTTATCCCTCTAAAAGATTTTTGAGTCTGAGAATGTATGTTTTTAAAAAATCTACCTCTAATATTTAAAAATCTGTGGCTTGAAGTCTGATCTGTAGTAGGTACTTCAAAGATATTTATTTATTTATTAAATAAATAAACTTATAAATAACTTTTGTTATATCTTGATGATAAAATTTCACATTATGGAGAATGCTATGAAGTTTCCTCAAAACATAAGAATAGAACTAGCATATGATCTAACTATACCATTTTTAGATATATATTCAAACATAATGAAATCATTGTATTGAAGAAATACCTGCAAACATTTATTACAAACTATTCACAATAGCTAAGATGTAGAAACAGCCTGTGTACTCATCAATGAAGGAATAAAATGTAGTATCTATACACTGTAAAATATTATTCAGCCATAAAGAAAAATGAAATATTGCCATTTTTGTAAGAAAGTGAAAAGAGCAGAATATTATAATAGGAGACTATTATCTTAAGTAATATAATGAGACACAGAAAGATAAAGACCATTTCTTCAGCAAATGTGATAATTTAAAAGAAAAGTCAACCTAATTAACAAATATAAATTATTAGAGTTTTGGAAGGGTATATAAACAAAGAATGGATTTGAAAGAAAGAAAATATTGCAATTGATCAGAATGCTGAATTTACTGCTGGTGCTGAATGGTTCAAATAATTCAATAATTATTCATTTCTGTGACAACTAGTCATCATATATCGACTTAATTGGAGTAAGCAATGCTTTGCAGATTAGTAAAGCACTGTTCTCTGTGTGTCTGAAGAATGTGTCCACAGATGACTGGCATATAAATCAGCAAACTGAGGGGGAAAAAGTCACCTCAGTTGTGAGTGGCACCAATTAATAGTAACAGAGATAGAATAAGAAAGGGAAAGAAGCAGAAAAGTGTATTCATTTTTGAAGAGCTGTGGTTTGGTGGAGTGGGTGTGTCATTTCCAGTGAGCAGGTAGCCACTACAACTGCCCATCCTTTGATCCTATTAGCCTCCCTATTAAATTGCATTGTATAATTATATATTATATATATATATTAATTGATTTTATTCCTCTAGAAAATATTAATGAATACAATTACATAATGTGATACTGAGTGGTGAGTCTGAGTGCTGGCATTGAAGGCAGCTGAAGAATTTTTGGAAAGAGGAAGCTAGATCTTTTGCAAATTGCAAGGGGCAAAAAATGGAAGGAATTCAGAGAGAGGTGAAGATGAAAGGGTAAAAGAAAAATTGAGACAGGTTATACACATGTAACAACTCCCTAACAAGGAACATAATCATTGTGTACTGCACACGTATTAGCAAAAAATACTAAATACCCTTCTACAAAAAGACAAGTGAAATATTAGTAAGTAAATGGCTGAAATCTGAGAATATAACGTTAAGTGAAATAAATTAAACACACAAGTTTAAATATCACATGGTTTTTCTTATATAAGATGATAAATAAAAAGCAGGGAGAGATTTTTCAGATAGATAGGAGAGCAAGATTGAGGAAGTTAGGGAAGAGAAAGAGGGTTGGAAAAAAGAATTAAATGTAAATTTGGTGATAAATATAGAATTTTTTCAAATTGGAAAGGAATCAAAAATTGGAGGGAGGGCAACTCACTTGGGACTCCTTCTGTCTTTCTTCAGACAAAAGCTTTCTTTCTCTCAACAAATATATTCTGCTCTTCACCTCCATTGTTCCTAAAATTCATTGTTCAGTTTTGGAGAACATGAGCTCCTACTGGGCATAGTAGGTCAGGAGTTTCATTTCCCTATATCATTTGGAGGTCTTCCACGGAGATTATTAGACAGAGACATGGGCAACACAATGCCAAAGCCCTTTACTCCTTTGAAATATGTTCTTAAGCACTGGAAGATGTTCAATGTTTCCATGTTGAAAAAGAGACAATTGGTATTTCTTTGCAGGAGTGAGTGTCCTGCATACTCCCTAGCATCAAAGTAAAATACCGAGGGAAGTATTAATTATGTTGTTCTTTTACAACTAAAATCATATTGTAAGAAAAAGAAAAAATGGTTAGAACTATAGTATGTTAAATTTTTCTTTATATTAAAAGATAACTCTTATCTATGCTCCAGGTATAATTATAATCCTTATGAGACCATTCCCATTCATAGGTCTCCTTCTCTTAGTGACTTAAAGCAAATTAAGCTAGAACTCAGAAAATTTTCAGATGACCTTGATAAGTACATTGATGTCTTTAGAGGATTTACTCAGACCTACAAGCTAGGCTAAAAAAATATAATGTTACTCTTAAATCAAACATTGACCTCTAGTGAGAGATAGACAGCATTACAAGCTGCTATTACCTTTGGAGATAAATATCATATTGTTACTTTTAGAAGGCCTGAAGATAGACAGCCAGGAAAACCACCAGTTCCCAC
This sequence comes from Hydrochoerus hydrochaeris, assembly GCA_004027455.1. Lineage (NCBI taxonomy): Eukaryota > Metazoa > Chordata > Mammalia > Rodentia > Hydrochaeridae > Hydrochoerus > Hydrochoerus hydrochaeris. The sequence continues at coordinate 16,694 of PVLA01001003.1, read as the reverse complement.
TAGGGCACAAGCAGTTCCCACCCCAGATCCCAAGTGGCCTGCCAACAATACAGGAGATTGGAATAGGAGACATTTTGAAGTGTGTATTCTTGAAGGTCTAAAAAGGACAAAAACCAAGCCTTCTAGTTATTTTAAATTATCAGCCATTTCTCAAGAAAAAGGTAAAAACCCCTCTGACTTCTTAGATCTTTATGTCAGGCAATAATAAAATGTATGTCTATAGATCCTGATTCAATAGAGGGACAGATTTTGCTTAAAGACATGTTTATTATTCAGTCAACTCCAGACATTAGAAAAAGCTACAAAAGATAGCCTTTGCTCCAGACAGTTCACTTTAGAAAGTTTACTTTAGAAAAAGTTGCCTCCTCAGTGTAAGAGGAATTTTCTCTAGTTTAAAGTGCATGGTCTATGCTGTTCATCTCCTCCCAACATTCCGGGAATTGAGCAGTTCCCAATATTCCGGGAATTGAGCTGTTATAGTTTAAAACTGCCTAAGTTAGATAAGGACAAGGATAGAGCTGACTAGAAATCCGGGTTGCGAGATAAAAACAGCCCCCTCTCATGACTAAGGAATTTACAGAATGTACCTTTCCTACACATCTGCTGCCCATATTAGGAAGCATCCTCCGCCGCCCAACTCTAGACCTCCCTATGGTTGTCTCCTCCAATGAATGTAAAAAGCCATTTAAACTAACCAATGCCATCTGCTCCTGTAACTGCGCTGGCAAAGACCCCTCCTCCCTTTGTTCTATAGCTTATAAGCCCTGCTCTGGCTCAACCCAGGGCTCTCTGTTCCTGCGTGTTCAGTGAGCCCCACGCATGGTTGGACAATAAAGACCCCTTGCCCATTGCATGAGAAGGCGTCTGTTGGTGTCTTCCTACACGCGGCGGGCGTCTCTACCCTCACACTCAGTATTTTATAACCATAATTAGAAAAAAGCCAAAGAGGAAAAACAAAGAGACTGAGAACAAGCAGCTGCCTTAACTGCAGCATTAAAGAAAAAACAGACCCTAAGCCTGATTCGCAGGGCTCCAAGAAAAATTTAAACACAATACAGACCTGCTATTTCTGCCACAACCCAGGTCACCTTAAGAGGGACTATGCTCAAAAGCCCCAACTGCAAAGGTGATCACTGGAGGTCAGACTGCCCTCTGAGTCCAAGGCCCCAGGGTTCAGACCCATCCTATCAGTTGGTCCAACAAGACTAAAGGGCCCCAAGACACTTGCTGCCATCTTCCTCTGGCCAGAAATTCATCTCCATGGAGGAGCCCTGGGTAACCATGTCTATAGAGGAATAGAAACCAGCCTATTTCTGGATACTGGGTGCAAGCCTCTCCATCCTTCTTTTCAATTCTGGCCTTCCTTCTGGTCACCACACCTCAGTAAAAGAAGTCACTGATGAGGAGGTAATTTGTTATTTTTCACAACCCTTTTGCTGTAACTAGGATGGTTTTCTTTTTACACATTCATTTTTGAGTATGCCTAAAAGTCCAGTTCCTCTCTTAGGAAGAGATATTTTATCATGCTTAAATACGGTGATATATGTGCACCCAAGTCAGGTACTCTGCCTTAGACAAGTACTTTCCCATGACTTGGCATGTTTTGAATTTTCCCAGGTCACAATCTTGCAATATGTAGATGATATACTGTTATGTGCACCCTCATAAGAGCTCTATAGCCAAGGTATTCATGCTCTGCTAAATTTTCTAGCAGATAGAGGTTATAAGGTTTCTAAATCTAAGACACAACTTTGTTGTCTTGAGGCAAAATATTTAGGCCTCATCATATCAGAAGGAATCCAAAAGCTACCAAAAAAAAAAAAAAAATTAAACCCATTCTTTCCTTCCTACAGCCCAAAACTCTAAAAACAAATAAGGGAATTTCTAGGAGTTACAGGTTTTTCCTGCCTTTGAAACCCAAAAGGCAGATACCCATTTTTATGCTGAGAACCTGATTCCCAAGCTGCATTCCAAAAGCTTAAACAAGCACTTCTGAGTGCCCCAGCCCTGAGCCTACCCACAGGGTACCATTTCAATTTATATGTAGATGAGAGGGGGAGGCATGGCTTTGAGAGTGCTTATGCAAAATCTAGGATCTGCTAACAACCTATAGAGTACCAAAATGACTTTAGACATTGTAACAAAGTGATGGCCTGCATGCCTTAGAGCTGTGACAGCTGCAAATCTCTTATTGCCAGAGGCAACCAAACTTTAGGCAAAAGATCTCATTATATATACACCTCACCATGTGGCAGGACTCCTTTCTTCTATGGCTGTCCAACAACTAACTTCTTAAACACCAGACTCTACTTCTAAAAGGACCAGCCATTCAAATAAAGACATGTTCTTCCTTAAATCCTGCCACCTTCTTGCCAGAACAACAAAAATTGAGATTGATAAACATGCCTGTGAACAGGTAATTCTTCATGCATATGCAGCCAAAAAAGACTTATTAGACACCCTGCTTACTTATCCAAATTTAACCCTCTTCTGTGATGGCAACTCCTTCATAGAAAGTAAAAGAAAAGAAGATATGCAGTGATAACTTTATACCATATTCTTAAAAGTGCTTCACTTACACCTAAAACTAGTGCTCAGCTAGCAGAGCTTATAGCTCTGACTAGAGGCTTACAACTTAGCAAGAGAGAAAAAGGTCAATATTTATACTGATTCTAAATATGCTTTCCTAGTATTACATGCTAATACAGCCATATTAAAAAAAAACTAAATTACCTAACAGCCAATAGATGTCCTATAAAATATAAGGAGATAGATGATCTTTTATTACAGGCTGTCTTTTAAAATTGGATGGCATTAAATGTTCTAACAGCAGCACAAGGAGTCACTTGTGTAATTGTAAATGCTAAATGCTGTGTATACATTCTTGATTCTTCTGGTAATATCTCAGTAGCTATTCATAATATTAGATAACAAGTCAGTGACATGTCAGATTCCAAAATTCCCTAGGCTTTATTCTTATAAGAATTAATTATATTCCTCTTGGTGGAAATCTTTGTTAATTATACTCATAATTGTCTTATTGATTTTATTCTTTGGCCCATATATATTTAACTGTTTCTTTGGCTTTGTCTCCTCCAGACTTAAAGCTGGAGAAATACCCAAGATGAAAATGCACATACCCAAATGAAAATGCACATACCCAAACAAAAATGCCTGATGTCTATTGAGGGCCTCTAGACAGGATCTCTGCAAAAGTACCTCCAACTGCGGTTCAACCACTGTGACCCTGTTCATCCTAAAAAAGCTAGATCGATTGGTCTTCTGCCAGTTACCCCCTCATGGCAGTTTGGGTTACTTCTTCAGAGGGAGGGTTGTTGTAGGCTGCTGAGTTAGTTAAAAATGTTATAGACAGTCAGACAGGGCTAGGTCCTCAATGGAGCCAGTGCAGATACCTGGCAACTGAGGGGAAGACTGATGCCTCCTGCTGTGGGACAGGCCTCAAGATAAAAGCCCAAACAAATGCACCCATATCCTGAGGAGACATACCTTAAGTAGCTCCCATCCCCCTAGGGAAGAGTCACTGCTCTCTAAGAATGCTCGCTTTCTGCGTGACTTGCTTCCCCATTTGTCCCTAATGTAATCAATTGTACCTGAACTATTGATCTTATTGGCTAATGATAGTTATGTCCCACCTTATGCCCGTCTACCTTGTGAATTCCCAGTCTTCCCCCACCTTGAACCTATGGTTTTACTCTATAAAAGTCTTTGGAAAAGACAGAGTCCATGGCAACCCTCTCAGGACCCCTTCTGTCTCTCTTCAGACAGAAGCTTTCTTTCTCTCAATACATATATTCTGCTCTAAAAAAAAAAAAAGTTGGAGGGAGTAAAGAGGGAAGGAAGTGGTGGAGGATGAAAAAAGATAAATGCAACTATTATGAACAGGCACTGTTAAATTACAAGATGGATACAAAGATTTATGAGTGAAGCTTTTATGAACTCTAAATTTCTTCCTACTCTACTAATTGTAGTGTATAGCAGTTTCCCAATAGGATTATTACTTTGGCCACTTTTATTTCTTCTCCTGTCATGAAAGTTTTTTTTTTTTTTTATCAAACTCCTTTAGAATTTATTCAGAAACATTCTAAAATCTATTTTAGCTTATAAAAAATTTAGGTCAGGACTGGGGATTTAGCTCAGTGGCATAAGCACCTGCCTGGCAAGTGTGAGGTTGTGAGTTCTATCCCTGGTACAAAAAAAAAATCTAGGCCAAAACTATTATTGCTCTGAGTTATTGACAAGCTTTAATACTTATGAGTACACTTACTACTGTGCTTTTTCTTAGAAATCACATTGCCTTTTTTGTCTTTACTCCTCTGTTGAGGGTCACAGGATTTCCAAGGTGGTAATCACACTCTGATTATGTGATTGCTGCATGTTGTTACTATTATGCTTAACAAAAATATGATGCCATATTTTCACAGGATAAATGAATAAAATATAACCAAACACTAAGAAAAATGAAAACCTCTTATTATTTTGGTTATAGCATAATATTTGCATATGTCTTCCTCTAAACAATAATCTATTTCAAAATTAGTGATGCAGAATATTCATCCTACTCCATTACTGAATACAAGGACTAGTGTAACCTCCTAGACCTAGATTCTCATCAAAAGTCCCTTGATAAAACATTTGTTTCAATGGAAAATATACTGTTGATAATATCTGATAATGGCAAATTGACTCTAAACAAAGCTAAATTCTTCTGTGTGCAAAAGAATATTACTCCACATGTTTGGATAATGGACTATATTGCTTAGGAATCAAAAATCATTAAGAAGAAGCTGAGAGTTTCTGTTGTTAATCTGTTAACTGAGATTTCTTTGTGGATCTTATAGCTAGACTAATAACTGAAGTCCAAGTTTTGTCACAAGCCACATTTCTCTTCCTCTTTCCTCTATAGTACCAAGTCACTGTGGTATAATGAACTTTATTATTTGACCACTTTCCTGATAATTTTTGACATAATTCATTGTTCATAAATATTTAAATATTCTCTTACAATTAATAACTGATTAATTTATAAAATTAATGTCTGATATTCTATTATATATCAGAAATTATGCAAAGATATAGAGGGAATAGAGGAAATAAAACATCACTTCATGCTTATTGGCAAGTTAAAAAATTAAGCAAATAAATGCAATAAGAAATATACTTGTAATGACAGTGCCTTGTAACAGGGACAATGGACACACAAAGTGACAGTTATTAATTTAACCTTAAGGTCAAATTTAAACAAATTCAAAATTAAAGATATACGATTTCTTACCAATTTTTTTAAAGAATTATTACTAGGTTTTGAGTATTTAATTGGGAGGAAATATTATCTTAGTGTGACATTTATTGGCAAACTGAAAAGTAATTTGTATATAAGAAATATTCTCTTATATGACTGATAACACATTAGCTCAAAGATAAATATTCAATTACTGTTCTCAAACTCACAACATTTCCTTTCAAATTACATTTGATAATTTGTTTGTTTTTTAAATAATTGAGTTTACTGGTGCATTTTGGATACACATAATGATCACATTCATTACAGGAAATTTGTATCTGTACATGGTATAGTTTTCTTTTTTTTCCCCCATTCTCCTATCCTTCCTTCAACCCCCTTTGTTCTCTTTATTTACAAAAAATAAGTTCCCATTATTTTTCTTTTTTTATGTCACTTCTTTCTTTTTCTCCCACCTCCTTAGTTCCCTTTATTTTCTCCCTATTTCAAAATATCTATTATACATTTTATCCTTATTTACACTTTCAGTTTCTCACATCAGAGAAACAATGTGATATTTACATGTGTCCAATTTATTTCACTTAAAAGCATGCTTTCAAAGTGGAAGCATTTTACAAGATATGTCTCATTTATCCTTTAAGGCAGAAAAGTACACCATTGAGAAAAAAAATCTAGTACTGTATCCCATTTATTGATTGATGGGCATTGGGGTAGTTTCCAAGATTTTGCTCTTACAAATTGGGTTACTGCCATGGGACATTCTTTAAAATACACCATATACTAAGCCAAGAACATGCTTAAGTAAATGAAAATAATTGAAATTATGCCATGCATGTTATAGGATCATACTACCATGAAATTAGAGATTAATGACAAAAGAAACTGCAAAACCCCTGCAAAGGCATGGGAATTGAATAATACTCTCCAGAGCAATCAGTGGGTCACAGAAGAAATTAAACAATATCTAAAGCAAATGAAAACACAAATAAAACTGGAACATGTGGGATGCAATGAAAGTAGTCCTCAGAGGAAAATTTATTGCGGTGAATTCCCACATCAGGAAAACAGAATGAACACAAATAAACAACCTCATGATACACCTCAAGCACTTAGAAAAAGAAGAGTAAGTCAAGTCTAAAGCCAAAAGAAGGGGGCAAAGTATAAAGATCAGAGCAGAAATCAATCCAACAGAGACTAAGAAAACAATACAAAGAATCAATGAATCAAAAAGTTTATTCTTTGAAAGAATAAATAAAATTGATAAGCCCCTAGCAAACCTTATTTAAAAAAGGAAAGAAAAAATTCAAATTCATAAAATAAGGAATGAAAAAGGTGAAATCACTCCAGACTTTGTGTAAAGACAGAAGATCATCAACACCTATTTCATAAACCTCTATTCTCACTGGCTTGATAACACAGAAGAAATGGGAAGATTCCTAGAAACATGTGAATTACCACAGCTGGATCAAGAAGATGTAAAACTGCTGAATGACCCAGTTTCAATTAGTGAAATTGAAAATGTAAATAAAACCTTACCAACAAAGAAAATCCCAGGTTCAGATGGATTCACTGCAGAATTCTACAAGAAATTCAAAGAAGAACTAATGCCAACCCTTCTCAAACTCTTTAATGAAATTGAAAAGGAACCAATTCTCCCTAACACATTCCTGGGAGCAAGTATTACTCTAATACCAAAACCACAGAAAAAACAAGCAAAAAAGAGAACTACAGGCCAATCTCCCTAATGAACACAGATGCAAAAATTCTCAAAAAATATTGGTAAAAAGAATGCAGCACATCATCAAGAAGATTATATACCATGACCAAGTGGGATTCATCCCAGGAATGCAGGGATGCTTCAACATTTGCAAATCAATAAATTTAACCCACCATATCAATAGAGCCAAAAATAAGAATCACATGATTATTTCTATAGATGCAGAAAAAAGCTTTGATAAGGTCCAAAACTCATTCATGGTAAGAACCTTACAGAGAATTGGAATAGATGGTGTTCACGTCAATATGATGAAAGTCATCTATGACAAACCAATATGCAGCATCATATTAAAGGGCCAATTTAATATGACTTTACTCTAAAGTCAGGAACAAGATAAGGATATAAATTATCACCACTCCTATTCAATATAGTGCTAGAAATACTAAACAGAGCAATTAGACAAGAGAGAGAAATAAAAGGAGTAAGGATAGGAAAAGAACTTAAACTATTATTATTTGCAGAAGACATGATACTCTACATAGAAGACCCCCAAAACTTCATTGAAAGACTCCTAGGTATAATAAATAAATTCAGTGATGTAGCTGGATACAAAGACAATGCTCAAAAATCAATATCATTCTTATACACAATTAATTCACTGAAAGAGAAATAAGAGAAGCCAAGCCTTTCACATTAGCATCCAAAAAAGTGAAATAATTAGAAATCAACCTAACAAAGAAAGTAAAAGATCCATTCAAGGAAAACTATAATACCCTGAAAAGGAAACTGAAGAGCGTCTTAGAAAATAGAAAGACATTCCTTGTTCATGGATAGGAAGAAGAAATATTGTGAAAATGGACATTCTCCCAAAATTTTTATACAGATTTAATGCAATCTCAATTAAAATACCAATAGCATACCTCACAGATGTAGAGAAATTATTCCTAAAATTCATCCAGAACCAGAAAAGACCTAGAATAGCAAAGGAAATTCTGAGCAACAAAGGCAAGGCAGGAGGCATCACAATACCTGACTTGAAGATATGCTACAAAGCTACTGTAATAAAATCAGCATGATACTGAAATAAAAATAGACCTGAAGATCAATGGAATAACTTACAACTGCAACTACAAACACACTCAGTCATCTTATCTTTGATAAAGGGCCAAACATGTTCACTGGAAGAAAGGTAGTATCTTTAATAAGTGATCCTGGAAAAATTGGCTCTCCACATGCTGAAAACTAAAACTAGACCCATGTCTATCACCATGTACTAAACCACACACAAAATGGATCACAGATCTAAATATTGAAACAGAAACACTAAATCTCCTGGAAGACAAAGTATGTAGAAATCTTGACAACATAAGATAGGTAGGGGAATCATGAAAAAAATCAAACTGCATGGGTAATACTTCTCAGAATCAATAACTGGTATCTCAACTTACTAAAAAGTTTTTGCAGGTCAGAAGAAATCTCCAACAGTAAAAAGAAAATTCATGAATTTGGAAAAAATCTTAGTCAAGTGTCCCTCATAAAAAGGACTTCTGTCTAGAGCATATAAAGAACTTTAAAAAATCAACCCCCCAAATTCAAGGACCCAATCCAAAAATGGGAATCTGAGATGAATTCACTTTTCAGATGAAGAAATACAGGTGGCAAATAAATACATGAAAAAATACTCAGCATCATTAGTTACTAGAGAAATGTAAATTAAAACAATACTGTGATTCCATCTCACTCCAGAAAGAAGGGCCAGGTTCAACAAAACTACCAACAACAAATGCTAGAGTGGCTGTGGTCAAAAAGGAACTCTTTTGCACTGTTGGTGGGAGTGTAGACTGGTGTAACCACTGTGGAGGTCAGTCTGGAGAGTCCTCAAAAAGCTGGGATTGGAAGTCCCATTTGACCCAGATATTCCACTCCTAGGCATATTCCCAGGAGAACTGAAAACATCTTACCACAGTGATATATGTGTATATATGTGTATATGTGTATATATGTTTATAGCAGCATAATTTGTAATAGACAGACCTTGGAAACAACCTAAATGCTGCCCATCAACTGAGGAATGGATAAAAAAGATGTGGTATTTTTATACAATGGAGTACTACTCAGCTATAAAGAATGATCACATTGAGATATTTATAAGTAAATGGATGCAATTTGAGACCATACTCATACGTGAAATAAATCAAACTCACATGTGCAAATCCTGTATTGTCTTCCTAGTGTAAGAAACGGGAAGAGCACATAAGATACAAAATCCTCAATAAATACAGTGAAAGGGTAAGAATCTTCTCAAAGGGGGAAAAATAACATCTCAGGGGAAAAGAGGAAAAAGAAAAAGCAATGGAAAAAATCTAAATTTATATAAACACATTTAGGATAGCTAAGATGATTGTGCTACAAATTCTCTAAGTTTGTGGAACAAAGCAGTTAACATTCAAAGATTTGGAACAACTTTGCATGTTTATGTCTGGTGATCTGAGTGATTTGAAGATCACTATGTAAAATAACAACCTTAGTTATGTTCGTATCACCTTGTTTTGAAGGCCTATGTCATCATTGTTTTGGGCTCTTTGCTATTGTTATTTGTCTTTTTTGTTTCCTTTTTTTCTTTTTTTCTAGTAATCTATTTTGTTTTGTATTTCCCTCTAATACAGAAAGGATAGGTATACATATAGGGAATTATACTTGCTTAGAACTTCTCCTAAACAGTTTACAAGAACTGATTGTATTATGCATGATGAAATAAAAACCTACTTTGAAGAAAAAGAGACATGGTATCCACTAGCTGATTTTTTATAATCATGCTGTGAAATCCAGGAATGCTCTTATTCTTTGCTCAGAGTGGTTTTAGCCTGTTATGTATTGTTTAATTTCAACATACATGAAGTTATGGACAGCTATTTTGAAGAGAACAAGATACATTATGGCAGCCATTGATGATTTTCCTATTGTCTGCTATTGAAGGCCTATAATGCCTCCAGCACTCTGTTCTGATCAGTTTAATACTATTTTATTTTGTATGAATTCATTATGTGTGAAGATATAGACAACTATTTAGAAGAAAACAAGAGACGTTATGGTAGCCACTGTAGATCTGTTGTCTTTCTTTGAAATCTGTGTCACTTATATTGTTTTCTTCTGATCTGCTTTGTTATGTTTTGTTATGTTTAGTTTTACACTCTTTTAAATTAAATTTAAAAAACAAAAAAACCAAATTGAGTTGCTGCAAACATAGGTGACCATATATGGCTGAGGTACAATAGTTTTAATTATTTTGGAAAAATACAAAGAAAGGGGAACCTGGGTCAATAGAACCTCTGGTCCTAGTGTTTTAAAGCATTTCCACACTTATTTCCACAGTGATTACACAAGTCTGCATTCACACCAACAGTGGAGAAAGCTTCTGTTTTCTTCACAGCTTCACCAGTATTTATTATTAATTGATTTATTGAAAATAGCCATTCTTTCAAGAGAGAGGTAGAATTTCATTGTTTTAATTTACATGTCTTGAATGAACAGTGATGTTAAATGTTTTTTCATATAGGTATTTGCTGTTTTGTTACTTCATCTGAGAAGGGTCTATTCATTTGAGATGTCCATTTTTACACTGGGTATTAATTTGATTTTTTGAGTGCTTTATATATTCTAGATATTATTCCTTTGTCTTAGGAAAAGCTGGCAAAATTTTTTTCACTAGAAGTTGTATCATCACTCTATTGGTTATTTCTTTTGCTATGCAAAAGCTTTTTAACAAAATGAGATTCCAGTTATTGATCCTTACATCTCCTGCATGACTGGGGCTTTTCTCATAAAGCCTTTGTATAGACCTATGTCTTTAAGAGTTTAACATATTGTCTCTTCTAGAGTATTGGTTTTAGCATTTAGATCTTTCTTCAACTTCATTTCAGTTTGGTGCACAGTGAGAGACTTGATTCTAGTTTTAGTCTGGCATGTGGAAAGCCATTTTTCCAGCACCATTTGTAAAAGAGGCTATGCTTCTTCCATTGAAGGTATTTGGCCCCTTTGTCAAAGATAAGGTAGCTAAGTGCACTTGGAGTTCTTTCTGCATCTTCTAGTCTATCCCATTGCTTCTTTGGTATGCTTTCCTGCCAATACCATGCTGTTTTTATCACAGTAGCTTTGAAGTATAAATTTCAAATCAGGGATTGTGACATCCTCTGCCTTGCCTTTGTTGCTGACAATTGTTTTTGCTACACTAGCTCTGTTCTGGTTCCAAATGAATTTCAGGGCAATTTTTTTCTAATTCTGTGAAGTATGCTATTGGTATTTTGATCAAGATTACATTAAATATGTATAACAATTTTGTTGGGTGTGGCTATTTTCATTATGTTGCTTCTTCTTACCCAAGAACAGGAGATATCATTCCATTTTCTGATATCCTCTTTGATTTTTTTTTTTAGAGTATAGTGGTTTTCACTGTAAATGTCTTCTGCTTCCTTTGTTACATTAATTACTAAGTATTTCATTGTTTTTCAATGCTATTGTGAAAGTTGTTTTTTTCACTAATGTTTCTCAGTAAGTTTGTTATTTGTGTACAGGTAGACTATCAATTTCTTAGTGTTGACTTTTTGTCTACAGATGTGACTGAATTTGGTTGACAAATCCAGAAAAATTTTGGTGTAGATTTTAGGTTTTTCTTTATAGAATACCTTGTCTTCTACAAATAATGATGATTTAACTTCTTTATTTCCTGCCCTTATTCCTTTTATTTCTCTCTCTTGTCTAAATGCTCTGGCTAATGCTTCCAGAACTATATTGAATAGGAGTGGGTTTAGTGGGCATCCTTGTCTTGTTCCTGATTTTAGAGTGAAATCTTTCTGTTTTTGACCATATAGTATGATGTTGGCTGTTGGTTTGTAATAGTTGTTTTTTTTTTATCAGATTGAGATAAATATCATCTATTCTGGTTTTCTATAAGATTTTTGTTGTGAATGAGTGTTGGACTTTTCAAAAACTTTTTCTGCATCTGTTGAGATGATCATCTGATGTTCCTTTTGCCTCTGTTGATATGGTGTGTTGCATTTATTTATTTACCTATGTAGACCCATCTGTGAATTCCTAAGATGAATCCTACTTGCCTGTGTAGTATAATTTTCATGATAATTTGTTGCATTGTTTGCCAATATCTTATTGGAGATTTTTGCATCTACATTCATTAGGGAAATTGGCCTATAGTTCTGTTTTTTGGTTGGATTCTTTTCTTCTCTTGGTGTTAGGGTATTATTTACTTCTAGGAATGAGTTTGGGAGTATTGTCTCAATTTTAATTTACTTTAAAGAATAAGAGGAGAAGTTGCATTAGATATCTAAATTTCTTGTTCAACAGTGAGTTCATCTTGACCTGGGCTTTTCTTTATTGCTATATTTTTAATTACATGTTCAATTTCATTGACTAATATTCAATTATTCATAATTTTTGGTTCAGCTTTGTTAATTTATATGTATCTAGGAAACTAACAATTTCTTTCTCATTTTCCATCTTATTTGAGTGCAGATGCTTGAATTAGGTATTGATGATCTGGATTTCTGAAGAATTTGTTATGGTTTCACTCTTCATTCTCAATTGCTTAGGTTTGAATTTTTTCTTTACTTTTTTGATTTGGATGGCTAGAAGGTTTTCAACTTTTTAAAAAATCATTCAGGAAACTAACTCTTCACTACATTGGTTCTTCAATACATTGGTATTGTACTGTTTTCTTAGTCTGAATTGCATTAATTTCTGCTCTCATATTTATGATTTCTTAGCTCACATGAGCTTTGAAATGACTACTTCTTTTTTTTTTACAAGATTGACATTCAAATTAAGTTGTTTGTATGAGTTTACTCTGTTTTCCTGATGTGAGAATTTGCTACTATATATTTCATTATATGTCTGCTTTTATTGTGTTCCAGAAGTTCTGATATATTGTATCAGAATTATCATTTAAACATAAAAATTGTCTGATTTCTTCTTTACTTTCATCTGTGACCTATTTGTTATTCAGGAAGATTTTATTTAATTTCCATGTGTGCCTGAAGTTTTTGTGGTTTCTTTCCCCATTCATTTCCAATTTCATTGTGCTATCTTCAGATAATATACCTGGTATAATTACCATTCCTTTACACTTGCTTAAGCATGTTCTATCACCTAGTATGTAGTTTATTTGAAGAAAGCCCTGTGTGCAGCTGAGAAAAATGTGTATTCTCATGTTATGGAATTGAACACTCCATAAAATCTATTGAGTCCATTTGTTCTCAGATTCAGTTCAGTTCTGACATTTCTTGTAGAATTTCTGTCTTGTTGATAGTTCTTTGTGTAACAGAAGTATATTGAGGCACCCTTTACAATTTTTGGTGCTTATTTGATTTTTTTAATGTCCATTAATCCTTCTACTATTTAGTCATGAGTACTAGTATTTGGTGCATATATATTTATGATTTTTATGTATTTCTGTTACTTTTCCCTTAACACAAAAATTATATATTGACCTTTGTCTCTGTTGATCAATCTTTGCTTAAAGTTCACTTTGTCTAAAAATAGAATATACATGCTTTTTTCTGTGTTCCTGTCATTAAAATCTTGTTTTTCATTCTTTGAATTTGTGTATAAATTTCTTTTTAATTATTTCTTGTGTGTAGCATACTGTTAAAACCTGCTTATTTTTTAATTTTTTTCTGTCTTTTTTTTTTTTTTTGTACCGGGAATCAAACTCATGATGTGCTTGCAAGGCAGGTGCCTGTGCCGCTGAGCTAGATCCCCAGCCCTGAATCCTGTTTCTTGATTGATTTGCCAGTCTGGTTCTTTTGAGTAGTGAATTTATAACATCTACATTGATGGCAATAACTAATCTATATACTTTTCATACATTTTCATATTGTTTTCCTATTGTTTATTTCCTGTCCTTACTCTCTGTTTAATTGCTTGCTTTGCCTGGTTGATTCTTTCTGTTGATATTAATGGAATTACAGCCTTCATTATCTCTTTCTGAAATATATTTGAGAACATTTTGGTCATGAATTTCTTCAGTTCTTTGTCATGGAAATATTTCATTTCTCCATTGATCATGAAAAACAATTTTGCAGGGTAAATTAATCTATGTTGGAGCTTGTTTTCTTTAAAGACTCGGAATTCATAAACACTTTGTGTGAAATACTTCAGTACTACAATAATTTGTGTTGAAAACTTTGCTGTGATTCTGATGGACTTCACTTTATAGGTGATACAGCTTTTTTTATACCAAAGATCAAACTCACTACCTCTTACTTTCCAGGTAAGCATTTATGCTGCTGAGCTAACTCCCCAACCCATACAGCTTTTAATGTTCTGTTCTCGTAGTGAATTTTTGGAATCTTGATTATTATACACTTTGATTTAGGTCTATTTTTGTTAAGGCTAATTGGAGTTCTAAATGCCTCACATCTGTATGTAGAATTTATTTTCTTTGCTTGGCGATTTTTCTGCCATTACTTCCATGAATGATTTTATTATGCCATTTGTGCTGTCTCCTACTTTTCTTTGCTGTTATCAATCTTATGTTGTTTTTTCTTTGCATCATTTTGCAGCTATTTTAATGATATTTCATAGCCTTATGTTATTTTTAAGAAATCTGCCTTTTGATGATCACAAGCCACAGTGCTATTTCTAAATCTAACATTCTGTCTCACCTTGGTGTGTTTGGCTAGAATTTTTAATCTGCTGAATAGTTGTTTTAATCTGTTTCAAGAATTCTATTTCTTTCCAAAATTGGACTTTCATGATTTCCATTGTTTTTCTAATCTCTTCAATAATTATTATGTGTTTACTCTACATTCACCATACAAGTCCTTCATTGTGACTATCCCTTTTGTTTTTCTTGAGAGATCATTCTCAATCTGATTTTCTCTATAGTCTCAATTTTTAAACTTCTATTGCATCCATTTCAAAAAATTTAGGTAGGTGGCTTCTATTTCATTGCTGCCTTGACTTGCTCTGATTGGGCTGAAGAGCTGGGATTGCATTTTGCTTTTCTATCTTGTCATTTTCTTTCTTTTATTTGCGTTTATTTTCTGTGTTGTTGCTTGTAAATTGCTTATGGTAGGGAACTTTACCTTTAATGTTAAGGCTTCCCCATGAAATGTCTATTCCTCAGAGAAATATTCTAGGTGCAGTTGCCTCTTGGTCATTCTGTCTGTTCCAATATTCTATTTTCCCAATTTTCTAGTGATAAGAAGTTTTTATCTATTTGGCCTGGCACTCAGTCCTTTTATAGTGGATTATAGTGATGATTATGACCCTAGAAAATCACAGCATTATCATATAAGGGAGAACAACTGATTGCAGCAGATATGATATCCTGACTAAAGTAGTTACCAATAACAATTGTTGGTGGCTGTGAGCACTCTCTTAAGTTTCCGATGGGAAGAATGACAAAATGATGCAGAAAATAAAGGATAGCAAAAAGGTTGGCGTCAAGTGGAGCCATTCTCCAGACAGGAGAAAGGAACTGTTCAACCATCTCAATACATTTATTATGCACTTATCATACCACTCCTCTTTGCTTAATTAGCTCACTTCTTACACTGTGTTCTCCCATGTTCTTAGGGCTAAACCACCTGTTCACATCCAGCACTCCATGCATTCAGGTGTTTTTCAAGAACTCTGTGCCCTTGGGGCACTTCTGTTAAGGCACTTGTCCTTTCAGTTCCACACGTGTGAACTATTACTAGCTCAGCAGCTCCCAGCAAATAGTATCAAACACAAGATAGAAACTAATAAACTGTGATAACTATTAATTTGGCACATTTAACCATCATTTTATAACAAAATCCAATATAAACCAACAACTTTTATGCAATGACTTTCTCCTTAGTAGACTGATTTTAAACTGGAGGGATTTTAGTAGAGGTAGTTAAAAAAAAACAGAGATAATTGAGTAGAAATATAGTAGAAGCAAGACTAAAGGGCAATGGATGATCATTCAAACTGGAGAAGAGAGCTGGAGAGAAAGTATGAAGATAAAGCAAAAGAATATCAAAGTGAACCAGAAAAACTTTAGACAATGCTTGATTACATGAAAATATCAAAAAATCAAGGAAGATATTTGAGGGAAGTGGGAGAAAAAAGATGGACAAAATAAGATAAAAGATAAAAGTAAAAATCTAAGCAAGAAAAAAAAGACCAAAAGAGGAAAACAAAACAAACAAATAAATAAAAGATAAAATTCTTCTGGTAGTTCTGTGGTAGTGTTCAATTTAGAGTCCAAATCTGTGCTTGGTAACCCTGCCGAGTTTTCAGTAGTGTTAGTGCTGGTTCAGGGCTGAGCTTGGCCTCCCAGTGTGGAGGGTGAGAGCAAACACTACAGCCAGTACCTTTCTGGAGTCCTTTGGCAGCCCACCCACATCTCCTTATTCTGTTTGTCTCTGCATCATTTACCCAGTTGCCCTGGCACTCTCAGATAATGACATCCTGAGGCTACTTCAGTCCTGTACACAGTTGGTCCCTTCTGTCCTATGCATAGCCTCCACTTTTCCACTCTGTTGGCAAATCTCATTCCTCTCTCATACTGTTAGGAGTGAGTGTGGGGAGTGCTGCTGGCCCACTTGCTACTGCTGCTGCCACTTTAGAGACAATCAACACCTCCCTAAGTCCCATTTCTCTCTTCTCTTTCTGGCCAATGGAAGCAGAGCGAGCTGAGTGCTGACTTCTCCACTGTAGTCTAAGGTTAAG